>OX638208.1:12840133-13400731 GCA_951805265.1 Schizotus pectinicornis
ATAAGCTTCCCTTATAAATAGGAACAATCTAGAAGAATAAGTCAGTAAGCAGTAATTCTTGACCATTATTTGCTCTACTCGTAAAACCCTATATGAATTTTTATTTCAATTTAGAACCATTGACACTTGCATGATGAGAAAGGAAATAAATTTAGATTTTAAATTAAAATTTAATACCCAAGTTAATTGAAAACTACGAAAGCGTTAAAGGTCACAAAAAAAAAACTTTTTTCACATAAGTGCGCACTTTTTAAACACACGTGGATGCTGTTTCATAACCTAACTAAAAGTAGTTAATTCGTTAATTTCCCAACAATTTCAACGGTTTGGAAACCTGCTCTGGGTTGCCTGCTGTGGAAAACGCAAAATGATGCCTTTATCAAGCGAATCAGGTAAGAGCAAAAACCTTTTTGCTTCTTAAAATATATAAGTAAATTACTGCAACCCTAAAGGTGACATTAGAAAGTCTGTTGCAGATTGATGGTTGAGTTTTTAACTGAAAGATGTTAAGGTCTTCAACAAAAATCTTTAATTAGTTTAAATAGTGAGAATTATAAGCAAGTATAATATCACCTGTGAAATTACCTACTAGTTTTTTGCCCATTACTTCGCTTTGCACCTTTATGAGTTTTGTGTTGCCTATCCTCTTTAACTTTCACTATTATTGCCCTTTTATAATGCAATTAATTTCATCTCAATTCAATTAAACTTTGTGTCAATATGCCAAAAAGACGATTTTACAACAAACTTGCCTGTAGAAGAGCTAAGATTGTGAACTTTCTTTCAGATGCTTTTGATTCAGAACAATTATTTACATATATGAAAGATCAATTAGATATACCAGACGAGAACATAAAAGAAATAAAAGCAGAAAAAGTAAGTTATTGAAATGAACAGTTTTGTTACGTTATTTAAATAGGAACAACCGAAGTATAAAATTAACCGTTTTTTAAAAATGTGTTTTAGATAACGTGGGCTACAGTCGCTTTAATGGATGAAACAACTTTAACCCTTAGATACCCAAGCCTCTTAAATCAACGTAAAGACCCAAGCGGGGTCATCAGAGTGCCCCTTTTGTTTTTTGGGTAATTCGAGGCCCGAGGTATTGCAAAACCGTGTAAAATGTTCAATAACTTTAAATTAACAATAAATGTACTTTTATTAAAGATATTTATTTAGAACTTAATATTTTAAAACAATTCGCAAAAATAAAACACAAAAAAATAAAAATAATAACTTCAGCTCTGAACACAAAGCATTATAATGAAAGTATATGTTTAATTTGGTTATTCCTTTACAGCACAATCAAAGCATAGAACTTTGGTAATTTTTCGGTGATGGGTTTCGCAAACAAATTTTTTGCAAGTATCACAAGACACTTTGCTTTTCTTATCCTCCTTTCGAGGACATTTATAACATCTACCACGTTTTTTGGGTTCGACGGTCTCATTTTCAAAAGGAGGGGGTAAGTCAATTCCGCAATCAGTTAGAGCCCTTTTGACATGACTATAAAGATTATTATTAGCACGAAGTTCCATATTTATATTTGACAAATCGTCTGCAAACTTCAAGAGAAATAGGCGTCGACGACAAGAGCTATGTTTTTTCAATTCTGGATATTTCTCAATGTAGATAATAAAGGAGTTCATGCAGCATATATCTACAATGTTCATAAAGAGTCGGAGTGGCTAGCGTGCGGTTCTTCTGCTACATGTGTATTCTCTTACCAATTTGTCAGCATTGTCGACGCCACCCTTTGTGGCATTGTAGTCCAATATCATCAAGGGTTTCTTATTTTAGTTTACTGAAATACTTCCATCATGATGTTGGGATGATAATAAATAAACCATTTTACCTTTCTTCGGTATCTAAGAGACCATCGACAAGTCCTTAGTGAATGCAAAAGTTGACGAGCGCTCTGGAAGAGCGCTTACTTTCAGTTCATTACGGGTATCCTGTTTGTTCTTCCAAACTGTTCCAAGGTAAGATTTTTTGTCAGTAAAAAGTTGGCTAATTCCACAGAAGTGAAGAAGTTGTCAGTTGTAATTCCTCGTCCTGAATGATAATAGGGCTCAACCAGATCAGTTACTACACGATATCCTTGATTTTGTTCTCTAGCATTACGAGCTAGTTTACCAGTGTAGACTTGCAAATTGCAAAGGAATGACGTTCTAACATCAGCAGCCGCCCAAATTTTGATGCCGTATCTGGCAGGTTTTGATTTTATGTACTACCTGAAGGGGCATCGTCCTCTGAAGGCAACCAACTGCTCATCGACTGTTATATTTTCAGATGGTTCAAAAGCTCTTCTGCAATTTTCAGTAAACATGTTCCATAGGCCACTAATCGCCGCTAGTTTGTCCGTTTCCTTTCTTGCAGGTCTGGTCAGCTTATCATGGAATCTCAAGAAAATTGAAAGTTCTATAAACCTATTTCGCGACATTGCAACAGCAAAAAAAGAGCGTCGTATAGTGGGATCAGTGGTCCACATTTCTCTTGTTGACTCCTTTCTACATCTCAAAGCACCCGCATTGATAAGAATACCTAGAAAACAGTCCAACTCGACATGACCCAGTGGTTTGCATTTTCTTTGTGATTCTGGATGCTGATCAACCCACAAAGTGTAATATCTTTCTGCTTCCTCGTTCGTATGAAGACAAATCATATTCTTGATATCCGTAGTTATAAATAAATTAAAAATTTCCACGAAATTGTCGGCGGTGCTACTGTAAGGTGTAAGGCCGGGACGAATATTCACAATATTTCTTGCAAGACGCTTACAACTCCGTCCAGGATCACTAGTCCACTTCATACCGGATTTTGCTGTGTATTCATTTTCTTCTTGGTCCTCGTCTTCACTACCGGTAACTTCTTGATCATTATAAACTGGCACGATATCGTCTTTTCCTCAGAATAGACTTCTACATTGTCATCTTCAAACTCCGAGATATTTTCTTGTAAATTCAGCTCCACTGCTGTCATTATCTGAATCATTTTCGTAGTCTATTTCTTCCTCAGATGTCGAGATTTCACCAAATCTTGAAGCTAATTCTGCAAGTTCTGCCGCGGATAAAGGCTTTTTCTATTTAGGCGGCTCATTTTTTAATTAAACCTACAAATTTACCAGATTTTCGGTATTTACGTAAATACCCAAGGGGGGTACTTTAGGGGCCCACTTACCTAAAATGTATAAATATTTTACAGAGGTGGAAGAAACTGCGAAGCAAGTGCACTAAACATAACCTCAAACGTCATTTAACAAATAGCTTGGTTGCCTACTCGAATACAAAAAAAAGTTATAGCCAAATTTTTAAAAGAGGGGGACCCAAATTACCCCGCTTAGGTATCTAAGGGTTAAGCAAGTTTGTGCCAACATTGGGGGACAGAATCGCTCTTGTTAACTATACTAAGAAAAAAGGTTTGTTAAAAGACAAACGAAAAGGTCTTGGACACCTTTTCTAGAGGATTGGAATATTGATGACATGTTTAGAAAAACAGGATTTTCACGTCTGCGTTTTTATTTGGGAACCAAAAGCCAGTGCAAAACTGTTTCTGCTACTACAACAAGTGGAGCTTATGAACTGTCTTTTCGCAAACGAACAAACCTTTCAGCAGGAACAGATAAACGACCAAGATACGTTATTTCGTCTTCATCTTCGGATGAAAATAATGAAAATGAAAAAGTACCTGCCAAGCGACATGACTCAGACAATATGTCAGAATTAGATGGAAGATTCAAGTCTTTAGTAAGTGACATTTTTTCAGATGTCACAACATCATTTTTAATTTCACTAACTTTCCAAGCAGATAATACTTTACTGTCACTTCCTGACTCAGAATCTGAAGATCTTGTGCCAATTGATCATTCTGAATTTGAAGCTTTGTTACCAGTTTTTTTGTCTTCTTCTGAAACTTTTTCTTCTTTCCTTGCCTGAAAACTCAATATCTCGCATTGAAAGCTCAATTAGAACATCCACTGTGGAAACTACTATTTCCTCATCTCTCCACGAAACAGCAAGTACAGCAACTACAGAAAGTATGGAAGATGGTTCTTCTGGAGTAAAAATAGTAGAAGAGTATATTACTTTACATAGAGGTAAAGCTATTCATTATATTAAGTTTTTGTTATTTTTTTATTTTAATTTTTCTCAGGTAGAGTTATGGAGGAATTATTGCATCATTTTCTCTCACCATGCGATTATCAATCAAGACTAACAATTACAATGATAGCTCTTGATGGTAAGGTAGAAGCAGTTGTAGATGACGGTGGGGTGTTGAGGGACTCCTTAAGCGAATACTGGACCGAGTTTTACAACACGTGTACTTTAGGTGCTACTGTAAAAGTTCCATTTATTAGACATGACTATTGTTTTGAAAAATGGAAAAGTGTTGCGCGTTGTCTTCTTAAAGGTTACGTCGCAGAAAAATACTTTCCTATTAAATTAGCTTTACCTTTTGTTGAGCAATGTTTTTTCGGATGTAGTACTTCAGATTTGACAGAATCCTTTTTAAACTACGTTGGTAAAAGTGAAGCAGAACTCATAAAAGAAGCAATGAAAAATATTTCTGCAGTTGACTTCGAAGAGTTGTTGGAAATTCTAACCAACTACGATTGCAAAACAGTGCCCAATGACAACAATATCAAAAGTCTAATTGAAGACATCGCGCATAAGGAACTGATACAAAAACCAATGTTTGTGATTAACGCGTGGAACGAAATTTTAAATGAAAGTCTAGCCGTTGAAACATTGTCTGAAATTTATAGTAAACTTGAGCCAACTGCAAAAAATGTCCTTGCCAAAACAAAATGTAAACCAAACGAAGCTGACGAAATTAATATATTCAATTTTGTTAAAAAATTTATAAGGGATGCTAGAAAAGATGAATTATCGCGGTTTTTACGTTTTTGTACTGGTGCCGATCAGATAAGTGAAATGGATATAACTATAGAATTTAATAATCAAACTGGATTGTGCCGTGCACCATCTGCTCATACGTGTTCTGGTATGTTAGAAGTGCCAAAATCTTATAACTCATACCCAGAGTTTCGGAATGAAATAAACAATGTTTTAAACTCAAACATTTGGATCATGGATTCGATTTAATTTACTGCCAATTGATCATGTTTTACTTACTTTTTGGTTTTATTAAATAGGTACATTGTTATAAAACATATTATGCCATACAGTATTTTATTGTTATACCTACATTATAAGTTTATGCAATAAAGTGTTACGTTTATCTTTCCAAAAGTGTTGCTTATGTTTCATTTGATTTCTAACGTTATATTTATAGCAATAATAGCAAAAAATGATTCCGCAATTCCATGTATAAATTAACTGCATTATAAGGGTCTTGTGGAAAATTCAAATTGTGTTCTACCATTAGTATTTCACATAGTTCATAGATGTATTTGCAACATAAAAATCTATCCGGAAATATACACACAGTTTTACAAGTTTCAATGTCTGATCTGTTTACTGGTATTAAATAATTTTTTGTATTGTAAAGTTCAGGACATTCATACATCATAAGGGGTCGGCCTGTAGGTGCAATATAATTTCTGGATCTTGATATTTTATGTGCATTCCATTCTTCAACCACAGCATCTAGTTTATTCTAAAACAAAATTTAAAAAATATAATTAAAGCAATTTTTTGGTGTTTATTTTACCTGAATTAATCGCAAAAAACAAAAGCGAATTAAATTTTTATCAAGTTCTGTTCCATCATAATAACCATCATCTTTGAGTTTTGAAAAAAGATTGATCCAAAACTGAGAATGATGTTTTCGAATTATAGACCACCATGCTTCAATTCTTTGATTGGCTGTGCTTTTCCCATACAGAAAAGCAGGTCTGTTAGGAGGTGTAGATATATGCGATCGTAACAGTTGCTGCATTTGTTCTATAAGCTTATTTTCAGTACCCATATCACTTCTAATAGTTATTGGAACTCCATGGAACTTTTCAACAGCATTTATAAAGTACGCTGAAATTACACGAGGATTGTTGTTAGTCTTGCCAGCTCGCAACCAAATCACGTATCTGGAAAATCCATCTAGGCAACCGCTAATAGCAATTCCATACGGTTTAAGTTTGTCATATCCATCTACATGCCATAACCAATTAGGTCCGTTATTGAAGTATTGTCTTCGACGAAGCCTTTTTCTCAATCTTAGATCAACTCCAGCTGGATCTATTAAATGTAATAGTAAACGAACAGCATCTTGATTAACAACAATGCCATTCTGTAAACATTTAAGATGCATCCATGTTGTTCACTATGTGTTTGAACTTGTTGATAAATGAACTTTGCCACGTCAACTAAGGGTGTTAAGTTTTTTCTTCTATATAAACGCAACTCGCGTAAAGCTCGTTTTAAAGAACTTTCACTCATTAACACATTATGTTTTAAAGCCAAAATGGTAACGATTTCTTTGTATTTTAATCCACTGTTAAAATAATAACGAAGTAGCCGTTTTGAGAATGGAGGCATTTTGAACCACTTTGACTGAACTGAACTGAACTCAACTCAACGTATTTATAGTCGAAACTAGTGAGCATTGTAACATTGTAAATAATACTTGCAAGAAAAAGTGCGCATTTATGTGAAAAAGGTGCGCACTTATGTGGAAAAAGGTGCGCACTTATGTGGAAAAAGTGCGCACCTATGTGGAAAAAGTGCGCACTTATGTGGAAAAAGTTTTTTTTCCGTGTGACCCTTTAACGCTTTTGTAATTTAGTAATTTAAATTTTAATTGCTTGTTTGGCTACTTAAAAACAATTTTTTTTTTAAATTTCTGCGCTAAAAACGTGGTTTTGTCGTGTCAATTTCTATTGGATATGTTTTTCCATGGCATTTAAGATCTTTATGCAGTATTTTTATTTAAATTCGTTTGTGTACATATTTTCTTTGTAATTGAATTGAATTTATCATGACATGCATGTGTGGCGGTGCACTAGTATGGGCGCGTGACGAGGCTGATTGTGTTCCTTTGATAGCTTAGCGGTCAGAGCAACCAACCGGCAATTGGGAGACCCGGGTTCGAATCCCGGTTGGGGAATAACACTTTTATCCTCGCTACGCCACATGCCATACCTGCACTCGACCGCCAAACATGAGATGCATTTTTATTTAAAATTAAATTTGGTTGTTATTTCGATTTATTGTCAATTTCTATGGCATTTGATTTCATGTGGTATTTCTGTTACAATTTGTTGTTATTTTGTTTGTATTTCAATTTCCATTACACTTAAATTAAAATAGGACATTGCTAGCGATGTTGCACGTCATGTGGAATGAAAATTCCGGTCGCAAAAATTGATATTACAGCGCCCCCTATACTGTAGTAGATATAATAATAAATAATAATTTGCACATTTGGCGCCAAGTTTTGACAAAGCGTTGTGATTTTCACGGTTGTGGATTGTTCGCTTGTTGCCAGGACTAATTAAATTTTTGCAAATTACTGCGTCTCTTAACATTTGTGATTAACAAGACGACACAATAGAAGGGCCGGCATGCAGCAAAACGGCTGATTGAAGATATATTAATAATTAACTGTTGATAATAATCTAAACTAGCTGGATTTATATTTACTTCAGGAAGAGGAAGACCCCGTATTTCCTTATCCAGAAATCAATTAAATTTTTTTTAAGAGAAGGATTACACAGCTGCAAAACTTCCAAAACATCTAAAATGTAGCAAAAACTGGGTTTACAAAAGGATGTATCAGGCAGGTCTAACGTTTAGGTATACAGTAATTAATGATCAAAAATTCCTTACCATAGTTTTGGATTTTCACACCAACTTTCCTAATAGTGGCTGTGAAGTATGTTATAAGAAGAGTTTACTCTGTTCCAACTCCAAACTCATTGTGGCATATGGATGCCCATTTGAAATTAGTCAGATGAAGATGTTGGTCATCTCTATCATATAAAACTTATAAAACTAGAACTATTCTAGTCTAGTTGTGTCATAGAGCAAAAAAATAACTTTGGATTAAACTTATTGATCTGCATAATAAAAAATAATAAGTACGATATGCAAGTGAACTTATATAAGATTTATTTTCAGGCGGGGTTTGGTAACCCATGAATGTATAGATGGATTCTTACGATTAATAACATACGCAAAATGTACGTCTATTACCAGGAATTGTAAATTACAGTTTACTTTTACGAGTTAGATCTGACCATGGTTATGAAAACTTTTTTGTGATAGTTTTAATGAACGTTTTAAGAGGAGCACATCGTCGAATTCACAATCAACGAATTGAATTGTGAAGAGATATCTTTCAGCAAGTTATTGATAAATTTTATAGAGAACTGTATTCACTAGAAATGGAACAAAAACTTGATCCTGAAAATATGATACATAGATTAATAATAGCTTAAGGGCTTTTGTAGATGCGTGGAATAAACATTGACTCAGAACGGAAAACCATACAAACCCACGACAAATTTGGTTGGATGGAATGTTAGGTAATATAAATACCAATCAAACTAGTGTTGCCGAAGTTTTTACTGAACAGCCTAATATTGATAGAAAAATCAGAACTGCACTGCCTAGTAGTGTCTAGTTTGAGGGTTGATTACAATCAACAAGTCATAGAAGTTCCTGAGAACATTCCTCGTTGACTGCTGAACTTGATTTAACTAATGAACAGCAACTGTCATTTAGAAATATTTTTGACACTACCCTTAGCGTTAAAGATAAGTACGTTACTGACAACATAAAGTAATATAATTGTAAAATATACCTAGATTCTAGATTATAACTGTCATTGTACCTGCAGAAAATTGGCTTCTGTTGAGATTCGGAATACACAAAACGTTGTTCATAGTGCGATCCTGCCATTCTCCAATAAGATTTTTATATTACCTTTGTACCTTTATTTATGATGGGCATATAAATTATAAATAGGTACATATATGTATAATATTAACAGAAACAATCATTTTTTTAAATTTTCTGTTACAAAATTTTCTATTTAAATATAATGTTTGATTAATATACTTACATAGTTACATACAATCTTAAAATTTTTATAAATAAGTTTTTTTATAAGCCGATTTTAAGGTAAACTACAAATATCAGAAAATTAATAATATGCCAATTCTCTAACCGGTAGCCTGTATTACAATAATCTTCGCAACAAGCTTCACATTTCTCCACAGTAAAACCTTGTTTTTCGGCATCATCCTTGTGAACAGCACAATAATCCATGTCGTTCTTCCGGACACACTTTCTAATCACGTTGGTATGATTGTTTTTATCTGTAACATTTTTTTTTTAATTATTCATAAATTTATTGCAATATGTTAGAATATTTTTCTACAAACTATCCCATTCAAACGACCCCAATTAAAATGAACCCACAGCCTCTACTGTAAAAAACAGACACTATGAATTTTTCGCATGCTCTTTGGATTCAAGAATGCCCCCGCCACTTTTCAAAGAGTGATGGTTAACGTTTTACAAGAGCTTAATAATAAAATATGTTTAGTGTACCTCGAAGGATATTATCAATCATCTTTACAACTTTCCTTCAGAAACACGTTACAAATTTAAGAAAAATATTCCAAAGATTCCGAGAAACATATTTTAACATAGGTACAATTGGATACCTCAGAATATCTTTGCAAAGAAGTAAACTATTTAAGCCATGTTATTACACCTTTTGGTATTAAACCAAAACCCCGACAAATTAATAGCTATAAGTACAAAAATATCCAATTCTAACAAATCAAAAACAATTAAATCATTTGAAAGATGAGAAATACCAGACAAAGACTACTATGTTGATGGAAACGAACCTCTGTACCTAATTTTGAACCCAAACCGTTCACAGTAGTATAGGAAACCCTGTAACCATAGTCCCGATTACGAATAAACCATTAAATACTTTCAACTAACAAATTGTCTTAGCTTTAGAACCTGTAAAATTAAACAGTTAATATTTTTTACACAGAATATACGCATAAGTTTCGGGAAAAGCATTAACGATATTTTTCAACTAATAAAATACTAAATCTAACGCCATATTTTCGTACTCAAAAAAACAACAAATAAATTGACAAAGTATGTAAACTAATACTCAAACTGGATTTAAGAGAATAGCGCTTTCTTGTCGCTCTCAATGGGCGATATAGGAAAGTTTTTCAAGGATTGCGTTAAGTCAGGACCCAACAGTTTAACGAGTTTTCAGGATGTTTTTGATTTTAAGAATCTGTAAACATCAACCTCGAACGTAAGGTATTTTTGAAGTCGATCGGTCAAGTACCTTTAAAAATATAGTCATTTGAATTTAATCTTTGATTTATCATTAAATTACAGTAATTACAGTAATTAATTGAAAAGTAATAATTTAAATGTAAGTTAATTAGTATAGTGTAATTTGAAAAAGTCTCTTTCCATTGATATAATTACAATTCTCTTAGAAATCGTGAATATAATGTGGGTTGTGTATGTTTATATAAATGTTTAAAATAGTCTTTTCTGTATATAAAATTGACAAAAATAGTTTATGATTATGGTTTATTACCTAACCTTCACTCTCTCGGCCTCGTTTTAAGAGCCCGTTTATTGATGCTTATTACTTTATTACCTACCCTCGGGTCTGTTCTGAAGTTCGCTTATAATGCTTACACTAGCCCAACTTCAGCGTAAACTTTTCAATGGCGGGGATAGTACATACCTTCTCTAAATTTGCACCAGCATACCCATTAGACGTTGTAAGCGGTGCCTAAATTATTGACGGGCTGATCAATCTTATGAGCAACCATAAAACACCTTTATTTTTATTGTTTGAGAGTGGGTTTATTCACCTCTCTGTAAATTTGCAAGTATGATAATTACCTAGGCGACAATTGTCTCAACAATGGTTGGCTTGAAACTTACGTGGACGTTAAAGTTACAGAGTGGTGAATAAACCCACCCTTAGACGAAGGAACAGAATTCAATAATTTCTTCCCAACTGGAAATAAAGTGGTACTTTATTCCCGGGGAATAATAGTTATTTATGTATCAAGGGAGTAAACACCGATTTTAATCCCGAGAATGTAAGTAATGCATGAGGCAAAGACGACGGCATTTTCGTTCGAGGGATTAACGATGTTTATTCCAGAGATGCATACAAACCTTTCTTCCCAACCGTTTAAGTTAATAATAATAATAATAAATTAGAGAAGAAATTGTTATAATTGACAGATACCTAAATGAAGTTGGCTGACGGTTATTATGGAAACGAGTTTATTTATGTTAGGATCGGCAATATTTTACTTTATTCCCTAGGGAATAAAATGGGACTTTATAACAAATAAAGTACCACTTTATTCCCGGGTGGGAAGAATAGTAGATTACACACCTAGGTGGAAAATGTTTCCTTTCTGTCGAGAGCTAAGTTAGCTAACCGAGGCCCGTAGGGCCGAGGTGAGCTAATGCTCGAGACAGAAAGAAATTTCCACCGAGGTTTGTATAGGTACTGTTTTATTCGCAATCTTTCATTTTTCGAGGTTAAAAATGGGCCTATTTTTAACCAAGAGAAAAAAAGTGCGAGTAAAAGCACAATTTTGGGTGTCATAGTAGCTTTATTATAAAACTAAAGTAGAAAAAAATAAATCTTTCTCTAATCATTTTACACTTTAAATTACAGCACATGCTGGCAAATTTATATTTTATATCAAAGTTTGGAAATAAATAGAATCTCGGAAATTTTGCGTTCTCTGAAATGTTAACAAGTCCGGGCTTGTCGGGTTTGTGCGGTAATACGCTACTGCTTCAGCTCAAGACAAACTTTCGTTCCATTTTAGCGACTAGGATTTGCTTTTTAAGCTAAAAGTTGGTCTCAATATGAAGGTGAACCTTAAGTCCTGTTTATGAATAAGGGAATAAAAGACTATGGGTAAATTTTTAGGTCAGTAGCTTTTTTCTTTCTCGAGATACTCTCAGTAAATGGATCACGCTGTATATTAGACTTATAAATACCATTATAGTTACATTTTGTTATTGTCATAATTTGTTGTTTGTTATGTCCCTAAAATGTACTTTATTTTTTGGCGCGCGTTAATTTATTTTCTTTGAAGCACCTTTTTCCTTCTTGTTCTGGTTGTGATTCATTAATTATTCATTGAAGATTCTATACAAAACGGTAGATACAGTCGGAGATTTCGGGAATAGCCACTCTTGTCTGACTTTTATATTTATATGTTTTCGCACTTATCGTTACTTCCTATTCGCACCGGGTCCTTTACGTTATTTAACTTGCAATTATAGTATTTAGTGTTAGAATAGTAAGAACTTCAATTTTGTTTATATTCTTTTGGTTTTCTATACTGTCAAAAATGGCTTTTTTATTGCTGCCCACTAAAACAACAACATTTATATAATGGCAATTAAATGAACGTAAGGTAGGGTTAGACGCGACTGAGCAATATTAGTTGGAACTCACAGCGGTCTAAGTAGACAACGCATTGATATTGAGCGTTTTCCTGGTTGCCTATAATATAGCTAGAATTCCTGCAGTCCACAGCTTTGATGTCTTTGGTGTATATGGGATCGTAACAGCTTTGTCCTTGTAATGTAGTACATTCGTAACATATTAAAGCTTCTCCTGAAAATCACATACTGTAACTTGAAAAGCTGAATGATCAAGACACGCACCAAAAATGAAGAAGCACTGCGCCAAAAATAGAAACGCCGCCACTAAACTCATGACTATTCTTTATAAGTTACTAGATGAAATGGAAACGTTTTGATAATATATCATTTTAAATACACATGTACAAGTCATTAAACCGGTAATAAAAAGCTAATCGAATAGTATCTTTAGCTTTTTTCGATTTTGTCGCAATTGTTTGCTATTGTTTTCCTTGTAGGTATATATTCACAATGACGCATAGGGTGGGTCCTTAGAACTGATTCAACTAAGTTAAATCGTTTAGAAACATTATAGAATTAATGGGAAAAGCTACTCATCTAAAAATTTAGTAGAATCTAATCAGTGACAATACTTTCAAAATGATGGCAATCCAGTTTGTACCGAAAGTTAACATTAACTTTGTTATTTTAAATGGGATATCTCAATTTCTATATTTTTTTTCTGGATTCTGTAAGAAAATCGAAGATTATTTTGGTTGAATGTAACAATTGAGTACAGTTAACACCTTTAAGATTTGTGTTGGCTGGGGTCTGTGGTAAACTTGGTAACAAAACCTTTTTCCTTTGACAGTTAAGACCGTTGACTTGATCATCGACAGCCATCTTGTATTTTGTAGAAGCTTGCCGTTTTAGTTTGTTAGTAATGGAAGTAGCATTTGTAATTTAAACTATTGCATTATTCATTTATCTAAACTTTCTGTTTTGTCTATTTGCAAATCTTTCCAACCACGCTCTGCCACATCTAACAGGTTCTTGATTCTGGATTCTAGATTATTAGTTGAGGGTGTGAGGTCCAAAAGACCCCACCGGCACTTAGGCAAAAAAATGGGCCCATTGTATCTCCCCTCGAATTTGCCACTCCCCCTCCCAAGCCAGCTCCCACTCCAGCCGTTTTTTTTGACAAATCTGAGAACCAGACTCGATGGGGTATCATCCGCTTTCTCATTTCCCTGTATTCCAGAATGCCCTTCGACCCATATGAGTTTAACGGCATTTGTTTGTGCTATCCTTTCTAGAGCCAGGTGGCACTCCCATACCAGTCTCGACGTGACGCAGGTCCCACCGAGAGCCAGCAGGAGCGCCCTACTCTCCGTAAGAATTCGCACTCGATTGTTGCGTATTCTACGTTCTGCAACTACAGTGGCCCCACGAGTTACTTCCATTGCTTCTGCCTGAAAGATAGTGGCATGGGTTCCAAGAGCTAGACTTTTGTCAAGAACCAGCTGTTCAGAAAACATTCCACAACCTGATTATGTTTTATTTGTAGTTTTTATCGCAATGATGTTGGTTCTAGCAAAACAGTATTTTGCCCGCACCTGGTCGATCTCAGCACCCACGATGGGTCTTCTTTTAATCGCTCCATCCACGACTGCCCCGTGCCGGGCCCCCCTACCCTTATCGTGCCACATTCCTCCGTTCCGCAACCTCAGTGTCGTGACCAGAGCCGACGCCTCCACGAACAAATCAAATGAGGCAGACATAGCACTACTTCCAGAGCAGCAGTTGGAGTAGATTCCAGCGCCTGTCACCGCAAGACAAGCCAGTCTCTGAAAGTGATTAAGGTGTATCAGTTCATTCTTCTGTTTGGTTCTGGGCCACTAAACGAGAGCACCATAGCATAACATTGGTCTAATGACAGCTGTTTAAATCCACAAAAGGATTTTCGGGGTGAGGCCCCATTCCCTCCGCACAACCCGACTCCCGACGACACTGCTAAAAGGTCGCACATGCTTTGCTTATTTTTACTTCTAAATGTTTGCTCCAGCTGAGTTTACTGTTGGGTACCTTTAAGACGAGGGAGTTTTATATCTCCTAATATCTTCCTCTTTTTGGTGAACAAAACCATCTCCGTCTTGGCAGGGTTAAAGCAGAAAGGTTTTTCTCGCTACATTTGTCAAGTACATATCTAAGAAATAACTTTGGCAGGTCTGCAAGGCAGATAATTGATTTCATATTGTCACAGGATTTTTGATAAAATCTCCATATCTCTCTTATTTTAAACGTGAATAGTACTCTTTTTCCACATTTAGTTATTAAGGGCGTAATAATTCTGAAGCATGGAAACCGCGGTCTTTCTAGAAATTCTCCTTATTAATATCTACAACTGGTTTTAATCGCGAATATGGAAAAAAAAGAGATGGTTTGATGAACCAGTTACAGTTGCTTGATTGCAGTCGTAGCGACTTGGGAATGTGGAGATAAATAACCTTTTATAAATAATATCACAAAAAGTTGGTATTAGGAGGAAGTCGCCATTTACTTTTTAAGTTAATTTATCCAAAATACGTTAATCTTAAGACGGGAAACTAGTAGCATAAAATTCAATAACCTGTGAGCTTGTACTACTGAGTATAAATAACAATTTTGCATTCTCACTTGAAAAGTAATGATAATAGATACAAAAAGTAAAATTCAATATATTAATTACGTTCAGAAACTTTCAAACATATAAAAAAATATAATTGGTATACATATAAAAATCTGATTACGCGGCTCAGTCTTGAATTGAGGTTGTGTACAGTGGCGAGCAAAAAATAAGGCACGATGTTTCTTCCCACTGTGAATCAACTCCATTCGGTTGAATGGGCAGGGCATCGCGACCCATCTATTTCCAGTTGATTTGCTGCCGGGTGAGGGATGTGGGTGACCTTTGGGGTAGATATAGACTCCAAGCGGAATAAATATTTATTACCTTTAGCACCATTGGGCGATAAGAATTTCCTGGGGTCCAATACAGCAGACCGGAAGGTTTCGTTGACACAGTTACTCCTACAACCCGTTTTACACAACTTTAAAATCGCCGATTTTGCTTCACAAGTTGTGCCTAATTTTATACTCGCCACTGTACCCTTTGTGGTCGACGGACTACAGGTTGGATGCTCTTTGGGTACTCGTTGAATACTTCCAAAGAAGAATAACGTCTTTCTTCGAAGTATGAAAATTACAGATGCTTTCTGGTTTCGTATTAACAAATTGAACAAAATACATAGCAAATTTCTAAACCTTTCGAAAATACCATAATGATCCTGAAAATGCAAAAATCACGTTGAATCATAATTGTTTTGTTATTATCAAAGAGTACTTATATCATGTTTCCAACTTGAAATATTGATAAAAGTAGGTACATACCTAGAAATCATTTGTCAGATAAAATATGTAGGTAAGTGCTTTAGAACATTGTTGCTAACTGAAGTAATGCCATTGGGTCGACATATGTGGTAAATATGTTGATAAGAAAAGATTTTTGATACCTAGAGCTACAACTTGAATTATCAACATTTTAGACTCGTAGAAGTATATAGCATCCATGGTAATATTCTTTATCAATTTAAGAACTTTGTCATAAAATTTTTGATTTGTTACACATTGGAGCAATATTATATAGCCTTTATCGAGATAATGAATTGAATGATTGAAGATGTAAGGCTCTGTGAAACGTTTTTCATTAATTTCAGTATTAATAAATGACAGATAATAAAATAGAATTCGAAAATTTATTTACATTAACTTAAAAGGGAAACAATAATTTAAAACAACATTTTAAATAGAGTTATGAAAACTACTGTCAATAAGGACATATGCGAAATTGATATTGCAGAATTGCACAAATCATCTGAACAAGTACCACAGTAATCCAAATCACCAGCAAGCAGCCCTACAGCGTGTTCGGCATAATCGCAACCATCTCTATCCAAAATTTCATCTGGCCAACAGCCTCTAAAAGCGAAATCCGCATCCTCAGCAAGATCTGCAATAAAAATTAAGTGTCACCATTGAAATTTCTTTTTCAGCATTTAAAGTAGTTACCAGAGGTGAAAATAGCTTTAATGCAAGACCACTCGAAATCAGTATTTGCTTTTTCTGCCGACAATTTTTCGCCGAGAGCTTTCAAGACCTTTCCGGATGCATCATCAGTCTGACTTGATGCCGACAGTTGGTTAATAATGGTTTGAACATCTGCGGTTTTGGGTGGGCAAGGAATTTGGTACTTGGGTTTGTTTGCGTCCATTTCGCTCTCGGTCAAATCGGCGCATTCTTTTGATGTGACACCGAAACAACTGTAGCATTTTTTAGGCTCCGCTAAAACTAGATTTTTTTAATTAACACAATCACCAAAAGTATAATTTTTGATAGTTACCTGATGTGACTGCGAACAATGTCACTACAGCAATGTAGCAAATTCTGGCTGACATTATTTTAACGCTTTCAAACTGTTCACTGTTAGTTGTTGGTCGAGATACTGATTGTTGTAAAGAGCGAATGCGTTTTTATACGAGTAGGTACTTCTCAACAGTGACCGAAATCAATAATTGTCTTTCGTTTATCTTATCATTTGGTTTCGGCAAGCGAATATCAAATATACGTCGATTTTACGTGGAAATATGCTTATGCTGAGGTTTTTCTAGGAACAAACTAAATTCTATTGAATCTAAACCATTTCGTCCTAATAATGTAAATATCATATTCATCTCTTCTGCAACTTTACGATTTTACGATATGAAGAGAGACGATCAAGTCACAATGAGACCTATATTTGCTTCCTATTACTCAACTTGTAAAGCCACATACTATTTCAAAAACTCCTTATACTTTATACTTCTTGAAGCAATAAACTACCACATTAATAATTCTTTCAAAAAAATTTATACTATGCCAAAAACTCTCAGGTAAGTTTACATAACATGGATTGTCATAATTCCAAATTCCAAAGGCCAATAGAACCATGTAAAAAATGGTGTATTTCCATTTAAAATAAGAAAGCTGCCCACCTGTATAGCTAGAGTTTACCTAATATTACTTTGGCTCTATAATAACGCTATTACAACTCCCAAAATAGTGCTACAATAGCTTTTTGAGTTTCGCAATAGAATTAGTGCAATTGACTATTTTCAAATTGATAGTTTTGATTTTAAATGTCATTCAAACATCAAATAAACGTCAAAACGAAACAAGTTTACTAGTAATTTAAATCTGACTTTTTACTACCTTTGGTAGTACAACCAACTATGACCAAATTTCTGAAGTTTTAAAATTGCGAAATTTTATTTAAAAAAGGTCCAAAGTAGAAAAACTAGTATAAAAAACTTATTCATAAAGCAATTATGGCACGCGTTCATTACAAAACTTGCAGCTGGGCCGCTCGTTTTCTAAACTTGAACTGGTGCCACAATAGGTGTCTTATGTCACTCATCCTTTAATGTACCTACTATAAGATAGAATGAGCATGATTGATTAATGATTATTACTGCGTACTAAATTTCAAATTTATAATCCAACGGAAGTTTGAAAAATTTCAAATGCACGGTCTACATGACTCATCTTGCATAAGGTACCATTTTACTTATCATATCGGGCTATTATTACTTTACATCTTAGATTTATTTTAATGCTGAGTTTAACTTTAGGTAACCTACAAAACTATATAGGTATGTAATCAAGTTAAACAATCTATGGATTTGATTCTATTTGGTTAGTCAGACGTGCCTATTTTTCTTATCTTTTTGGCAGCGCTCTTTACTGATTGGCGCCAGTGATTTATTTACTCAGATTTGCGTTATTCCTACAAAGCATTGTGGATAAAACGTCATAATATTACGTTTCGGAAATATATGACTTAAAGCAAAATGACGTAAAACGAAACAATGTTTCCTCCATATACTTCTGTACAAAATCGTTTAGTTACGTTTTGAGGTAGAAATAAAGAAACCTTAGAAAACAATAACTTGTTTAATAGGTAATCTAATTGGAAATGGTTCAGTGATTGTATCAAATTCCTTTTTATATTAAAAAAGTTATCTAGACGGCCTTGTGGTGTCTTTCTTTTTATTATCATATATTTGCCGATAAAAGTTATACGCGAAAGTAATTTTATTACTTACCTGAAAATTTCTTTCAAAGTTGGGATAACTACGTTCAAATATGTTCATACCTGTGTAAAGGTAGTTACAGACATCCAGTAGTTTTATTATGATGCAAATTGCTGTTTGAGTGAATCATAGTTGTGACGTAAAGCGAAGCACCGTAAAACGAGGGCTGCTTGTAATAGTTTACCTACTAGGCTAAAGATGTTTTAAAATATTTATGCTTTAGAAAGAGGATGAAAATTTACTTGAAGTATTTAATGTAACATTCCTAATAAAATAACTAATACAAAGGTTACCATCGACATCATTGAAATGGACATTGCAGAATTATAATTGCATATATCATCAGAACAAGTATTGCAGTACTTAAGATCACCAGCAACTAATCCAATTGCATATTCAACAAATTTACATCCGTCCCTATCAAAGATTTTGCGTGGGAAACATCCTCTAAAACCATATTCGTTGTTTTCCCATTTTTCTAAAATAAATAAAAGCTATCAGTTTGATAATGTATAACGGTCTCAACTACTGACCATGCGTGGCAATCGCGTTGATGCAAGCCCACTCAAAATCTTCTGAAGCTTTTGCTTTAAAAGTAGTAAGTTTATCAGTAAGAGTTTTTTGGATTTTTGTTCCAGGGCCATTGCTATAGTCTGCAGCCCCTAGTTGGGCTATAATGGTTTTAACACTAGCAGATTTTGATGGACAGTTTATTGTGTATTTTAGTTTATTGGCTTCCAATTGTGATCTGTCTAAACCTGAACATTGTTCAGGTAAATGCCCAGCACAAGAGTAACATATTTTTGGTTCACTCAACACTAGAAAAAAAAAACATTTTTATTACTGTGTAATTTTCTGAAAGCAATTGTGTTAATTAAAAATATTTTTATGTTTTACTAGTTTTACATTATTGTTTAATAATGGCATGGATACGAAATACATTATGCTATTCATAATGCCCACGCGGACCATAAATTTGCATTTTGGCCCATGACCATAAAGTAATAGTACATTATATTACAAGTGATAGAAATGCCACATTATCTGCCAGTGAGAATTTTGACCCACGAGTGCGCTTGTGCACGAGTAGGACACTTCTCACGAGCTTTATAATAGACGTGTGATATACGACGTTTTATCTTACACTAGATTTAACCATTTCAGTTACTCTGAACGTTCGTTAGCTCAATCAAGTCGGGTTGTGGGTGGCTGTCATCAGTGTCATCTCGTTGACAACCAGCCCTTTTTTTTAATTTTAGTCACTAGTGGATGAAATCCAATTTTAGTCACTATAATTAGTGAGTAAAATGCTCAAAAAACTGTTAGTGTAAGATAAAATACATAACAACGAAACTTGCATAATAACGAGTTTTTCCAGAATTTTTTGAGAAATTTTAATAGACGTCGTTTATTTTGACAGTAAGCCACTTTGTTTACAAAAATAAAAATACGTAGTTTTACAAAACAGATTAATAAAACATAAAATTTTGTACGCACCACGGACATTACTTGATGTTTATACCCCTCGGGCGGCTTTAAAAGCCTTATGCCAAAGGCCCGAGGGTCTTAACCTGTCGCTCTCAAAGGGTATGAACATCTACATAATGCCCTTGGTACATAAATAACTATTCTATATTATCATTAATTTGATGATTTTAGAAACTTACCTGACGTGAATGATAGAAAAATTGCTAGATAGTAGTTGATAAACGCCATTTTTTTGCCGTTTTTCTTAACCAGTTTGATATCTAACCAATAGCAATACTAATTCATGTTGAAGGTGAGGTTAGTTTTTATATCGACAATATTTTTTATAAAGAGGAGCGCTAATCATTGCTTGCCGAAGCTTGTATCTTATCATCAATAAATTTATGTAACGGAACCTGAAGATGCATATTAGGATGGAATTCCGCTATAATTAAAATAATTTGTGACTTATTTCCTGTGCCTATTACCCGTAGAAAACGTTAAACCAAACATTACTTAAAGAAAATAATACATGAAATTGAGTAAACACTGCAATTTTAGTGTTTTGTGTTGCTAACATTTGATGTTAAACACACGATCGGTAATAAGTACTAATACTATCCAGAAAATTTGATACAGAAAGTAAGCATTATTTACAAGTAAGAGTAATTAATCGGTCATTAAGAAACGCTGAAAATTTTATTGCAGCGCTATCTGCTCATTTTGAAAACCCTGAGTTATTCGCGCCTCTAACCCATTGCTCGCAGTTGAGCGCCGCGCTCGCTTGCTAATTGTGTAAGTGCATTATTTTGACCTTTTGATGTAAATGAAAAGAAAATGAATATGAATATGTATGATATTTTATTATCAAAACTGAACATCTAATAATCTAATAATATTGTAATAAAAATATAATTAGTAACAAAATAAAATAGATTCTTTAAAACATAAACAAATAATAAATCGTAAGTACTAAACTAAAATTTAAAATCTATGTGTATAGAAACAAGATTTTTTATAATAACTCACTCAGAATCAGTATCTTCAGCTTGTCCACACTCGCAGTACGAATGATAATATGATAATGGTATGTTCTTTACAAACTGCTGAAAAGCACCTTGCACATTTTGAAGTAATCGCTCTCTTCTCGACATACTTACATCCACAAAAACCGCTCAAAATATACTAAGTTATGACTGACCACAATTCCGCGTAAACAATCTTGGGTCAAAGGTGGTAATAGTTAAACAGGTACAAATTACAATAATGGAAGAATTACAATCGAAGTAGTAAAAAACTTAGAGAAAAGTTAATATACCATTAACTTTAACGATCGTTTGTAAAAGCGAGCAATTACGATAATGAAATGTGTAATAAGTAGGTACAGTTTGCCGAGAAATTAATGTCGTTTCGAAAGCCGTTGCGGACTGCACGATTAGTTTGAGCGACTGTCCGGATTGTCCTGTTGGCCTATTTTAAACCCTTGGAGAGAGGCTAGGCCAAAATTATTTGCTCAGGGCCCAGAAGGAAATGTATACTTGGAGTGACAGCAACAGACTTATAGTGAACACTGCTAAAACAGTCATTCTTCGGTTCTCTAGAGCTAAACCGGCCCAATGCTCTAAATTCTTGGGATCCTTTATAGACACTAGCCTCAACTGGGATGATCAGGTCACCTACATCTGTAAGAAACTTAATAGCGCTTATTATGCTATATTGATGCTGAAAACAGTGTTTCACTGCAATATTTTGAAAGTGTGTATTACAGCCTAGCCTATTGTCACTTATCTTATAATGTTATCATATGGGGTAATACGGTACATATGAAACGAGTAAGCATTTTACAAAAACGCCTGATCAGATTAATTTTTAACTTAAAAACACGGGACAGTTGTAGGTGGATTTTCATCAAAGAGAAATTATTAACTTTTTGTAGCATATACCTATACAAATGTATAATTTTTGCATATAATAATCTACATATATTTCCAAAAAATAGCGATTACCAGCCATACCCGACTCGAACTAGAAATAACCTATCATTTGTCAGGCACACAACGGCAATGTATGAAAAATCGCCTTTATATTCCTGTATCCACATTTTCAGTAAGCTGCCGTTGTACGTTAAACAAGCGCAATCATCTCACTTGCTTAAGAAACAAGTTAAGAGCTATCTGATTGAAGGATGCTTTTATACACAAGACGAGTACTTTAGCAGTTAGTGCTGTTAATTAATTAATTAAGTATGAATTCCTTGTATGTACTAATGATTATGTACTATATACTATACAACTGACTTGTACAATATTAATTGTGATCTTCTATTACTGAAATATATTATCATTGTCATTATCATTATCGTACAAAAATAAATAATAAATATGAATGCGATTTCTTTAATAATGGGATAGGAAAACTTTCTCCATTATGTAACTATCAGAATAATTTAAGAAATGTGATTTTAAAAATAGCGTTGTTTTTCGTTATTTATAATAAGAAACTTGTAGATCAATTAATATTGATGAACTTCTATCTTCTATGAAAGTAAGGAGTTCTAATACTAAAACTACCTTACCTCTATGTTTATTTTTTTTTTGAGTTTTGCATAACGTTTTTTGCAATATCTTTATTTAAAAGAATCGAACATAATTTGTCGACAATGATACAAGAAGTGAATCACATAGAAAGTTCTAATTCTAAATCAGAAGACAATGCAATAGATTCAATTCTACAAACTGATCAGATTATTTTCAATGGCTTTGATTAGCACTGATAACTGCAAAATATACTAAGGTTTTTTTTGTTTATCTAATGAACTATTTGTCGCTTTTGCTATTTGACTATTTACACACATTTTACTTATTCTTTTTATTCTGTGAGAAACAATTTGTAATTGGAAAAGAAAAAACAAAAAATAAAGTAAGTAAAAGAAGAATATTCTCTTTCTTAGTTTGTTGATCCGATGCTATGGGTTTTCTGTTAAATCTCGACATTATGCTAGCAGTATGCTAACATTTGTGCAACCGGGCATAATATTTTAACCAACCCGTTAGAATTAAAGAGTCATTAGGGTCTACATTTAAAATTTAAAGTGAGGGTGGCATTCTAATGGTGTTGTCGACTGTGTATTTTGTTGAAATCTTCCAAATAACTTAGCTCTATAACAAAGCTTTACCTTTACTGACTCAAAATGCAAATTTTCTTTATTTATTTCAAAATAAACGGATTGAAGCAGAAAAAAAAATTTACGCTTCTATGGAGAATCATGCAAGTATAATGCGACTTTAAAAGCATCTGATAAAAAAAAATTGATATTTAATTTTTGTAATTTTTGAACAATTAATTTGAAAACGATGATTATACGACCCAGAAGAGCTAAGAGATGAAAACTTGAGTTATTTTACACAAGAAAGAATATTACGTTTAAGTGTTTGACTTATTATCATCGCCTGACAAGATGGAGTAGATTAAATTGTCCACTTCTGACTTTCAAAGCAATCCTAAAGTATTTTGATGTTCTTTTTTAAAGATAAAATATTAACCATTATTGTCGTTAATGACTTCAAGAACAGAATCGTTTGACATGCATTTTCTGAGAAAGTGTTTTATCACCAAGAAGTGGTTCTCAATGTGGTGGGATAAATCGGTAATCAAATAATCAACATAAAAATTTTGAAGAGTTAAGTGAATCGCCTTGAGATTTATCTGGTTTGATTTTCTTGTGCCTGTTAGTAATGTAAACATTGTATGATTAGTCCGGCATCCGTAGCGCTATGATCGATTCGACCGCAGATTTTAAAAAATGGTTGCAGTAGTTTTTGTATGCGCTTCCTCAAAGTGTTATCTTCTTCTTCTTGTTGTGCCTATCCTCTGTGGATGTTGGCTATCACATTGGTCCATATTACTCTATTCACTGCTGCCTTGAATAGAGCTGTGGAGGTCATTCCGGTCCATATTCTCAGGTTTCGTAGCCATGATATTCTGCGGCGCCCTGGTGTTCTGCGTCCTTCTATTTTTCCTTGTAGGATTAGTTGGAGAAGGTGATATTTTTCGTTTCTCATGATGTGTCCAAAGTACTCCATTTTTCTGCGTTTGATAGTTGTGAGAAACTCCAACTCTTTTCCTACCCGTAGTATTACTGTCTCATTTGTGATGTGGTGAACCCATGAGATTCTGAGCATACGGCGATAACACCACATCTCAAATGCATCTATTCGTCTGTAGGATGCTTCAGAGAGGGTCCAGGCTTCCGCCCCATAAAGGAGAACTGACAGTATTTAGCATTTTAGGACCCTAATTCGAGTATGAATGCTGAGAGTTAAGTTACATAGGATGCTTCTCATCTTGTTGAATGCACCTCTCGCCTTTTCGATTCGACATTTTATTTCTCGGGAATGATCCCAATCTTTATTTAGTGTACATCCCAAATAAGTGATTGACTCGACAATTGGAAGAACTGTATTGTTGGCGGTAAACTAGAGATTATCGATGTGGTTTTTACTGATTGTTAGGATTTTAGTCTTCTTGCAATTCAGCTTCATACCGTATCGTTCGCATACTGGTGTTATGCAGTTTATCAGTCTTTGCAGTCCCTCAGCACTATCAGCCATCAGAACCGTGTCGTCAGCATATCTTAGATTGTTTATCATTTTGCCGTTTATTACAAGACCCTTCTCTACGTTATCTAGGGCCTCTTTAAAAAGGTGTTCTGAGTAGGCGTTGAATAGAATCGGTGATAGCACACAGCCCTGCCGAACTTCTCTTTTTATTCTAAACTCTTCTGATGTTTGATCTTCTACTTGAACCCTGGCCTTTTGCTGTAGGTATAGCTTTGCTATTATAGCTGTATCTCTATCGTCGACTCCTGTTTCCCGTAGGATTGAGATGAGCTTGTTATGTTGGACTTTGTCGAATGCTTTTTCGAAATCGATAAAGCATGTAAAGACATCTGCATCGATATTGCGTGCTCTTTGTATAAGTACTTGTATGGAAAATAACGCCTCTCTAGTGCCTAGTCCCTTTCTGAAGCCGAATTGTGTATTGCTAATGTTATCATCTAGTTTTCTGTATATGCGAGTTTGTATTATGTTGAGAAATACTTTTAGAACATGGCTCATTAAGCTGATTATTCTGTGATCAGAGCATTTTGTTGCGTTTGCCTTTTTAGGAAGTGGAATAAATGTTGATATTAGCCAGTCATTTGGTATTTGGCCGCCTGCATATATTTTGTTGAAGAGCGTAGTTAGCAATTTCACTTGCTCGCGTTCAAGTAGTTTGAGAATTTCTCCGTGAACGGTATCAGGTTCTGGGGTCTTGTTGTTTTTTAAGCGATTAATAGCAGATTCCACTTCTTCCTGAGTAATAACAGGTCCCTCGTCGCCGGGTGTTATAGTTGCATCGTTATTCACATCTGCATCTTCGAAGAGCTCCTCCATATATTGTTTTCACCTTGAAAGCTTCTGGTCAATTTCTGTTATGATATTATTGTCTGAGTCCAGGATTGTGCTCCCGCTCCTTCTTTGATTACTTCCTGTTGCTTCCTTTATTTTCTTATGAAGGATAAAGCTATCGTGCTTTGCCTGCAGTATTTCAATTTCAGCACATTTTCCTTGTAGCCATTGTTCTTTAACCTCCTTAATTGCCTTAATTACTTTTTTGTGTAGTTCTTTGTATTTTTCTATGTTTTTGTTTCTGTATTGTCTTCTCTCTTCCATGAGGTTTATTATGCTATCTGTCATCCATTCTTGTCTTCTTTCTGTTCTTTCCGGTTTTAGTTCTTCTTCTGTAACCGATACTATGGATGTTTTTATTTTATTCCATAAGTCTTCTATTTGTGTTTCAGAATTGGTATTTTCAGAGATAGTGGTGAGTTCGCTGTTTATCCTATCTTTAGCTTTATGTAGTACGTTGTCTTGTTTGAGTTTCTGCAGGTCCGCTCTTTTTGGAGGTCTCCTCTTGGTTATTTTCTTCAGTCTTAGTTTGATGCGCGCCATTAGAAGATTGTGATCCGATGGTATGTCGGCACCTGGGTAGGTTTTGACAGATCTGACTGCATTGCGGTATCTTCTATTTATTATTACATAGTCGATTTGGTTTCTTACTATTCTCTGGTAGTTGTCGGCCGGAGATCTCCAAGTATATAACCTTCGTGGGGGTAGTTTAAAATAGGTGTTCATAATTGTAAATTCCGTTTCCTGGCAGAACTCAATCAGGCGATCGCCTCCATCGTTCCTTATGCCTAATCCAAAGCAGCCTGCCACGTCTTCGACCTTTCCTTGTCCCACTTTAGCGTTCATGTCTTCTAGCAATATATTCACCTCTTCCTTTTTTGTGTATTTTAGGGCAGTTCTGAGTTGGTCGTAGAATTCCTCGACCTCTCGTTCAGTGCTTTCAGATGTTGGTGCGTACGATTCAATAATATTTAGGTCGAATGGTCTTGCATTGATTTTAATTATTGCTATTCTATTTGAGATAGGGATAAAACCTTTTACGGCCTGATTTGTGTGACTATTGAGTATTATTGCGACTCCGTTTTTGTTTTTAGTGGTGTTATCTCCGGAGAAGTATATGTGGTGTCCGTCTATGATGCGGCTGCCGGAGTTTGGCCATCCTCTTAGATAATCTGCTAAAATATAAAAATTACAGGGTAATAGATTTAAAAAAAAAAAACGCCGATGACGTCATATCTCGAAAAATAAGGTAACTTTTGGAAATCAAAGTACGTCACAAAATGGAATTAAAATACATACTACAAAAACTTTATATCTAATCTTTCTACTACTTATTGTGTCACCAAGGTTCTCTAAGTGGTGCTAATTTTAAAAGTTTTAATGCACACACATACTCACTTAAGTTATATCTCTTATGAAACATTGAACAATTTTATAACTTTTTTCAAAGCTTGCATTCAGTTGAGGGTTTGCTAAAAATATGCACCCCGATACCTAGCAGTGATTCATTGTTAATTCCGCCATAATTCTTTAGAAAAAAATTTAAAAAGGAAATGTTATGTACCTACATATTGAATCACTGCGTAAGCATCACCTGGAATTCCATCATACCTGTATTGACTTATCGTGAATAACAAAAAATATTTAGAATCCTACTGAAACACGAAGCAAGGACGACCAAAGGCATTTTTTTAATATTATCTGACGGATATCTACTATGTTTACTCCAGATAATAAGTACTTATGTTGCTTAGTGCTAGAATACCGCTTAAAAATCGACTTTTTAAAATCCGGAATGTATCGCTTTACGGGCAAACGATTTACAATTTTTAAATTTATTATTCCGTTAAATGCCTCCCCATTTACCTATAATAATTTATAAATTAGGCTACCTATTTATTTCTAAACTTCAATTAATATGTAGAGAAATAAAAAATTGGTTTGACCGGCTAAAACCAAGTAAACAATCAATCAATGTGTTCTTAATATTTCCCATTATGAAAGCTGAAATGTGGAAATAGGTACACATATTATCGAAGGTACACATAGCTATGATTAGTTATCGCTTTTAATTAAGAATTATCATATAATTAATCCAACGAGGTATCTTTTAACAAATATAGATTTAGATAACTCCAGATTATTAGATTTGTGCAAAATCAAAGTGCATTTTTGCTTATAATATTAAAGCAAATTACCTGAAGGACATTTCCAATCTGTACAGTTCAACCCAGAGGTCGCCGGCAGCTTTTAATCAGTTTAATCAGTAGAGATGAATCGGAGTCTTTGCGCCAACTTCCCAAAATTGAAGCGATCAAAGAAATGTAACATTTAGAGTAGACGAAAACACAAATATTACAGTGTTGGTAATTGAGAGACCTTTAACAACTGCTAAGATATATTTACATAGAAGGTACCTAGAATAATATGATCAAAATAATAAGTGTATCAGTAATCAACTTAAAAGGCTAACATTTGCCTCCCGCAGAGAGCAACTTAAGAAAAAGACGAAAATTTATAACTTTCAGATAAAGCTTAACTTTCGGAAAACTAAAGCGAACTGGAAGGGCAGCTAGTTTTTTTTGTGGGTTGTCTTCGTTTCATTGTATTCTGTGTTTTCTACGTCTGTCCGTGGTCTCTTATTGAGGCCTTTGGTTCTTTTTTTGTCTTTGCTGAGGTCTTCTTGTGTTGAAGCCGATGTTGTTTCTTTTGTGTTCCTGTGGTTGTCTGAAGTATTTCTTGAGTGCTTTTCTTACTTTTTTGACTGATGTTGCGATGTTATAACATAGTGCTTTTATAAACTGTAAAATTTTCCAAGGATCTTTAAGCATGGGCGTCAGCTAATGGTCCGTTATAAAGAAAGCTAATGAGCCAGTTATAAAGAATGGCACGTTGTCGCAAATAATTCTTAGTGAGCCATATTGGCGAATGTTATTTTTTTCGATGGATTTAATGGCTTTTGTTGGGAGTGGTATGAACTGGTCTTGCCGGTAAAATAACTCTGGTTGCGTAATCGATATGGACTAATAAAACTGATTTCCTGATGGAGTTTCTGGTAAAGCAACAACATAATCTTGCAATCTTGCAATTGCGTCGAAGTGTCAACGTGTCACTCGAAGTGCCATTTGGATCAATTTCAACTCGAGTTGCGCTGGGAGTAAAATATCGGTGTAAAATTTACGCTACTCCGATCAGTTGCGCCGGTTTTGCTCCGTTCCTTTACTCTTAATTTTAACTCCTTATTCAGTCAGGCGTCAGTGTCAGTCAAGTTAAAATTGATCTATCAGTTTGCTAATTTATGTTCGTTCTGAGATTGGTGCCACAATCTGTGATGATTCAGTTGAGGAATCTTGACGTGTTAAAATGTTGTCTTTAATCAAAAAGTTTTCTACTTTAATGCCGTTTTGAATTGATCTTATTATGGGTCTACAGTAGGAATTTTTTAATTGTTTTTTGTTCAAGTCGCAATGAGGTGGTATAACTACAGCCATGCAAAATGTTGTAAGATATCGTGGTATAGATGTGATCTGCAAAAACATTGTTTTTTCTTGGGCGATAAATAATAGCATTAAATTATGAATATAATTCTGTAAGTGCTCTGCGCAGACGTTATCAATAAAGGTTTCTACACTGTTGGATAACAACTCGGACTGCGTTTTGGTTCCATGAGCATTCTAAAAAAATTTGATGTGTCTATCTGGCGTGACAGCAGCGGTGTTTTAATTTTTTTTTTTGGAACTTTCAGGTTGTAGAAAACCTATTTGATGTCTGACCGTGTGTAATTGTGTGTATAAACAAATTCAAAATCTCAGTAAAATTAATAAATAGGATAATAAATCTATCCCAAAAAAACATCTTAATCTTACAAATAAATAATTTATTCTAAAATTTAAAAAAAGAAGAAAAACGTTAAAATTGAAATAAATTGTATGACTCTTTGTTGACAACACTTGATTGTCTTTTCATGTTGTCAAAAGGGTATTTACGCGAATCTCTTTTGCTTATTTAAATAAACGGCTTGATGTTGGAAAGAAAATTTACGTTTGTGTGAAGAATAATTTTTTACGTCGCTATCGGCCCCAACAAGAGTATTAGTACACTGTCTTTAAAATAAGTTGCCTGGCCGGCGCCATTTTGTAAAAAAATATGCACCAACATACTTTAAATTACTCATTTGACAAATTTTTTCAATTTTCTTCTTCTAATAGTTTAGGCAAAAGAAGCTGGTTTCCACATTTTTGACTTACCCTCTGTATTAGCATTAGCATGTTCCGGTTACACTATCTGTACTTAACTAACTTACTTTACTTAAGATTTAGTTTACTTACTAAAAATATTTATAGCATAACAAATCGAGGGAGTTTGATTGAGGTGCATTGGACTTTACTTTTGATGAAGTATTTAAATTCGGCAGTTTATTGATTATATTCAGGGTGTCCCAAAAGGTCTGCCCAATCTTAAAGATACGTTATCTAGGATTAATGTAAAGTACAGGAAAATTGCTAAAAAAATTCTTCTCTCTCAATTTAGAAACTATAAGCAATTTAAAATAGTTAGGAAAAAGGAAACACTGTTATGTAAAATTGAACTTTCATCTATACTCAGAAAATTGTGTAATATTGTTTTCCCAGAAACCGTCGGCTACTTTTATTAGGTGTATTGGTCATGCTGCCATGTTCCCCCTCTCCTGTTAGATTGAAGATCTTATTTTATCATTTTAAGAGGAACGTCTCCGTCTATCACATGTTAATTTTTCTCACTGTATGCATATTTTGACGTGCAGAGATTAGTTCTTTCATTTTAGATCACTGCATAAAAGGAAATGGAATGAATCAAGTGCAAGTAAATAACTCAGTTAATTTAATGGAATGACGTCGCGCGCATGCATTGAGTACGCAACTGGTCCACAGTGATACGCTCCGTCTTAATCCAGGGTTGGACTACAGCAGGTTGCCATTTCACACGTGGTTACTTCATACTGAATAAACGTATTTTTTTTTTCTGGGAGGCCCGGCTGAACGCCGAGCCGCACACTGAGGCCAGATAGGCCCATTGTGTGCACCCCTGTGTGGTTTCTGGAGAGCCCTTTAGAGCATGCCTGTGCTTCTGATGAAGCCCAGTAGCCTGTTCATAGGAGCCCTCCTGATTTCACTTTCCTCTAAGAAGGGGAAGTATAGATACCTGGATCTCTGTGCAGCAAGAGCCGGACAGTGACACAGTACGTGAAGAGGCGTTTCTTCCTCCTCTTCACACCTTCTGCACATAGGGTCCTCAAGAGAGCCCACAATGTAGAGGTGTCTTTTGAGGGGGCAGTGTCCCGTGAGCAGTCCAACCGCCTTCCTCAGATCCTCCTTGCTGAGTCTCAACAACTCAGCGGTTTTTTGCTGATCGGGACCTAAAATGAAGATCCTCGACTGTCGAGGTGCGTTCGCCTCCCATTCCCTAGAATGCCTTGCAGACACCCAGTTCCTGAGGGCACGCTTTAACTGGCTGGAAGAAATGCCCAGTGCCGGCTCCGGGCCAATCAGGCTCATCTCTGAACCCTTTTTGGCCAGGGCGTCAGCTCTATCGTTCTCCCCATGCCCCTGATGACTAGGAATCCAGCAGATAACAACCTTGTTGTGCTCCGCCAGTCTCCGGAGTTTCACGTGACAGTCCCAGACAAGCCTTGAAGAGGCCCTGAAAGAGCCTAATGCCCGTAGGGCAGCCTGACTGTCCGAGAAGATGCAGATACGCCTATTCGCATAAGCCCTCTCCAAATTCTCCGCCGCACATGCCGTAATCGCGAAAATTTCGGTTTGAAAAACTGTAGCCAGCCTACCAAGAGCGAAGCTACGCTCCACCTTTGGAGACCCGCCAACGATTCCTGCTCCGGACCCCTTGTCGGACACCGACCCGTCCGTGTACCAGACGAGGCCACCCCGACGCAGTTGATCCCGATATTGGTTACCCCATTCTTCCCATTTGAAAAATGGGGGACTCGGCCAGCAGCCTGCTGGCCACGACCACACGAATAAACGTATTAATACAGGCCTGGTTTTCGCGCGCCAGTATGATGACTCAAGACAATATTCATAATGTTTGACCCAAAATTATTTTCAGTATTCTGCAGAGTAATTGCACTACATTATTTCGCGCAGCCGTAAAGTGAGGCAGATGGGTATAACCCATTTTATGAGTGTCGAACAGAGAAAAGCAACACGGATATTTTTAGTAATATAATTAACCTTTCGTTTAGAATATTCAATAGCGAATGGGGGATGATGAGGTTTACAGCAAACTGAAGTCAAATGGGCCTATTTATTTATTGTTGAAGTAAACATTTGTATTTTGTTCATATCAACGTGCATGTTAACTTTCTTCAAAGCATCATCCTCCGGAGTCTCTATCGTTACGTATCAGATCTTAAAAACAAAAGTCAGATATTTTTTTTTACCTATACGGAGCTATTTTGGAAATACGAAATGCATTTTTTCTCTTTTCAATACGTGCTCCTGCTAATACAAACCCTAACGTCAATGCATTTTGCTGACGTTCTACAATCACAGATGATAAAGCGGAGACGTTCCTCTTAAACCTTGGACGCATAAATGTTCCGATTTTTTCAAAATATTTCTTTTGTTTTAAAATAACAGTGTGTATCCTTAAATTTAAACTTTAATTGTGCTTTCCGTAAAAGGGCATAACTTGAAAAATAAATGACAAAAATTTTTAAATTATTTTTAATTTTTTATTTACTTATTTTTTCTCACATCTATCAATCGGAATAGGTAGTAATTTGTAACAAAAATTTATGAACTCTTTTATGACCCTATTTGGGTATAAAATCATTATTTCCAGAAATATGATGGCGCCTTGTAAGAGCACTTTAGATAGGTACTTGAAAATCAATGCCAGATTTTTATCTCTTTGTTATCATGTTTGTGGTTCTTTTTTCCGTTAATTTTATGTGCTAATATAATTTGACTAGGTATCACTACATAAAATGGAATTTGTCATCAAATGTTATCTCTTGAAGAGAAGGTACAGCACAAAGGTTAAAGATACAAATAACCAGTTCGAATTAAAGAATAAAATATATTGAAAAATAGTAATATATATGTATTATCTAATGAGAAAATTGATTCTTGACAGTTACGTTTACTTTCTGTTGTTTCGTTTAGAATCCAAACAATTTAATGTAGGTACCTACTGTACAGTATGTCTAATTAAACTTTCTATTAAAGTTGGCATAGACGCATTTTGTTTATATAAGAGTTTGTAGTAGCTGAAGTCATCGACTTAGATAATGAGCGCAACATACGTTATCTGAGTCATCCATCATTTGACAAAATGACAAAATCAATTAGACATTCTGTATATGACTGGCAAACATCAGTTATAAAACTGGTAAATACCTCTATATTTTCCTATTATACAAATTTTTGTAAAAAAAATTAAATTATTTACTGGTTTCTTATCTTATCAAGAAACTCGATTAATGTATAAGAGATTCTTTTACATCGAAATTGGTTCATAACAATAGTGTGAGTCATATGTGGCACTTTTCTTGTAGATGCCTTAGATGCTTCAGCCATTAATCATAAACGTTTGCAAAAACTTGAACATAGATGTTATCTTGCTCATCCGCTGGTCAAACTAATTCATCACTACTTTCACAATAGAATGTGAATCGTTCATGTTTTTTCGGATAGCTACCACATGTTTTAAAATTATTAAATTTCAACCAGATAAGACCAAAAGTCAATCCAAATCTCTATGTACACAATGCTTTGGTCACAAATATTTAAAGTTACGTTTGAGAGCGAGTGAACCTTGTTTATCAATAAGTAAAGGAGTGCCGCTCGTAATTTAACAATTTAACAAATAAACAAAAGAGACAACAAGAAAGATTGACTTATTGTCTGAGAGATTTTTCATGGAAGTCCAAGTCCACGTTGCGTTCACGTCGACATTCTGATGGGGCTAAGCTGAAGGAGTCAACGAAAGACCTCTGTGACGTGGAGTGCCACCAACAAAAAGAAGACGGTGGCTGTAGTTGCCACCACCCGGAACAAGAAGGCGGTGGTGTAGTTTGTACTACCCACAATAAAAAAAATCTGGAAGCTATCAAAAATTTCAAGTCAAATTTTTAGAAAAAGCAATTTAAAAAAAAACAAAGGTATGGTCAGAGAGTAAATCAAGACGAATTATTTATTTGAAGCCTAAGGGCGATTGACTAGGTACCCTTTTTGTATAGTGGAACCATATTAAAATTTAGTTTAAGCTTATAACGCTATTAACAATGGTATTAGTGCTTATTACGCTATTTTTTGAACGGCAAAAAGAATTAAAGAAGAAACTGAGTAGATGCACAAAGAGGTCGTGGAGGGGGCACCAATTTTTAATAATTTTTGTCAAACTTTTCTGCCAAAAAAAATTGGAAATTGTAGAGAAGAAATAATATTTCACCACTTTTATATAGTATTAAAATTCTATCTTGAAAATAGAAACTTCTTTGTTAACAGTGCGTACAGGATGATAACTGAGCATTTATATGTCTGTCATACCTTTGCTCGCTTGATTGTAACAGCGAAGAGTGAGAGACTGAGGGCTGCCAAGCTTTAGCGGATCAGCTGATTGACATGATTCTTAAAAACGGTATTCTCGACATTGCAGCTGCTACAAATCGCAGTAGACTATACTCAGAGTAGGCGATAAGTTTGGAAAATATAAGAAAGAGAAGAAAATTAAATAAATAGTAACTAAACTCACATACACTGACACAAATATGCAAGAGAAGAGAGAGGAGGGTTAGACCACCACGAGAAAACTTAGGAAAAATCTAGCGTCACGAAAAAGAAAAATGAAGAAGAGGCCATCTCTGTTGCATCGTAAGGGCGAAGCACTTTCTATGTCTATTTTGTTTTGTTTGGTCAATAAATTAAATTAACCTTTAACTACTATTGTGTGATATTACGGAACTGCTGTCGTGGGGTCATTTCTGACCTCAAAATAAAAATTCAAAAAAATACAAGAAACGTTGACTATTGAATTTTTCAGACAAAAATATGCTGCTAGAAAGTTTATAAAAACAGAAGAGATATACGGTGCATCCATGCATTTTTTATAACAAAACTATCGCTATTTTCGACAAAAAAAATTCTTTGCGGACAATACTTGAACTAACGCAAAAAAATGAATGCACCTAAAATGTTAGAAAGGGGTACTTACGCAAGTGCTACCGTGGAGTCTTCATTGACTCCAAGTGTAAAAGCACGGTAACGTGCATAATAACGAAATTGACATTTGCTTAACATGCATACACGTATGTATTCACGATAAACGCTTTATTTTTCCTATTTCACCTCAAATGTAGGTATGGATTGGGGTCTAATTTGAAACCACCAGATAGCAGTTGAGGGTTATATACTTAACCTGTCCAAAAAGATAGAAAAGTTGTAAAATCGCACTGCCTTCAAGAAGGTGTAATTCGGATGGAAACAATCATCATCACTAAAACAGGTAATTTGATAATATTTATCACGTATTGTTGGTTGTCTATAAAGATCCCTTCTTATAGTTAATAATAAAATTGTGATGCAAAATCATAAATTACCGGATGTCCCAACACTTAAGGGTTACCCCCACAATGGGCATTAATTTTTAAGGCAGACATTTTATATTTGATATACTTACTTATACAGGGTGATTCACGTAGACCGTTCACTAGAAGTTTAATATTTATTTACTATTATTTGGAAAACCATCTAATTTTTTTAAGATTATCCTTGAATTTTGTAATTATTAGTCGATGTATCGAAAATGGTTACAAATAGCCATAGGGATCTACATCATATCGTTAAAAATATACAGGCTGTTCTACTTGAAAAAATTGAGAAAATTATATTCAAAAAATTCTAAATTGAAAAATTAAGTTTAGCCACCTTGTATAATTTTTCAAAAGTAAAAACGATTTTAAGACATCCCACAGATGTTTTCTAACTAAAACTTACCTACATAATTTTTTCTTAAAACTCGAAATTGTGACTAGTGATTTTTTAACATGCATCTGCAGATGCTATTATTTAAACAAAAAAAATCGTTACATCCAAGTGGTTTGGAAATAGTAATAATATTGAAGTGAAAAGAGTTTAAAAAAAGGCTCTAAAAATCATTTTTTACACGCATTTTATTTAAAAAAATCGCACTTGCCCCTGTATAATTGTCTTGGCTCACCCTGTATGTTCAAAAATAATTTCCGGTTATAAACTTTTTTTCTAGTTTATTTGTGTTTTTAAATCCAATTTCTATCTATTATAGAACTTGATCTATCGAAGTCGGACGCACTATTGCCTTACCCTGTATGTTTCCGGAGTAAATAAATTTTTCCGCGATATTTATTCTTTATGAAAAAATTTAAATTTTTTGAAAAACTTGCTATAAGTATATTTCTTAACGCTTTTGACGACAATGTCAGAAGTGATTGAATTTTTAATCGTTTTTCCGATTCGTATAACTGCCTAATCGATATGTGATAGTGACCACCTGATAATTGCCTATATTTTCCAAATCGGTGGTCCAAGGAGTCTGTATTGAAATTTTCCTAACAAAACATAATTTATTTTGAGTTCGTTAAAATAATATCGGGTAATCTCCAGCATTCTATGAATTGTGTAAGAATGAGCGGTGTGAGTTTGTGATGTAAGTTTGTGAGGAAAATCGCCGCATTTCCAAGTGTCAAGCCAATGAATCATTTCGCGCAAAATTATATTAATTTAGGATCGTCTGAATTCCCAGAAGTTATAGGTGTTTGGAAATGATCTCTAAGTCGCTGTCCCTTCAATGGTGTTTTCACGTTAACAATTTTCTACCAGGTTGATACAATATCAATAAAATCGGCAGTTTTTAAGGAATTTTCTATATTTGTTTCAAATTTTAATAAAGCCTCCTTTACAAACGGATTAAAAATTTTTAAAGCGAGACTGACATTCTGACGTTTGAAAGTAGAAAGAAATAACGGTTCTAGAGATATTGAGTACCCAAGTTTTAATAATTTATCATGTTCTAATTGATGTAGCAATAAAGAATTAAAAAGGAATTGAAATTTGCAACTTTTTTCACATGAGTCTTGAAATCTGGAAAAGTTAATATCTTGTTACTCTTAGGATTTAACCAATTGTTTTTTATACATTTTAATAGATGAACTGAGTCGTATATGTAGAAAAGAGGCCGTGTGTTGTCACATGGGTAAGGATAAACTAAGTATGCTTAATTGTTTCTTTGCTGAAAAATTATTTATGGCTTTACCACTGAGGGCATTATTATCACTAAGAATCAAAATACTCTATAACCTATCTGTTCTAATTTGGTAACAACTCTATACGAATTCAATTAAGAAAATGTCACTTTTGATAGAAGTTGGAAACATGTGAACTACTTCACTAATTTTTATGTGACACTGGAAATCATAAATGTGTAGGCGGATGTACCTAAGGAGGAATTATGAAATGCATTCTCTAAAACATTACTATCTTTGAAGTTCAAAAAAGGCTGTATGTTAATCTCGTCCATAGGTAACATGACGTTTCTTTCATGTTCTTCTAAGAGTTTGAAATTCTTTGATGCGTAAACGAGAAACTATCTTCATTAGTTGGATCGGTTAAAAATTTATTGCAAATGGATTTTATTGTTGACTAATGAGGTAAAATCAATGAACTGTAGTGACGTAGACATTTGTGAGCATGAGGACTTATTGTGTGCATAACTGATGACCATATTATTGTGTTTGTAGAATAACAATATCTCTCCCGTATGACACGATACTTATTTTAGTAGTGATTTCAGTACTGAAAATTTAGTGGTACTACATCCAAGAAATTTGAACCTGTTCTATTTTTTTGTATGCAAGTTGACTTTAATTGGCGCTTAGTGATGCATTTTGTTTTTGTTAAAATTCCCAAACTTGTCCTAAATTCGGAACTGAAACTGCCGAAAAGCTGCGCGCGCAGATTCAGTACTGAAATCGGTAATTGTTTACAATGTCCACTCTTCGCTTTTTGTGGTGTTTTTTTTGGAAACCATCGTGAAACATCATTATAATGCCATTTTGAGGAATGAAATGTTGTGCAAATGATAAATAATTTTATGCAAAATGTATAGGAAAGAAAAAAAAAAGATGTGCTAAGGCAAGGAAAATAAGAGTAAAAAAAAGTAGTTTGCACAAAAAAAGATATTGATTTTCCTAATGTATACATGGTGACGAATGCGTTGGTGTAATTAGTTTTTTGAAAATCGAAGAGTGGGTAAAGTAAACAATGACTCTGAAATCAGTACTAAAATCAGTATCGTGTCATACGGCTCTTAGGAATAATATAAAGTTTTAGTTGTTCTAAAAGAAAATTAAGGGCAGCACGTCTATCAACCTGATTGCAATCTAATGTATCCAAAATATTTGTTAAATGACATATAATTTGTTTGAAGTGGTTATTATCACACTTGTCATGAGCATTTTTCATTGAAAAAGAATTTAAACAATTTTCAAGAATTTTCAAATTATTAATATTGTAAGGGGTTTTAAATCTGATCATTATCGATAGAAGTTTTGCTACCAAATAAATAAGTTTTCATCCACAGACTCAGACTGGAATTTACTACAACAACGTAATTTGTGGTAGGTCCCAGATTATAATCAATTTTGAAAAAAGTTACTTTTGAGTCATTACTTACTTTAAACCAGTTTTGTAAGAGAAAATGAACCCAGAATCTCAAGTAGAGTTTACCAATATTTTGAAAGGAAATTGATTTCTGAGCAATAAAGTCTGCTTTGCTTTTGGACGGTCTTCAATAAATAAGTTTCCGCAATTTCCAGCAATTTGTCTTCCATGAGACATATAACTGGCGTCTCAGCTAATTTTACTTAGTGACCGTGAGACACCACACTTGAGTCTCGGTCTCCGTGCTATTCAACAGCCGCGTGAGTTCTCGTTTGCGTCTCAACGGTGTGCAAAGTATATGGGATAGAGAAAGCTTGGCTGCAACAATCAGAAACTATATTTGGTCTGTTTAATTGAAACTCACCGTCGAGTCCTCATGACTCCACGAGCCAAGGGTGTCGATATCCCCAATTATATAAAATTAAAGCCTAAATATATGCCAAATATTGTTGGAACTCTTTTATTTGGACAAATACCAATTTGAAACGAAGCCAAAACAAATAAAAATTATTTTGTAGCCTTATGAACTGAAAAAAGCATGTAAAATAGTAAAATTTGACGCACTTAGTACATTTTAGCATAGTACAAGGAGTTTTCTTTTGGGCATATGCTCGCCCAAATTCCGCTTGAATTTTTTCATAAAAAGAAACACAACAACGTCTACTGTTGGAAGTACCAGTATCTTCTAAACTATGTTGATTACGTTCATCTCTACCTACGTGTCTTGTGATGTCTCAATGCAAAAGCTTTGTTGTTACTTCCTCATAAGATGTATGCATTCACTAATGCACTGCTAACTAGAAGTTCAATAGCTAGTTTGCAGTACCGTTTTACCTGAGGGGTTAACCGCTGGCCAAAATTTGTACAGCAGACATCCCCTTTTCCTACGACATCCCCTTGTACCATCAGACATCCTCGGATATCTCTGGACATCCTCGAAAATCTCAGGACATCCCCGGATATTCTCGGAAATCCTAGGACATCCCCGGACATCTTCGGAAATCCCAGGACATCCCCGGACATCCTCAGGCAACTCATAAACGTTTCTAAAATTCTTTAAAAAATAACTAAGAAAATCTTATATTAATAAATTCAGTACCTTCTTATTCCGGTACCTATTTGGTAGTTTCATAGACTTTATGGATCAAAATCGATTATGAATAAATGTATATCTACATATTAGTTATTTTAGATTTTAGCTATTCGAAAGGGAAATAAAAAGTAATCTATTTAGAAAAAAGATTTATTAAAAAAACTGAAAATAAACAAAACAATTGAAGAGTAACTCTTAATTAAAATATAACATAACAAAAATGTAACCAAACTAAACTGTAATTTACATGTAAGTACACAGTGGTTTTAATTTATTATTTTATTTTTACTCGCAATTTCAATTTATTGTACATTTCCTTCAAATTGCTATAAATCTTCTCATCTAATTTAAAAATGAGTGCATCCGAAGTTTTATCAGACTAAGTGGATCAAGATTACAGGGCCAAAAAATATAAATTCTTTTTCCACATCTGCGACATCTAGATTTTTTGGCCAAGAAAATTTATTACCTCTTCTTATTTGTTTCAAAAATCTTACGCTGAAAGTATTGTTATTGGCCTTGGTGGTTGTTTTAATACGTCCAATATACCATCTCTCTTCATAAAAAAATCTCATAAAATTGTCCCAGCTCGATTGAGTTTGCTATAATTGGTTCTACATAATTATCACTGCCATCCTCTCTGGTTGCTTGACCAACTTCACAAATTTTTTCTTTATCTATGCTTTTTTATAAATTTGTTTTCAAATTTTCACTCTCTTCTTAATCACTTTCTTAAAGTGACTCTGTGTCTGTGCTTATTTCGTCCTCGTTACTGCTAGATGAAGACGTGTCACAGAAAGCTGGATTATATTTGTTTCTTCTAACTTGATTCTCTTTGCCAGGAGCTTTCAAAGATATGAACCTGTGCAAACCATCAGTACTGACTCTATCTTGAGATTTTTCCAGTAACCAACAAAGTGCAGACTTTTTAATAATTGCTGATTTATCACCTACAGTTACTTTCACAAATTGCACGGAAAACGTTTCAACTCCATCTTTGGAATGATCCTTAAGAGTTAAACCGTCACCAACTCCCAAGAGTAAAATATTTGATGAATCAGAAGGAAGAATAGACTTAAAACTTCGGAAATCCTTTCTACTAATGTCCTCCTTAAGTATTATTAAGTATTCTAATTGTTGTGTTTTCCGAGGCGTTTTCCTTTGTATCTCCCTCTCTGTTCCAATTTCCACTGCCTTGTATATCTTGGTCACCATCATTTATTTCTGTTTCATTGTCCACTTCGTCATCAACGAGGTCATTAGTTTTTGATTTAGAAAGAAAAGGCACGGAGTTCCAGCAACTAAATTCAACTTCCATACCCAAATTTCCTGTATCTTCGAGTGATTTATTCAATGCCTGTTTTACTGTTTCTTCAATATGTTCATTAATATTATCATACTCTGTTTCCAGCGGGTGACAGCGGGTGACAGAGGGTGACAGCAGGTGACAGCGGGTGACAGCAGGTGGCAGCAGGTGACAGCGGGTGGCAGCAGGTGACAGCGGGTGGCAGCGGGTGGCAGCGGGTGACAGCGGGTGGCAGCAGGTGACAGCGGGTGACAGCTGGTGACAGCGGGTGTCACCAGGTGACAGCGGGTGGCAGCAGGTGGCAGCAGGTGGCAGCAGGTGGCAGCAGGTGGCAGCGTGTGACAGCGGGTGGCGCGGGTGACAGCGGGACAACAGGTGATAGCAGGTGACAGCGGGTGGCAGCAGGTGACAGCGGGTGACAGCGGGTGGCAGCAGGTGACAGCGGGTGGCAGCAGGTGACAGCAGGTGGCAGCGGGTGACAGCGGGTGACAGCGGGTGACAGCAGGTGACAGCAGGTGACAGCGTTAGACAGCGTTTGACAGCGGGTGACAGCGGGTGACAGCAGGTGGCAGATGACAGATGGCAGGTGACAGATGACAGCTGACAGGTGACAGATGACAGCTGACAGATGACAGCTGACAGGTGGCAGGTAGCAGGTGAAGTGATACTAGTTTCAGTGCCAAATGCGTCAGTAATTGGAAATGCAGGATGGATTTTAATCCATCCTGCAAAAATTTGATCAAAAACCAACTTTTTTAAATAACACTTTTGTGAATTATCACAGAAGCCAGAAAAAATAATTTGGGTGATTGTCTGGTTCAGCGCTTTCTTTTGTTAGGTACATACTTACTGAGACATTTTTGGCGGAAATGGTAGGAAGAAGCTGGTTTTTACAGACCACCTTTCCTTGCCCGAAGACATTAGTAAAAAAAAGTATTCCGCATCTTGATTTTTACAGAAAGCGCTAAACTACTAGCGTTCATGATCTTTGAGAGTTCTTTTCCGTTTACTGACTTTTGCTTATCTCATTCTGTGTGCTTTGGAATAACGTTTGAGGGGAGGGGGGACGGCAGTATGTATACGTACCTACCGAGCTGTCTACTTCAAAATAGTAACTAAGTAGTGCTCACCTTGAGAATCATTAATATCCTCGTTAGTAGCTAAAATAGAAATGGTTGAGTTTTTTTTGCTGGTGATTTCAATTTATCTTTATAATATTTGGAAATTACATTGAGAAGTTGCTTGTGCCCTGGTACAAACTGAAATTTCTTTGGATCCAAGTGGAAAGCGCCTAAAAAATCTTTATGCTGATTTTCGGGAATTGAGGAGGGCATTACTTCTTTTGTAAACCTTTCCATCTCTTCAATATCCATTTCCGATAAATTAGCAAGTAATTGGCCATTATCAAATCCATTGAATTTAAGAATGTTTCTTACAGAGTCCGGAATGACGATATGTAATTGAATTTGAACTTCATCAAAGCAATTATGAGCCATATTAAAGTTTGGCAAACTAGAAATTTCAACGTTAAGAATGCAACTGATCGATTATTACCTACTTTTTACAATTTAGTTTCAGTGATAGAACAATATGAAGTGCAAATGCAGTAACTCATTGTTGCAATTAATATTTTTGTTGATTTTTGTTACTGTTATTAAAATAAAGTTGGAAACATAACATTATCTAACCTCAAAATATGAACTACGCATTAAACTCACACGGATGCGTTTGCGCTTGCGTGATACTGCGACCTTAATAAATTCTAGAAATATTCCTCGGACATCATCAGGACATCCCCAAGACATCCCCGCATATCCCCCAACATCCCCAGATATCCTCGGACATCCCCGTACATCCCCAGACATCCCCGGACATCCCCAAACCTGTACACCAGAAATCCCCAGCGGTTTGCCCCTCGATTTTACCCCTCTTTGTAAAGATGTCGAATACGACTTCATCTGGTCTGATAAATTAATGTAAGTCTGGTGTTTATTGTAGTCACAAATAGATGCTGATTTTTCCGTTTCTTTTCGGCTAGAGGTAATAGTCACTAACTGAAATGTATGCTTCGTGAACGTCCCTCTTGTCTTTCCACTGCACGCTATCCCTGCATTGCTTTCAGCAGCCACTGTTTCTTCTTTTTTTAGTTTTTTCTTCGTAACCTGTTTGGGATTCAATTTTCGGTTTGAGCGCAGGGTGCCCACCAAATGAAAGTTTTTATCAAGTAACGCATGTGCCAAGACAACGCTAGTGTAATAATTATCGTATATAATACAACTAGTGGTAGGAATCTTGCCGGCAATTTTTATCAGATTATCACGAATAGTTGTTGTGACGAAAATCGACACGAGTGCTTTAGCACGAGTGGCGATTTTCTAAAGACAACAACTATGAGTGGTCTCTGACAAAAATTACCAAAAGATGCCTACCACGTGTTGTATTTGGCAAGACAATCCAAAGAAAATGCCAGATTGCCGCTGTAATCACCTACTCCTTAGTATGGAAAGATTGTCAGTGAGATCAGATCCTGATTGGTCCAATTTTAAAAAATAGACTGCTTTTATTGGTTGTCAGAATTTGCGTTGGATTGTCAAACTGTACGTTCATTGTCTAGTAGATTGTCTGTAAAAGTTAGCACTACTTTCTGCGATGAGAATACTCCTCTTTCCATGTCCTGACCACAATATATGATTGGATTGTAGGAGTATCCCTTATCCACAAACAGTTTGTACAGCTTTATTCCAAACTTGTGGCCTTTATTGGCGAAAAAAGGCGCCCTCTAAACGGAACAAGTGTCTCGTCTATGCACACACCATCTTTTGGTATCAGATGACGTTGAAAATTATTAATTAATTTTTCTGTGAGGGGAGTAATTTTCTGTAATCTGTCTGTAGATGGAATTTCATTATCACCTTGAAATGCCACATTTTCAACAATTATTGAAAACGATTGCAGATATTATCGAGTTCAAATAAATAGGCCAATATGATTCAATACTTGGGTATTGAACAATACTCATTGAAATCCAAATTCCAACAAATACCTTCATTTTGTCAATGTTTGTATCTTGCCAATTCTGAATTCTAGTCTTCAGTGCACTTCCTTTTGCTTTACATTGAGCCGCGTATTTATTTGTTTCAGTTATCATCTTTGTAAAGATGCCTTCGTCTACAAGTAATTCATAGAAATCTAGTGGAGATCTGTTATAATAATTTTCATAAAGTTGAACGTTTACGCCAGGATGGGGTTCAGTAAACAAAAGCTGCTTCAGATTGGCACCCATAACAGAATCGTTACTTGTAACATTTATAATTTTATTCTCCAAATTGCATTTTTGTTTTGGAGGTATTTTATCTTCAGATTCATCCTATGGCTAGGAACATGATTGACCAAACAGGCTTCTATTGTTATCCTCGGCAGGCAAACTCGCCTAACATAATAATTTTTATTATAACCGCCATTAGGCTAATTTATGAATATTTACCTGCCAAAGTCGTTCTGAGTACCTTTGCTTGTATTAGTTAAAATAATAATTAAGTAATTTTGATACTGAAGTTTTTGCTGATTCACTATTTTTAAAACATGCGTGTTTATCAGGTGTAAAATGACTCATCCGATTAGACGCACTAATTAATTAGTTCGGGTTATTTAATACTGAATTAATTTTCAACTTTAGAACGCCCTATCTTGGTTTATAGTATCAAAGCTTTCCGTAAAATTGTTAAAAAGCAATTATTACAATACACGCAACAAGTATTCAATTTCAAGTTCGGAACAAATTACACAAAAATTTAAAAAATCAATAAAAAAGAAATCGTTATCTGTGCTTACATATAATAGCTTTTTGCTTCAAGTAGGTACTGTGACGTCTTTAGGCAATATTTGCATACACACCTATGGAACAAATATTGAAATTCTGCTTACCCCAATGTAGTAATGAGAAACTTATCTAGAAAATATTTTATTTAATAAACCTATTATTTTTTAATATTCAATTGAACTGAAAAACGTAGACGCTAATGATTAGATTCACTACAAGTACAACTACAGATGAAGCCATTGTCGAAGAGTCTCCTGTCAGTTTGTGAGTATTGCAATGATTTGTATTGCAAGCAACACAATCAGTAATGTTACCACCAGTTACAGTTTCCGTTAGGTACGCACAAACTGACGTGATTTCCGAATTTAAAGGTTGGCACGCCCTATAAACCCCTGTCTGGTTGCTGTCCTCTGCAAATCTGTCAGTAAGCATAATCCCGATAATGTTGGTAACACTTACCTCCTTTAAAATAAAGAGAATAACATTGGTAAAGTTCATTTCCTTGTTGTCTCGGTATGATGTTTGTTTTGTCAATGTCGGCTACTTGTGTTTTAAAAAGCGAACGATCAGTATTTGATGTGGGTTCGCATATCGTCGATTTGGCGTCGGTTTCTGGATCGCGGCAACCGCCCAGTTCATTTGTGTTGCACGTATAACATCTGAGTTCTGATCTAACTATAAGAAAATGCGTGAAATTTAATAAATTGTTCAGAAAATCTAAGGCTTACCAAAACTTAGAAGGTATAAAAGTGAAATTAGAGACAATGTTGACGAAGCGGACATCTTGTACGTGGGATCGGAGCAAGTGAACGGTTTCAATCAAAAATATCTTATCAGTATAGTTGAGGGGGTATATGCTGTTATTGATAAAGTGGCAATTATCAGTTACTGCAAAGCTGTTGCTATTGGGGAGACCAAAGTAAATATTTGTCATTTAACGGTTTAGTAGGTTAAGAATTCATTTAGAATGAATTTCTGATATTATGAGTTTTTTTGCTTTATGTACTTTCGCAGTGTTTGTTCACTTACCCACCTTAAATATTATCCGGTCTAATCTTTAAACGATTAGTCAGTTTGCTGCCCTATTTCTACAACAATTTTTGGTATCATATTGTCATGTTGAAGTTACTTGACTATATCTGCCTTTAATGTTCTACATTCAAGTTCTAGAATAATTATGAAAACTAGTTTATCACCAATATTTCTCAGGCTTCTATACCACATAATACTATATATATTTATACTATATGTATAGAAATAGAAATTGCTGCATAGTAGTTATTGTTCCGAATCCTCCTTTTCGCTTAATATGACTACATTAATTATTTACCCAGTCTTGTAAATCTTTTTGTAAATAGATTAGAGTAAATCTTCAAGTATCATATAGTGTAGATCTGTAGTGTAGATGCATGTTCATAGTAGCACTGTTTGAAGCGAGTCATTAATTTAATCAGGAATGCGTTTTTAGGTAAAATAAGTATTTGTAAGATTTGATAATCTTTGGTGATCAAAAATGTATAGAATTCCAAGTGTTTCTAGGAAGCATTATTCATAATATCAAAAACGTAAGCTTTTAAACGCAAGTGCTTAAGGACACAATGATTATGAAATTATCAGTGCTAGTAAATTGATTAATCTTACCTCATTGCAAATTTATTTCGTTAAAGATAGCCAGCCATTATTGCTATGAACCTAGACGAATTGTGGAGTTAGAATCGGCGACAAAAATAAAACCATAATATTAAAGTACGCCGACAATTGTAGAAAGGAAAGAATGAAAAACAAAAACACGAAATAGCAACAAGATGAATCTACAAGTAAAAATATTTTAAAACAAGATAAAATAAAAAAGGAATAATATGGCATAGTGAAGACAAGAATGAAAAAGTAATCCAGAAAAATGTAAAATACCTAAAGCACGAAATTTGGAACGTAGAGGAATCTTCAAGGTAATAAGTTGAGAAGAAAAATGGAATTACATTGCATGTGCCTTAAAAGCAAATCTAGCGTAGAGACAACTAGTTGCAGAAAATTAAATTTTATTTATTATTTGTCCACAGGGTGAAGGTAACATTGCATCATGAATAATATTGTATGAATATTGATTGATACATATCTAAATTACCTCAGATAGAATTAAAAATTTTTGCAGAGATATTTATGCTCTTGTACACTTCCTTCTTTTCTTGATTACAAATTATGGTCTCGCATGGATCAACTATAGGATATCTGTTTACTAATAGTCGTTCTGCACAAAAGAATGATTATAGCGTTAATAGGTAAGTTATTATTTACGTTATCGTGGAAAATAAGATAGTGGTCTAACCAGAAAAAAAAATTTATATCTACCTTGCGGATTTAAAGATGCTATTGGGAACATAGTCAATAAACCAAGTTGATCAACTAATAGAAGGAGACAGGGTTGGTTACTGAGTTCTTCTTTGGGCAGGTATACAGGTGTCCGTTTTTCGGGTTTGTTGATTTTTTGAACTATGGCCAAAAAATTGAAATTTTTTATTTTCGTTCTTATTTTTTTATGTTTTAGTAGTTCATGACTTGAATATGAGATACATTATGTTTTTCATAATGCCCGCGCGGGTCAAAATGCAACTTTATCGCCCGCGCGAGCATAAAGTAAAATACATAACAACGAAATTTGCATAACGAGCTTTTTTCAGAGTTTTTTAAGGAATTTTAATAGACTCGTAGTTTGTTTTGACAGTAAACTACTTTGTTTACAAAAACGAAAAATACGTAATTTTACGAAACAGATTAGTAAAACATAAAATTTTGTATGTTTATACCCCACGGGCGACTTTAAAAGCCTTACGCTAGAAGCCCTCGGCTCTTAAACTTGCGCCCTCGGAAAGCATCTACATAACATAAATAACTATTATACAAACACTATTTTAAAGCTTGACGTTTTTAACTAAGCTATTGTGAAGGCACTTTTCTACGAGGAATCTAGATCTCTCTTTGTAATTTCTATAGCACCCTAGACGCAAAAGGTACAACACAACTACAATTTTGGTTTTTCTTATGAGCGCTATTTTGCATGTTAGGATTTTTTAATCAAGTTTTCTTTTTTAATACAATGTTGTATCGCACATAATAGTTTTGTTTTACATTTACGCATAAGTTTTACATTTTTCAATTTTGATAGCACTTTGACCAACATGTCAATCAAGAAATAAAAGATGTGACAGACAGATGTTTCAGGCAGATATTCTTCTGATGGGCATAAAATATAAACTATTGTATCAGTCATACAGGGACATGAGATGCTTTTTATACGCATGGAACAAAAGCTATAATAGATACAAAAAAATAAACACACACATTCTGATGACAAAATAGATCAGCTTAAATTTTTTATATAGCAATTTTTTGACTAGGGCCAACTAGTCCAGTTAATAAATGCTTAAAAAAGGAGTCTAGAGGGAAATGTATTTTTGATTCAGGGCTATGTTTGGACCAGTTAGGAGGTAAACATATTAAAAGTCTTATAATCTAAAAAGCGAGGAAAGGAAAGTGGGGCCTAAGGAACATACCGGTTTTGGATTTCTTGCTTATATCTTGAAAACGGTTAGTTTTAGCCAAAAAGTAGGTATGTACTTACATTGTATTATATTTACATTGCAATAAAGATATTATTATTAATATTATTAAATAGAAGCTGACATAGTTTACCGTCAAAAGGTTCTTGTTAATTTTTTTGTATCTATAGTTTTTGTCCAATGCGTACCAAAAGCATATTTTTTGTTCCTGTCTGCTTGATACAATAGTTTTTACTTCATGCTCATCAAAGGCGTACCTGGGCGAAACATCTGTCTGCCACATCTTTATGTATTGATTTACATGTTGGTTATTATCAACATCGGTTCATTGACTTTGTTGAATTGGGTGAATGTTGCAAAATGTCTAAAAATGGAATCTTGGTGCTAATAGAAACTATTATCAAAAGGGAATACAACAATAGCTCTCAGATAGGTGATGTGAAATCCTTCATATCTCGCACGTCCTGTAGGAATACAGAAAGAAGTACATTAGAAACCATAGTTCAAGCGAATTAGATTTTTGAATCTTCCACTTTGTTTGCTCTTGCTTAAATATTTGGTCGACCACCTTTTCTAGAAATGTTGATGCAACCTTTAAATATAAACACACAAAAATTGCGATGTATCATTTTACGTACCGTTTGCCGGGACCACGGGCTTTCTGTAACAAGATAGGTCCTGCGTAATCAACTCCACACCGGATGAAAGGGCGTGCTGGCCCGATTTGCATAGCAGATAGATTTCCCATTATTTGACTAAGTGATAATGGTTCAACTTTAAAATATTTAATGCAATTGTGTAAACCGTCCTAACAATAGAACGACATGAACGCGGAAAATTTTGATATACATATAGGTATTAAGTATAGAAAACCTATTTTCGCGTAGGTCACCACCACAAATTTTTCTTATTTCAAGTAATTGGAGCACGCTTCGTGCCAATTTTGGCATCCGTAATCTTTCAATCTATCGCCTTCGGCATCATTTTTCTACTTCGCAGTATACTCAAAACTAACAAATTCAAACAATTAATGAAACGTATCTGAAAGGTAGATACGCAGGTACTAAAGAGTAGGCACGCGTATTCTGTGGGTGCGTACTCGTTGGTTTACACATTAATTTTTATATTTGGATCAAAATAAACAATGTATCAAACATTTCAAGCACAATTGCATATATGGTTGCATTGCTCAATAACTGATCTTGATGATAAAAAATTTGATAAAGTCGCGTAAAAAACACAATGGCTTACCGCGGAAGCTCCAAAAGTTACAAGAATAGTTAAAAAAATAACATTTCTTACCGATATTACCATAGTAAAGATCGAAGGGTTGCAAACAACATTACCTCCTTATCAAAGGTAGCTTTCAAATAGCACTAATTGCTTTTCTCAAATTCGACTTCAATTCGTTAATTCCCACTTCGTACTCTTACGAAACGCGTACTCTTAGGCACCCCTAACCTAATAATGCAGAAACAATAAGCTATAACCTGTTCTAATTTTGAATAAAAAGAATACTGATTTATAACTTGGAATCCTGACTTTACTGTTGCGACCTGACATGTACTTCTGACAATGTATCAAAAGTATTCGGCGATGATTGATTTATATAAATTTATAAAAATTAACCTTGTTCAAGAACTCCGGACCATTTAATCAAAGATTCGATTGCTTTAGTGAAATTGAAAGCATTTCTTTTGAGATTATATCCGCTGGGTTATCCTTACCATCTCCATGTCACCACCCACTTACATACTTCGGTTAATGACTGTATTTCTGATACATGATTTGCCACAATCACTTTCCATTTGTTTGGAAGATAGGTCAACCAATCTAAAACAATTTTTGAATCCGTCCAATAATTGATTTCTTCAAATTTTAATTTTGAGGATTTGATCATCTTGTGCATTAAATTACTTAAAAGTAATGCCCCACATAAATTCAGTCTTGGGATTAAAATAGTCTTTAAAGGTGTTATTCGTTATTTTGGACATAGTAGCAATCATTTACTACAATAATTGAAAAAATTAGTTGTTTTTAAATAATTTGCGGCGCCATACCCTTTTCCTGATGCATCTGAAAATTCATGAATCTTTAACTTACAGTTTAACTCTATTGAGGTGACATTGCGGGATATACTGAAATTATTTAATTGAGATGAATCATTTATAAATTCCGACCACACCTTACAAATATGATCTGAAACTACCTGATTTCAACCAATTTTAGCTTCTCATAATTTTTGGAGTATGATTTTTGTCTTTACGTTCAATGGTCCAAGCAAATGGATCATAAATTTGTGCAATAGCTAAGAGTATGGTTCGCTTGGTTACTTTTCTATTTGTGAGTTTTTTAATATCATATTTAATTCAATCATCCTTGCAATTCCAAACTAAACCTTGCGTCTTTATGTCTGAATTAACATTTAATGTTACTAATGATGATTGTGAAAATGATTTATCATGATGTCTACTTCCGTAACTCAAAACCTCCACTAAGTAAAATAATTTCTAGTTCACTGCGTAATTTGATCGCATGCTTTATTAAATCGGCACCTATCAAAACATCGTTGACATAAAAGTCGGTGACTTATAATCAAACTTACCTTTGATGCCCGGTTGCGTGAACGTTGATATACTGCTAGCATACTGTCGAGATTTAACAGAGAACCCATAGCAACGGATCAACCAAATCATAATCGATATTTTGGCTAGTGGGAACGTAAATAAATCTTTAATCGTTTATCAACGCGTTAACATCTTAATTGATGAGTTATTGATAAATGATTAATTTACGTCCGCGTTAGCCAAAACTGCTCAAAAAAATTAAAAGAACACTTCTTGTTGTTGCCATAACTTGTAAAATAGTAATGTCATGAAGATGGGTCTTCGAAACTTTGAAAGATACACATCTCTTTCAGAGAAAGTGACTTCAGCAACATGCAACAAATTCTTCATTCTAAAGACTAATTAAAAATGGAAAAACAACGAAAATCAAAGTGAATCTGCTAACATTTTACACATAAAATAATACTCCATTAAGCCCTATTTTAAGATTAATAACGCGTGTGTTTTCCACCAGTAAGAATAATCGCCTGGCATCGACGAGACAAACTTCTGATTATTTTCTTATTTTTTCTTCTATTCTTCAATTATTGCTTCTTTTAGCTGCTGAAGAGTGAGGTGGGTTTAGGCGCCTCCGAATGTTTCTTTCGAGCTCATCTTATACGGCTTTAGATCAGGACGTATAGTTGGCCATGCCATGGTTTAAATAATCAGGTCTTAAAAAAAGTGCATAATAATGCGTGCAGTATACGGTCTCGCATTATCCTGCATTAAAATAAAATTAGGGTCCAAACCATATGCAGCACGCACAACATGATTTCCTAGCAGTATATCGATGCAGTTCTGAGCATTGAGATTACCACAAGTTACCACAAGATCAGTTCCTCTTTCAAGACTGATTCTCTCTCACACCATAACAGAACTCACTCTAAATTTTTGAATTTTACTAATTGCAGCCTGGTAATAGAGTTTCTTCCCAACCGGGAATAAAGTGGTACTTTATTCCCTCATAATGAGAGAATAAAGTGCCACTTTATTACCGGGGAATAAAATAAAAAAATTAATTAATTAATTAATCCCTCCAATGAAAATGCTCTCGGCTGCGCCTCGTGCATTACTTTCATTCTCGGGATTAAAATCGGTGTTTATTCTCTTGATACATAAATAACTATTACCTGGACGTCTATACATTACACACGTACCCGACCTTCACAACGTGTAAGATGGAATCTTGAGTAATCAGTAAAGAGTACAGGTCTTCAATGTCAAAGAATTGGTTTTTTATGGTCTGATCAGACACTTCTAGTTCGTGAGTCGTTCTGAGTGAATTTTTGTGATCTCTTCCGTTGAAATGCTATTACGCAGGGAAGAAATGACTAAAAATCGGTCTTGATTTGGGGTAGTTTATCTTTTACAATCTTTTCCTTGGCGTCTTTTATAGAGACCAGATGCCCTATGGCAATTCCACAAACGCTGGATGACAGATAACATCTCTTGCAACTTGCCGAATGGAAGTCCTATTTTCAATTAGAGCAACAGCACGTGCAACTTTCACCTCACTGAGATACTTACCTAATTCTGATACTGATTACTGATTAGATAACATTAGATGAAAATGGGGTTGGTTCAGATGGTGTCTTCCGGTTTTCACTAATTGAGGAAACTGATATTCTTGAGGCCTTTAAACTTTAGAGAAAACCGTCTACGGGCAGCGACGGTCTGAATTTTAAAATGCTGAAATTGGTTATTTCTCATTGTGTTGGAGTATTGACGGTGATGATAAACAAATCGCTTTTCAAAGGTGTGGTCTCCGGAGTCTGGAGGTATAATTAAGTGGTGTCAATTCCGAAGAGTTCGACTGTTGCTGCTTTGTCTGTCTTAGACCAATAAATATTTTGCCAATTCTGTCTAAAATTATGGAGAACTGAATAGGTACCTGCGTGAAAATTTGATCTTATCCATTCGCCAGTCTGGGTTTATGAATGTTCATAGCACGGCTACAGCAATGAGCAAGGTAAATAATGATATCATTGTGGAGTTTGACAAATCTAAGCTCGTATTTCTTGTACTATTGAATCAAAGTAGTATCTTCTCAGACTGATAGTTTTTATCTGTATGCAGATGATGTCCAGGTTCATTTATCGTCTACGGTGGGCGATGTTGAAACGTCGATCGCTTTGTTAAATGCGGACTTGGAGAGGGTTGGGGATTGGCGTGGACGTAACGGGCTGAGGTTGAATTCTGACAGGAGCGAGGTTATCTGCATTGGTGATGACTGGTTACATATTATAAAAGCCGTTCCCATCTCTCCGTCGCACGATCGCCGTGGAACACAGAACTCGGACCGGCGGAGTCGGAGCGAAACGAAAAAGTCACCGAAAGGGGCCTCGAGACGTCAGTTTACGCCTACGAAAATTTCGTCCTCTTCGGGGGGCCCTTTCCGCCTCAACCGGAGTCTCGAGAGAGTGAGACGCCGACACAATGTCACGTTTACCGTTTACGTGCCGCAGACGGTAGCGAAAACCGACAACCGTCTGCGCGTGCCCACCAGCTCGACTCGCTTCACCACCCGCAACGGTGTGGTTAAACTTCAGATGTCATTTCCGAATTTTGAGGTTATATTTTCCGTTTCAAAACAATTGGGGGCCAAACTACTACGACACGCTGAAAAAACCTCGCGACGACGTTTCAGGTCAGTTCAAATGTTCAACGAACCGAACCGACAAAGTTTCAAGCCCCAATTCGTCAAAAGGAGCCGGCCGACTTCAGACGATATTTAACATTTAACAGGTAACGCAGAGCTGACGAACCTCTGCTTTTTACTCACAGATGAGTTTTCTTTCAGATTATTTGATAAACTCTCGCAATGACCTTGATCACCGAACGAAGGAAGAAGCAAAAGCCATTTAACTAAGTTAGCTTTTTTAGATATTTTACGATTTTATTAAAACAATGAAACGTTTTAGGCTGGAAACCATCCCGCATGTCGAAATATACAAGAAAATTTCCGAATAATTAGATTACGACCATAATAAGTTAGAACTAGGTTTCGAACAAAATATACGTTAAGCAAATTGACACAAATTGAATATATTTAAGGCCTCTAAACACCTTGAAAGTGTATTGTCTAGAATTGTAGTAGAATATTGAAAGATTTGTTTAAAAAACTGTTGCACTTACTTTTCAAGTTATGGGCTTTTAAGCAAGGCACAATTAAAGTTTAAATTTAGGGGTACACACGGCGATTCATGAAACTTAACGGTTGTTTAATCCTCCGTTATTTTTTCTCCAAGTTATTTACCACTTGAATTCGTAGATATTTGATACACTTTAACAGTGCAACCCGTCAAAGTTACCCATGGTTATTTCTTGAACAATAAAGTTTCTAATGAACGACATACGTCGACTACACAAAAACAGCCAAAAGTTAATTGTTTTAAATAGTATGATATTTAATTACATACATCAATTGGTAGAGAAGAGCAATGCACTTCTAATGATGTATGATGTTTCTATACCTAAAATGTATGGTTCTTTAGATATTTGGCATTTTTTATTATATCGAAGAAAATTGAAACGATAAATTATACATTTAAACGTTAAAATTACTGTGTATTGCAATTTGATACATATAAATAATTGTCATAAAGTACACCTAATGAAAAAAATTCGTATTGTTTACTAATTGATTTTGCTAAGGATTTTTATGTTGTTATTGTATTTGGTACTTAATAAGACGGTCACTAGGTTCGCCAAATACTGACTCCAGGTGTCACTGAACGAATCTTGCACACAGCAGCAATTTTTCAGTACTCTACACTACACTAATCCTAGATAACGGACCTTTTAGGTGATGCGGTACTTTTGAGATACCTCTATGTCATGGTCTGACAAAACAAAAAAAAATATTTCATTATTTAGCTAATATAGGCCCCTCCCCAGGAAAACATTCTCCTATTTAAAACTAAAGGTAAACATAATAACAAACTTATTTAACTTTAGAAGGACCACTTATTCAACAAGAATTTTTTATTATAATAAATGTTAATAACCGGGCAGGTAAATTGTAATTGTGATTTTGCAAAAAGAAAAACAATCGTTATTCGGTATCGCTAATCCCCGGTTGCACGAAACTTAACGGTTGTCTAATCCTTCGTTATCTTTTCTCCAAGTTCTTTACTACTTTGATTGTCTATTAATCTATTGTTACAATTCCTAGATATTTGATAGACTTTAACACTGGAATTTGTCAAATTCTTGCAAATAAACGGAAAATTGTATCGATTTTGTAACTAACGATTAAACCATCCTTAAGTTTTGTGCAACTGGGCATTAGAGGTAAGGGAGTGAGAGAAGCAGAATGAGGAAACGGGAAACGAGGGAGAGAAAAAAAGATTTAGAGAAAACGAGTAAGAAAAAAAATTGACAGGGAGAAAAGAAAAGAAGCATTAATGTTTTTCATAAAATTCTAGAAAGAGAGAGGGAGAGAGAAAAAAAAAGGGACTGAGAGAAGTAGGATGATAAAAAGCGAAAAAGAGAAAGCAAGAGAAAAAAAAGGGAAAGATATAGAAAAAGCTATGGAAAAAAAAAGAAGGATAGGGAGAGAAAGAAAGAGAGAGGGGAAGGGAAGAAAAGAGACAGACAGACCAGAAAAGAAAGAGAAAGAGACGTAGACAAAAAAAGGGAAGAAGACAAAGAAAGAAAGAAATATGGAAAAGGAGAGAAAAACACACAATCGGAAGGAGAGAGAGAGAAAGACAGACAATCTAGAGGAGAGAGAGAAAGAGAGGTAGAGAAGAGGGATAGATTAAAAAGAGAAGGAAAAGCAAAGAAAAAAAATAAAAGAAGAGAGAGGGGTCAAGGCAGACAATCAAATTAAAGTAAGCTAGAAACATTGTGATTTTGCAAAAAGAAAAACAATCGTGTCTAAAAAACTACATTCAACAAAAATGGAAACGTCTTCACTGTGAACCGTCTCTGCGGATACTAGGGCGCAGCCCTAGTTGAGAAGAAAATATAACGTCAAGATGTTTCCGGTGGTCGCTGGCGGAGTCCCCTGTAAAATTGGTTGAATCTGCTAAATGTTTAGGTGTAATAATTGATAATGGACTTAGTTTTGAAAAGCACGTTAATGCCGTTTTCGGGTCTGCGATGGAGACTGAGACTGTTATATCAGCATAACAGGAGTTTTGACGAGATAATTAAACTAAAACTCATAAAATTTTTAGTTTATCTCAGGTTGGATTATTGTTGTAGGGTGTTCTATGGGTTCCTGTCGTTGCAGAGTCGAGGGTATTAAATGACAAGTGAATAAAAACGTTGAAAAGCATATTTGAGAAGACTGTATCTTGTTTAATAACTTCCATTAAAAACTGTTTACATGAAGTGTATAATTTAGTAGAAAATGTCCGGTTCTTGTCAAAATGAACATCCGGTATGTATGAACATAATTATCTTTCTGGAAGTCATGAGTAACTTGTTTTATTACTCATATAGGTACTTATATTTGTAAAAACTTGAAAAGAAAGTGAGATTGGACGTGATTTCGTAACTTTTGGTAAATTTTGTTTGCATTATAGGTATAATACTAACGTTTAAGTGACAAATGAAAAATTCCGGTTTAATCACATTTTATTTGAAATGAAAGGTGACCGTGTGTAACCCATATTAGGTTTAGTAGATACTGCCTCTATTATCATGTTTGCTATCGATAACGTTAAAAGGAGATAAAGAAGCGGCGCGGCAGTGGTCTCTTCAATCAGATACTTTCTCTAATAACGCCAAACATGTCTCCAACTTTAAAAACTGTGCTTGCAATCGCCATTGTATTAACCAGTGTTGAATTAGGTAAGCAAGTGTATCAATCTGAATGTTATATTTCAAACAATAATTGAAGCTAATCTAATTGATAGCAATTAATTGATAAACTTGGTATCATTACCAATAGTCATCGATTACAACTATTATTATTCCAGACCTAATTTTGTTGTTTGACTTATATATTTGCAGGGGCGTCTCTTAAATGCTACTCTTGCGCAGGGTACCTCGATCAGGACTTAGCATGTGAAATTGACGTAACCAACGAAGCTACCATTGAATGTAATGGGGATAAAATTTGTCTCGAGTTCATTTTGAAAGGTAAAACATAGTCTACTTACATAATTTTTAACTGATAAAAATGTTCTTTGATAGAGCCAAGTGGATCATTACTGACAAGATCTTGTGACTTTCAAGACGCCTGTACAACGTTAGAGAATAAGTACGAATCTTTGGTTACCCAAAACTTAACAAAATGCAGAACTTGCGATAGTGAACTGTGTAATTCCTCCGCTATGACGATATCGTCAATCTTTATTTTGGTAACCATTTTGGCAGCTGGAATATATTGGGTATAACCTTGACTTCTATGTACGTTTAGTTAATAAAATATAACATTTAAGCTTCTTGACATTTTTGATATTGAATTATTTTAACACATGTGTAATGTCATTGTATTACTGTATTTCAAACTATATCTATCAATAATTTTCTAATTAATGGTTATGTTTATAGATATTTGGAGATTCTTAAACTATTTTTGCGGTAGTCGTTTACTTTAAATATCATTTATGAAGCAATGAGATATCTATTATAACTTGGGTTTGCACTAGCTTGGTTAAAAATGTTGCTTATACGTTTTAGTATTAATTTATTAGAAGTTAAATTGTTACACTTTTTTTTATTCTTGTTGCAATGATCGCAGCGTAGGTAATGCTGTTTTAATTACGTAGTGCTGCATTCATTTTTGTTGTTTATAATGAACCCAGAAAGAATTATACAGCATGTTTCTTTAATAATTGTGCATAAGCTAACTAGAGAATCTTCGGTCCAAGATAATATGAAGATTTAATCTAAGATAGCTAGATAAAATGTGCCTCCTTACTGAGATACAGGATGTTTTGTAAATTTTAAATTAATTAAATTGTTACTTAACGTCGTTGTTCCTGCTGTCGTATTAAACTTTTAAAAGTTAACTGTAGAACTTATTTTACGTAACTAATTCAATTTTATGAGTAAAGATTTTGAAATAATTATTACAAATATGAGCAATAAATTAAACATAAAATCTGAATATTGCGCGCCTCTTTCTTTAACTTTCATTATCTCGAAAAATAATCACTGTGATGTAAGAATACATTATTTTTGAAGAAATGTGCGAAAATTGAATAATCGTAGTAAAAAGCCGATTCCACCAGTGGGGTAGAATTTTGAGGGGGAACGACTCATACAACCCTGCCGTACGCCTCTGCTAATAACGAGAAACTGAATTTTACCGTAGTTTAATGTTTCTCACAGGACTCGATCGTTCTGCCGCATACGATAAAGAAATATTGAACAGTATCAAAATAATGGGCAAAAATAATTTTTAAATTTAATTTAATAATAATTTAATTAATTTATTTATTAATAATTTAATTTTTTAAATGTCGAAATAAAACACCCTGTATCTCAGTAAGGAGGCACATTATATGTAGCGGTTTTAGGTTAAACCTAAACCTTGTTCCAAGGATTTTCCAGTATACAATTTAAGAAAATGATTTTTTCTACTTTAGTTTTTGGCGGTCGAGTGCAGGTATGGCATGTGGCGTAGAGAGGATAAAAGTGTTATTCCCCAACCGGGATTCCAACCCGGGTCGCATTTTTCCGTTTCCTATACGGTTAGCGCAACCGAGTGCGCTAATCGTGTAGGATTCGGAGGCGAGGAATGCATCTCCGTTTCCTAACGGGCTAGCGCACCGCGTGCATTTATTATTGACATGCGCGCGCCTCTACCCTGAACAATGCACTTCCGTTACTTTTCGCGCCTTTAAGCCATCAGGTGATTGAGTCAGTGCTTTGTTGAATGCTACTTCTTACTTAGATTTTATAGAAATGGAAGGTATTATAAATCAATTCGATAATGAATGTCGAATTCTTAAATGTGAAACGACAAGTGAAGGTGAATGTGAGGTACTAGTGAGAACCAAAGTGTCTAACGAGGACTGTAACAACCAATGTGTAGAATGGATCAACAAATTTTCTGTTGTGACAAAAACACAATGGATTGTTCATAAAACTTACAAGAATTTGCAAAGACTTCAATTTAGAAAAGATTTCGTTTGCCAGCATAGTTGTAAAAATAAAACAAAAACAACGAAACAGGACAGCACACGTAGCCGAAATCTAAAATGTCCCGCTAAAATTATTTTTAAAGTCAAAAAATCTAACAAATACACGAAACTGAGAGACCCGCTTTTGAAGGAAAATCTAAACGCCACAATTGAGGTAGGTCTACAAACTTATTGAGATAGATTAAATTAGCGTCAAAATTACTAATTGATAGAATAAAATTCATAGGAATTATTCATTTTTGACAGTTATGTAAAAAGTCTGTGAACATAGGTTTCTGTTGACTTTATATAGCCATGTTTCCTACTTCAAAAATTATACAGAATTAATTTTTACTACTCGGCTACTACTACCTACACAATTTTCCACAAAACTTTGTGTTGATGAATAATTATTTTGAATTTTAAACCATAAGCTAGAAGCTAGTAATCACAGTCATAATACCCCTTTACGTTAGATTTTATTTTCAGATTTATTTTGTTCATAATCATCGTATTAATGTTGCTGAAGTCTTTAGCTACTTACGAATGAGTATGGAAAGGAAGGCAGCATTTCAAAAATACTTTGAGGAAGGATTGTCACCCAGTGAAGCAAAAAGTTTTCATAGATCATGCCTAGTTGCAGCTACGCCTGTAGAACAAGTATGTGAAATGCTTGCTAACGCTCAAGTTAATCCACTTGATCGTACCATATATCATTTATACGAAACTTGGCGGTAAGTTTTTTTTTAAATTTTGATTGGTATATTTTAGTCTAAAAGATGTGTTTAATTTTAGGAAGGAAAATTACGGCACACGAGAAATAAAGAGTGTCGTAAACAAATTCTTGGAAAAGCAGGCCTATTTTGAAACAAATGGGGTCAAAATTAGTATTCACGAAAATCCTTTTTGTTGCGTATTAATTACGCCTCTAATGCAAAGAGCCCATACCTCTCGTTTTGCAGGGAAAATTGCGTTTGTAGATTCGAGTGGTTCTTGCGATCAAGGAGGCTCCTCTGTCACGTTTATATTCGGAGCTTTCAAAATAGGTGGCGTACCACTGTGTTGCATCATCCACGAATTTCAAACAGAAGAAGTATACCAATTGTGTTTTGAGAAGTTCCGTGATTTAATTGGTAACGAAGGATTTTATGGCAAAGGGTTTCCAGCCATCTTTATGACGGACGATAGTTCTGCCGAAAGAAATGCACTAAAAGAAGTCTTCCCAAATTCTGTCCTACTACTATGCACATTTCACATCCTACAAACTGTTTGGCGGTGGCTGTGGAATAGTTCTAATAACATTGAAATTGATGACCGAAGAACATTGATGCTCTTATTCCGCGACGTTCTTTTAGCTCAGAACGAAATTGACTGTGAATTAAAAAAAGACGCATTATGCAGTCATCCTATAGTTGATAAATATAATTTGTTTCATGACTATTTCAAAAAGCAATACTGGATTAGAAAAGCTGAATGGTGCCACTGTTTTCGGAAAGAATATACCACAAGGGGGCACAACACTAACAATATCATCGAGGTGTCCATCCGCATATTCAAGGATCAAATTTTAAAGAGGTGCCAAGCTTTTAATGCCATATCTTTGGCCAATTTTGTTTGCGTTTCTTTGGAGGAATTTTATAAACAAAAGATAATTTCATTTGCGAATAGACGTGACATGAAACTCCAGCATTTTTTTAAAAAATTTTGCCATAAGGCCTGTCTTCTTGCCGTGAAAAAGAAGACAGACACAGTTTTTACGGTTGCATCTTCAGAAGATAACAAGTTTTTGTATACAGTTGATACCGCAATTGAGCAATGCGATTGTCCAGCTGGAGCGGGAGGAAAATTCTGCAAACACCTTTGTGCGGTTTACAACAAAGGTGTTAATTTGTTAACTACCCCACATCTGCAATTTTCTGACCGCGTTGAGCTGGTCAATTTGGCACTCGGAAATAATTTTGATAGTATATTTTTTATGAGTATGAAGGAAGCCAATACTGAGATAATGCCGTTACCATCCGGCAGTAATCAAGATTTCGAACAGCCCATGAGTAAACTGGACAATAATATTCTTCCAACTGAAGAAGTGCCACCATCAGGCCATTTGCCTGACGAGATGGGTGACGATTTCAACGCAGAATTTGCATCGCTTCAGGAAAATTTAAAGAAACTTCACATGTTCGCTCAGCTCTCGAGGGAGCACAATCAGCCTCGTCACGCGCCTATACTAGTGCACCGACACATCACTCCCCTTCCAGAGACGGAGACATCGATTGTCTTGATATTTAGTGACTCGCGCGCGTTCGCCGTTCTTACAGACCGTTGTTCGGACCCCCCAGCTAGGGCGACGGGTCGGACGGGGAATCTAGAGAGGTGTGCGGAGGAGATTGTTTGTTGTTTTTTTTTTCTGGTCGTAACACGGTGTTAACATAACCAGAAAATCTGCGTAGTTGTTCTTCGTCGGGGTCACCAATTTGGCGGTCGAGTGCAGGTATGGCATGTGGCGTAGCGAGGATAAAAGTGTTATTTTCCAACCGGGATTCGAACCCGGGTCTCCCAATTGCCGGTTGGTTGCTCTGACCGCTAAGCTATCGAGGGAACACAATCAGCCTCGTCACGCGCTCATACTAGTGCACCGCCACAAGTTCAACAAATAAAGCTATTACGACACCCAAAATCTGTAATAGCTTTTTGGGTTTTGTAATAGCATAAGTGCAATTTGTTTCTTTCAGGTTGGTAGTCGTGATTTGTTATGTTCCTAAAGGTTCGTTTCAAGGAAAGTCCAAGCTAAAACGTTAATTGTATTATCTTCATTTGATGTGATACGTCTTGGTAATATTCTTTCTGCGTGTCGGCTTCCAAATTTAACAAAATGGTATTTCAATCTCTTAAATTTTTGTTCGTTTGTTGGTGGTTTTTTAGGATTAAAGGGTGGGATTTATCAGCCCGTCAAAAAATGTCAAACTAACGAGAAAAGAAGCGTCTGAAGCAGCAACAAAAAATAGCATAAACAAATTAAGTTGAAAATGAAAGTGTTTTTCGTACCAAGACGTGAATATTACCAAGCAAAGCGAATTTGGTAACACGTCGTGTGCGAAAGCAACAAATTTTGCAAAGTACTACATACAAAATTTTTTATACAATCGACGCCAGAATTGTTCAAAATGTAAAAAGAAAGAATAAAATTGCACATACTTACTGCATAATCTAGTTGCAAAATTTTTCGTTTCCGAGAAAATGCGACATGACAGAATTAACATTTTATTGATAATTGAGGTGTTTGTCTGTCAGTTTACATTTTGTATCTAGTGTGAAAAAGAGACAATATTGTGAAAAAAGCATGTCATTTCAACATGAAAATGACATTCGAAATGATACTATTTCGATACGATTGTATAAAAAATTGTTTTCACATCTAAACATAGCATTACACGCCAGAAAGGAGCATTGCGCGACAATAGTAGATTACACACCGAGGTGGAAAATGTTTCATTTCTATTGAGAGCCAAGATAGCTTACCGAGGCCCGTAGGGCTGAGGTGAGCTAACGCTCGAAACAGAAGAAAATTTCCACGCGAAGTTTGTATACTATTTTATTCGCAATCATTCATTTTTGGAACAAACCAAAAAAAAATTTTTTGAAGTTTTGCCCTGCACCATCTACCGAACTGTTTTCTTACTCACAGCAGGTTAGGAATGGGCCCATTCCTAACCTAGAGTAGGAAAGTAAGGTCATAAATGGATTGTCAGGAATGATTAACTTCCCCACTTCTTAAAAGGTTAGGAATGGATATATTACCTATATGATTGCAAATCTTCTTCTTGAAGTGCCTTCTCCATTCAATGAAGATCGGCAATAATTCTGGCAAATTCGTCTCTGTCCTGGGCTCTTCTTAGCAGGGAGTTTGAGTCTAAGCCTGTCCAATCCCTTATGTTTTTCAGCCAAGAGCTCTGCCTACGTCCAGGTCCACGTTTTCCCTCAATCTTGCCCTCCATAATCAGTTGCAGGAATCTGTATTTGTCCTATCTCATGACATGGCCAAGGTAAGTAGTCTTTCGCTTTTTTATGGTCTCGAGGATTGTTCGGTTCTTGTTCATCCTATGTAAGACGTTTTGATTGGTGGTATGATCGGTCCATGGAATACGCAGCATTCTGCGGTACACCCACATCTCAAATGCTTCTAGCTTGTTAATGCTGCTGGTTTTCCGTTGCCTTCTGCATCTCCATGCCGTTGAACTTGTAACAGTTTCATCCGCCTTTAGGAAGAATTTCTTCATCCAAGGGCAAGAAGATGCGCTCTCTCTTGTCAGCTCCTCCACCCGCAGCTGTTGGCCGACAAGAGGGGATTACTTATACCGGTAATCACTCGGTCGACAGAGCCTCGTCAGTTTTCTAGCAGAGTGCACCGCGTGCAGGTGAGGTTGTCTTTTGGGTCAGCCATATGTAATATGTGCTGTCACCCCTTACACCCCATTGCGAATAAAAATATTTAATGAACGGTAAGAAAGAATAAGTATTTCAATATGAATGCGACAGAACTATAAATTACACGACAAAAATGTATTAACTCCGATAGCATAACAGGCAGATTTACAATAAAAAATGTAATCAACACGACGCCTTGACAAGGGTAAAAAAAGAAAAAAAGAAACATCTTTACTGATGAACGAAAAAAATAAACCTTTATTTTGGGTTTTAAAAGAACAATATTGCAAAAATAAACATAAATAAATAGGTAAGTAATGCTTTTCAACAGGAACCTATAACTCTAAAGATATTAAACTTGAATATTTGTTAACGAATTCAAACATGGCATTAATAAAAAATTACAAAAAATACAATTAGATATGTATTCTATTGTATTGTTAGGGCTTTTTTGGCTTTAGCTGGTCGTCCACGTTTGCGTTTCTGCCCTAGTGTGATAACTTTGGCTTCTGTATTCGCCTTTACTGCCAGGTATTCAGCGTGATTCATAGTGAGTGGTACATTAAAAGTATCTCGAGAAGGGAAAAAGTTACTAACCTGAAAGTTTGGTCATAGTCTTACCAAGGTAGGATCTATTTACCGAAAATATTTTTAAAATGGTGGCACTTTCGTTTATACCGGAACTTGACATCAACTTTGTTACTTTAAATAGAATACCCCAATTTTTAATTTTTTTTGGATTCTATAAATAATTTGAACATTATTTTGTTAATAAGTTCCTATACCAAAAACCAGTATTTTTCGATATATTTAAATTTTTCTGAAAAATTAAAATCTCAACAACAGTTGACACAAATATGTTGAATTTTTTTATGTAGGTGAGAAATAATGTTGGAAATTAAGATGGTTTCATAAAATTTCAAAAATATTGAACAGTAAAGTTTTGGAACGACATACGTTGATCTCACAGAAGCAGCCAAACGACAATTTTTTTAAATAGCATGATACCTGGATTCTGGATTTTTGGTTGAGGGTGTGAGGTTCAAAGGATCCCACTATGCGTGATGCGTGATGCGTGATGCGTCGATTCGTGCCGGTTCGTCAAACTGACGCACTAGGTGTCCACACTATGCGTGGTGCGCGTTGCGTGATGCGTCGATTCGTGGCAATTCGTCAAACTGACGCACCAGGGTGTCCACACTATGCGTGATTCGCGATGGACCACAGCTTTATATAGAATTAGAAATAGGTAATGAATGAGTATTTAATAGTTTGTCACACATAGTTATAACATTATTGTGTGTAGTTATAGTGGAACGAACATGATAATAAATACGCGAAAAGAACCTTCTGGAAAATTTAAAAATTTCTGTCGCATGACCAGCAAGGACTTTAAACTTCTTTTGCATAATATTGAACCACTTATCTCAAAACAAACTACACATTTATGCTCTCCTATACCTACGAAGGAGAAGTTAGCAAATACCACGCATCAAACTGTAAAGGAAACAACAAAGGCATCCACACTATGCGCGATGATTCGTGCATCGATGCGTGTTCTTTGAGTGCGTCCAGTTTACCGACATGATCGGGAACCGCCGCGCACTGATGCGTACGCACCAACTTTGGACGCATCAAACCATCCACACTATGCGCGAATCAGACGCACCATGCATCGCGCACTACGCATAGTGCGGATGCCGTTTAGACACACAAATAGGCTCATTGTACCTCCCCTCGAGTTTGTCGCTCCCCCTTCCCAATTCAGCCCTCAGTCCAGCCGATTTTCTCGACGAACCTGAGGACCAGACCCGGTGGGGTATCGCCAATACTGTCCGCCGGACAGTTAAAGAATTACGGAAGGCATCAAAGTGATGCCCCCCTGCCTTTCCGTCTTTTGACATAAGGCTTCCACGCTTTCCCCCGTGTCACGCCAAACACCTGAGAAGGGAACCCATTCCCAACTCCGCACTCCGTAAAAACTAGCGGGGGGAAGACTCCAGTTTCCCAGAGAATCCCACTCCCACAATCCCGATGTCGCCTCCGCCTTCTCTCGCTTCCCGCCCTCTCCCGCTTCCCGCCCTCTCCCTCTCTCCGCCCTCTCTCGCCTCCCGCCTTCTCCCGCCTCACCGTGCCCTTCGTCTCTCGCCGTTTCATGTCCGTCAACCGCTGGCTTTCAGGCAGTGGATTTTGGGCCCCGCTGGCTTTATCTCCCCCCCCAACAGCCCACCCCGCGGTTGGAAGGGATTATAGAGACCCCACTTTGTAAACCCGAAGGCCCTCCGGCTCCACTGGTTTCGTTTTACCGAACGGTTGCCAGCAGGGTTTATGGTATGGTTGTGACCGACAACCGCTGGCTAAACAGCCCACCCCGCGAATTGGGAGGGGTTATAGAGGCCCCACTCGTGGTCCCGAAGGACCCCCGGCCCCACTGGTTTTGTTTTACCGAACGGTTGCCAACAGGGTTACGGTATGATGTGTCGCTCTTAGCATTGACTAACTACTATCTAGACGAACAGAGAGGTTGTTAAAATGAACAACTATCGCTAGATGTCGTGGGACTGATTCGTGTCGTACAAATTTAACGGTAAAAGGTTTGAGACTGGACTGAGCTAAAAGAATTCGCAGCTATTAGGCTCGGTTCTGGAGGACTAGAACCGAGCCCGGCCAGATGCAAAACCTACCCCAAATCATTTTTGATCGGTTGATCTTAACGTCGTTGCAAACACATCTGTTGTCCTTTATTTAAAATCGAATACTTTACAAATATCTTCAATAAACAATTAAAAACACGCTTTAAAGTTTGAGTGACATAATTAGAGGTCCAGTACAAGTCAATTCCGGGAGCAATAAAAAGAAATAAAAAAACGTATACCTAAATAAGTTTGCCGCGCCCTGCCGGCTATACCTACATTTTTTGACCATAAAGAGCTATTTTGTCTTTAGACGTAAAATTATGCTATTCTTGTTTTATGAAGTTGTACTCAAACTTTTTCAACCCTATTGTATTTCATGTAAAAAAAATAAATTCTAGTTTTCCATCATTTAAAAATTTGCACAATTGAAAAAAGTATGGCCACAATAACTAAGCACAAAACGTGTGCAATTGAGTCGACAAAATTGTAAATAACGTTAAAAAATTGAAGATTGGCGGTCAAATTAGCCCCCGAATTTTATTTTAATTTTATAGTTATTTTTGTCGTGTTCCATGTGGACGCCAAGTCGTAAACATTTTTTAACAAAAAAAAATTAAAAATTAAAAAAAATTAACTTACGAGGAGGCGGTTAAATACCCAAAAAATGTTTAGAAAATTACAGGCCCGGCTCATGGTAGGTGCAGAAAGTGCGACCTGCACAGGTGTCCAAATTGTAGGGGCGACCGTGAACCAAATTGCCAAAAAAATTCTTTTCACAAAAGCGAGCAAGTAACCCCTTGCTGGTGAATCATCCCTCGGTCTGCGGCCGCCCTCCGAATCGAATTTTTTATGAAAAGCCATAAATCGACAACTGTTAAGGGCAAAACGATGGGTTTTCCCGATAGTCAAACCTCTTTCTATAAGCAAATTTGAAAATCATTTAAAAATTTGCACAATTGAAAAAAGTATGGTCAAAATAATTAAGCACAAAACGAGTGCAATTGAGTCGACAAAATTATAAATGACGTTAGAAAATTGAAGATTGGCGGTCAAATTAGCCCCCGGATTTCATTTTAATTTTATAGTTATTTAGCAGCAAGCACAATTTAAAAAAAAATGGCAAAATTGAGCTCAAACGAGAACGGTTAAATACTTTTTTGTCGTGTTCTATGCGGACTCTCAGAAAACGCCAAGTCGTAAACATTTAACAAAAAAAAATTTAAAATAAAAAGAAATTAACTTATGAGGAGACGGTTACCCAACAAAGGTTTGTACAATTACAGGCCCGGCTCATGATAGGTGCAGAAAGTGCGACCTGCACAGGTGTCTAAATTGTAGAGGCGGCCGCAAACAAAATTTTCAAAAAATTTCTTTTCACAAAAGCGAGCAGGTAACCCCTTGCTGGTGAATCATCTCTCGGCCCACGGCCGCCCTCCGAAGAAGAACTGGCGGCGCTCTGAATTTTAAAACTTGGGGTTTACTATGTTTTTAATTTTTATGATCCGAAGCAAGGTCTAAAGCAAACGCAGGTACTCGGTTTTTGGGAAAATCCCATCACCCATCTGGAGCATTAGCCGAGACACAAACTTTTTCAAGGCACGTTTTAAATAATAGGAAGTTCTTTATTGTGCTGCCATCTCTCAACATTTTGTAGAAATAGAGGCTGTTTGTCTAGTCTAGATAATGGTTAGTCAATGCTCTTAGCTTCGCAAACTACTAGGCCCTTCGCCACGGCAAGGCGGCGACACCTCCGGGGGTGTCCGCTGGACAGTAAAGAATTTTGGAGGGCTCCATAAATGGTACCCCCCAGCCCACCCGTCTCTCGACATTAGGCTTCCCCACGCCTTCTCCCTTGTCACGCCAAACACCTGAGAAGGGAACCCAATCCCAACTCCGCACTCCGTAAAAACTAGCGGGGGGAAAACCCTGCTTACAGGGAATCTCAACCCCACTCCCGGTGTTGCGCTCTCCCTTTTTGCATCCCGCCCTGACCATATCCTTCCAGTTCAGCATCCCGCCCTGATTTTCCCTTCACCTTATTTTACCCTCTCCATGTCCTTGCCCAGCCATCTTCTTGACCGTCAACCGCCAGCTCCTGGGCAGTGGATGCAGCCACTCCCAGGCAGCCCACCCCGCGGTTGGAGGGTTTTTATAGAGGGCCCACCTCGCAGTGCCTACCCATTCCAGGAATAGGGCCCCCCGGCCCCGCTGGTTCCGTTCTCCGAACGGTTGCCAGCAGGGTTACGGTATGAGTGTGACCGTCAACCGCTGGCTTTTGGTCTGAGGCCCAAAAGCCCACCCCGCGTATTGGGAGGGGTTATAGAGGCCCTACTCGTGGTCCCGAAGGACCCCCGGCCCTAACTGGTCTCCGTTTGCTAGACGGTTGCCAGCAGGGTTTACGGTATGGTGTGTCGCTCTTAGCTTCGCGAACTACTAGACCCCCTCGCCACGATCAGGCGGCGACACCTCGAGGGGGTGTCCGCTGGACAGTGGCATAATACGTGTTCCGCCGTCTCGTCCTCCTCATTGCAACCGCGACACGTGGGGTCTGTGACGACTCCCATTCTGTGTAGGTGCCCATTTAGCCTGCAGTGTCCTGTCCATATTCCCACTAGCTTTCGCAAGCCGTACCTGGACAAGTGTTGGCAAAGTTTTGCAGTCTTCAAGCATGGTGCTTTGATAGCGGCGCTAGCTTGTTGACAACTTTCCATCGATACCCATTTGTCGGTGTGACTCTTCAGGGTTTCAGTTTTCATGAGAGAGTTAAGGGTTGCGACGGACAAGGGCACAGCCGGTTCCGCTCTTGTCGGAGGGCTCATCCGCTTTCTCATTTCCCTGTATTCCAGAATGCCCTTTGGCCCATATGAGTTCAACGGCATTTATTTGTGCTATCCTTTCAAGAGCCAGGTGGCACCGCCATACCATTATCGACGTGACACAGGTCCCGCCGAGAGCCAGCAGCAGCGCCCTACTGTCTGTAAGAATTCGCACTCGTTTGTTGCGTATCTCGCGTTCTGCAACTACAGTGGCTCCCCGAATTACTCCTGTGGCGGTGCACTAGTATGGGCGCGTGGCGAGACTGATTGTGTTCCCTCGGTCAGAGCAACCAACCGGCAATTGGGAGACCCAGGATTCGAACCTGGGTCTCTCAATTGCCGGTTGGTTGCTCTGACCGCTAAGCTATCGAGGGAACACAATCAGTCTCGCCACGCGCCCATACTAGTGCATTTTCACATCATTCCCCTCCAAGAGACGGAGACATCGTTCGTATGTCGTTTATTAGAGAAACTTTTACTGTTCAATATTTTGGAATTTTTTTATGAAACCATCTTAATTTTCAACATTATTTCTCACTTACATAAAAAAATCAGCATGTTTTGTCAACTGTTGCTGAGATTTGAATTTTTTTGTTACATCAAATTATATCAAATTTTTCAGGAAAATTTGAATATCTCGAAAAATACTGATTTTAGATATAGGCCCTTATTTACAAAATGATGTTCAAACTGTTTATAGAAACCAGAAAAAAATTAAAAATTGGGGTATTCTATTTAAAGTAACAAAGTTGATGTCAACTTCTGGTAGGTATAAGCGGAAGTGCCACTATTTAAAAAATATTTTCAGTGAATAGATACCTCGCTAGGACGATGACCAAACCTTTAAGTCAGTAACTTTTACTTTCTCAAGATACTTCTAATAGGCTACTTAAAATGAATCATCCTGTAGAATTTAGTTGAGTAATATTCGTGTCAAACTAAAGAAATTCATATTGAGAATATTTTTTTCACATCAAACTCGTTTATACGTAAACACACATTCTAATCGCGATAAGGTAAAATACCTGATAAAGTTCCCATTAATCCCCCTTATCCGTTATTTTACGAAAAACACCAAACTTATCATTAATTCAAACATGTCGCCATTAACGCAAGTGTCAGTTATATCCTTGTTATTATTAATGAACTTTTATGCAGGTATGTAACTTTTTAGTTGTTTCTATTGAAAAAAAAATTACTAAAATAATTTGCAGTACTGCCATTTCAATGTTATGACTGCGCCGGTCCTTTAAACAAAGGTGCTGGGTGCGAAGTTGATTTAAGTAACGAAGGTACAGTCGAATGTACTGACAACAGAGTTTGTGTTAAGTTCACAGTTGAAAGCAAGTAAGTACATATTTAGATTTACATTATATAATGTTTTTGTTTTGCAGATCCAGATGTAACAGTACTAACTAGAAAATGTGATGTTAGTGATATATGTAACATACTTAAAGAACAATACGATCCAAATCCAGCTGTTACTTTAACAAGCTGCAGGACTTGTACAGAGAACCTTTGTAACTTCTCAAGGACAACAACGCCTTCGCTTCTACTTATTTTCGCAACATTCCTTATTGCTGCGTTTTATAAAAAGTAAACAATTTGACCTGATAAGTTAGCGATAAGATATCAACTCATCGTGCCTCAGTTTTTCTTCATTTTGTATTGAACGAAACTAATAAATATGTATAAGATAATTTGTAGTGTAGTATTTGCTATTTTCTTGATTCAAAGTTTTTCATTAGGTAAGAAAAGCTTACTTATAATAAATATATTTTAAAAGTAGGTTATAGCACTAGCTGCTGTCAAGTGCTACAGTTGTTCAACATCTCTTAACCCGGGATGTGGAAATCCATTTGAAGGTGCTGGTTATCAAGAATGCGCTACTAGCAGTAGTCAAACTTTCAACTGTGTCAAATACTCTCACATTGTCGGTGAGTTAAATGTGTATAATACAAAAATATGTGTCTATTTAACTGAACTTTTCTTATTTCAGGAAATAACACTATAGTTTTCAGAGGTTGTAGAACCGCTAGCGACACCTGTGAGGTAATCAAAGCCGCCTTAATAGCCGAAGGCACAGAAGTTGTGTCATGTAATCTATGTTCGGAAAACTTGTGTAATTCAGTAAATTCCTTAAGATTCTCGTTAATAACAACATTTTTCTTCCTCATTATTTTAATAGCATTGTAGACGATCGTTAAAATATGCTCAAAAATACAAAATTGAATAAAAATTTCAATTAGATTATAAATTTTTGCAGAAATGTTCCAAAAATTACCTACATATTAATTGTTCACTTTTATTATTATTTGTTCTGATTTTGAATGGCCTATGACTTGAAAACTGAGAAAAGCGTTTTTAAAAATAATTCACTGTTTTATATAGATTTAGGAATTTGACTTAACAGTTTTGTCCAATCTCGCCATGTTGAGTGGTTTAGAAGTTACATTTTGTATATATTAATGTACATAAATAGACAATTTAAAAAATTCTAATTATTGTAGTTTTGAACATGCGATGTTATTTGTAGTTTAATAAACGACGAAATTTTATCAAGTTTCTTTATTTTTTTTTCATAGTGGAATAGAAAGCTCGTCCAGCTTAACATAAGATGGATTTATAAAAAGTTCAAAAATATTACGGTCAACTGTTAAGAGAAGAAATACTTTTCAACCATAAAAATAGTTTTGAAAAGCGTTTAAAGAAAGAACTTTATAGTTTTGAGTAGCTTTTTATTTTCACGATTTTTTCAATAAATTTAAACGGGATATATACAAATTTTACTGTCATCATAAAGAGGAGAGAAAAATAAAGCAAATGTGAAGAATCTTCGATCATAACTTGAGGATAAACGAAGATATGAACCAAAATGTGATAACGGAGCGCTGATTACATTGATTTAATTTGTTTTCAATTGTTTGTGTACATTTTTTTGACAAATCGGCAAGTAGGTATTCATTATGAAAAGAAAAAAGGCAATTTACATAATTAACGAACGCAATAAAGAAAATCATCAAAATTCTAAATTTTGTACAAAATATGTATAATATTTCGTAAAATAAAAAATTTTGAAAAGACAAACTTTAAATTCGAATTTGACGTAAAACAATTGAAAATAATTTAAATCAACTAGTGATTTCTTTATTATCGAATTTTAGTAGTTCATCTCTTCATTTATATCAAAGATAGAAACTTCAGACTTTTTGCAGTTGCTTTATCTTCTCATTATAGATAGATAGATAGATCATATTTATTGCATTACAATTACAATCACATCACAGTCTACAATCTACAATTACAAGTACAGTGCAAACCACAACTACAACTGCAATACAAATGGTGGCAGATCAGCACAACTGTTTTTCATCTACCCCAACCATCACACAAATATACACATATTACAAAGCTTTCTCTACGAAAATAAACATAACTTCTACACAACCTACCCCTCGCACAGCATGTCCCTAAGCTGAAATTTGAAGTAGAATTCAGCTTTATCAATTAACTCTTTGAACTCATTTAGTATTCGTGGTGCAGAGCTTGAAAACCCACCATCAGATCGTTCTCTTTATGACGATAGTAAAATTGCTTTAGGTACAGTAGCCAGAAAATTCTTAGGGACGACTCATCAAGCCAAAGCTGAGAATTTTTGTGGACGTAAGCGTACTTTTACAATTCAGTAATTAGCAAGGGGCAGGCAATAATAAATCTTGTTATTGGTTATGACTCAGAGGCTTAGAGGGTGGATGGTCAGGTGAATGGTCAAGATTTTAGAAGAAGAGTGAAATAACGTGTCGACTAGTGTTTTCAATGAAAGACATTCAAGAGTTTCATATAACTTTCGACCTATTTTTAAAAACGTTGTTCAAAACAGAAATACAACTACTATATTTATCCGTGGAAGGTAAATCGTCGCTCATCAGTTTCATAAGATTCCTTAAAGTTGCAGTATATCCATTTCCAAAAAAACTAGAGACTAAATATGTTTTCGGTGATTTTCTCGTAAGCGATTTCTTTAATAAAGTTTTTTTCCGTTGATGTGGAACAGAACAGGGTTTGAGGTAAATCCGTACTTCATCCTTAAAGACTCATCTTGCATAATTATTATACAGCGCCTCTTAACTATAACATTTAAATAATTTGGTATCAGTTAAGTATTATCTCGACAATATTGTTTTAATTATTTTCTTATTGTCATATGTTACGCAAATGAATGTAAGCAATATCAGCTAAACCAAAGATCAAACCGTAGATTCTACAAAATTATTTCTGTATGGTGCTAAAAGTTTGCGATTCTTTTTACAAGTATGTAAGTATATTTTCTTGCAATAGTGCTGAAGAATTAGGTTACTAACAAAATATTAGAAATATTAGTAGGTATGTTTAAACACATATTGGAAAAGTCAGGACTAATCAAATCAATTGTCACAGAGGACTACAAAACTTCTTTTTAAATTTATTTATGACTTACACAATTTTCATACATTTTTGGTTTCAAACTGAATAATAATTTTATTTTAATTTTTATTCACATAGCGTTACACAAAATTATGGAAAAAATCATTAAAGCCAAAGAATATCCCAACACCACTCCCGAATCACACAAATCTATGCTACAAGTTTTACAATCAACTAAATTACTTCCATGTTGTTGGGCTAAAGTTTCGCAGCTGTTTTTAGCTGCACATCCTCTTGTAATAATGCTGTTACTCGCAGCTAGGTTTGAAAACCACATAGGAAGTTAAATTAAAAATATAGATTTCTACACAATAAACTTACTTTTAACGGTGTACCTGTTGCAAATAAAATCATTGGCGCAATTGGTGCTAATAACGCCATCAGGGTTAGTTAGTGGGTTTTCACAAAGGGAATTTTGCCCCGTAGGGTTTGTGCACGTGAAACATTTCAAGGAGTTTGCTACAAAACAAAATAGTCATCTTATGCAACATCTAGAGCAAACACTCACATAATCCGAATGTTGAGAGAATCAGAACTAAGCAGCAAATGAACTTAAGAGCCATTATTAGAAAGTACTGAAAGAAACTTTACCAGGAAATGAACTTTTATAGGTTTTGATATTTACGTGTTAAATATCATAAAGAACTGTAAAGATTAATTTAATTGTTGCTCATTAAGAGCAGAACATCTGTAGAATTTTTTATATAATTTTTATTTCAAATTCATTTATTTTTTAATGTTTCTACTGCAATTATTTTCTGAGCCATTTTTTTTCTAGCATTTAATGTAACTTTTCTTATATAATTTAAACTAAACTTGTGTGTGTAAATAGTGTAAATAGTGAATAGTGCTTTGACACACCTAGGGCGGGTTTTATTGAAGCAATTAGTTGCTTAATTGTTATTCCAATATTTGATATTTTAACAGAAAATATTTTACGACGTAATTAACAACTATGTTGACACGTTGTCATCGTAAGATAAGATAAAGTATCAGAGTTTCAAAACAAGTGTGGTCTAACTCAGAAAGAAAACGTGGTAGAGAATTTTCCGTTCAGAAAGTCACTGACTGAAAGCCGTAAACATAACATTTTTTTAAAAATGTACAAAGTTTGGGGAATGAGCTCTTCTCAAGTGCGTTTTTTGTACTTTTAATTCATGAACAACATTTTCTAGGTTCATTTGATTAAATAAATTTTCTGAAAGTTCAGAAATTAATCTCGCTGCTTAGAGCCTCTAATTATTGATCATTCGAAATCTTTGAATTCGAAATCTTCTAGCGAGGGGTACAATCAATGGTGTCTTTTTATTTTAAAATATACATATTGGATCAAGCTCAGGTTAGTTTTTAGTAAAGCTTATTTTCAACTGCAAAACGGCCTTTTATTTGTAAAGCTAGTTTAATATAAAAATGTAAACAAATAATTCTAAAATTATGTAAATGTCCCATCATTGCTGCAAAGCCAGCCATATTTTCCACTTGTAAGTAGGTACTCCGATTGAAGTTAAGAACAACAACTTCGCTATCACATTTTTTCTCACCGTATGCATTTTGACGTGCAGAGATTAGTTCTCTCATTTTAGATTACTGCATAAAAGGAAATGAAATTAGTCAAGTGCAAGTAAATAACCCAGTTAATTTAATGGAATGACGCCGAGCGCATGCATTGAATACGCAGCTGGTCCATAGTGCTACGCTCCGCCCTATCTAGTGTCGTATTCACCAGGTTACTGTTTCACACATTGTTACTTTATACTGAATAAAACTTGTTAATACAGGCCTGGTTTTTGCGCGCCAAATCAATTTCTACGTTGGAAACCTAAAATGACTGCTATTGGGAATAACTTCTATTTGTGTGTTCTTTGCGTGTTTCATAAGACAATCATTGTTTAAATATCACAGTTACCTATAAGTTGTTATTTACTACCGATATATTTAACGCTACCTATTCTCTTTTGAAGATTTGCTTGATAATATAGTAACTTTTATTTGGTTAGTTGTAAATAAATTATTTGATCCTTAGAATAGCGCAACTCTATGATGAAATTTTAATCAAAGAATAATAAAATAAAATTTATGTTTGAAATATAGGAGAATTTTAGTATATATTTTGAGAACTGGTCATAGAAAAACAATGTCGTAAGTATATAATGTTTTATTAAATCTTTTAATTTTTATTGATGCAAGAAATGTGTTAAACGTTACTTTAATGTGAATTGGAAGTGTTGTTATTAAAACCGGGTAATGATGGGAGACTTGAATTACAACGATCTTCAGTACACGTGCTACACATTCTCAATGCCTCCTCGAATTCCCATTCAAGAATAGAACAAATATCTATCAGAGCACAACTCCTGGTTAACACAGATGTGTCTGTACCTGCAAATTTTTTTTTCAACAATATTTTATTATTGTTATTAGAGTAAATATACCAGCAATAACGTATTCCGCACATGCGTTACCTTCACTGCATTTTGCAAGGACTTCGTTGCTTACATCAATTTCACATTGTAAATCTTTTCCAATGGGACTCGAACAAACATAACAGTCAAGGGACTGAGCTGCAAACATTTTTAAATAAATATCGGTAAAGATAACATAACTATTCAATTGTTGTACTTACTTAATTCAAATTTCCACACGAGAACAAATAATACGAGAACTACACTGGTATGTGGCCACATATTGAATTGGTTTTAAGATTTTGTACGCATATTAATATTATCTTTTTCATGCGTATCTATAATAGTTGAGTAAATGGTTTTTCTTTGTGAGACATAACTGTTCTTATCAAGTAATTTATTGGGTGGATTAAGGGTTTTGCCGCTTATATCAAGCAATTGTAGGTAATATAATATGGTAAATTTGATAAAAACTTCTTAATCTTTATAAATATATAGGTCGATTTTAAAATGAGTAGAAAGTCGGCTAGAAATTTTTAATATGCTTGAATATCAGAAGTCATCGAGCGTTCTGCCAATCAACGACTTCTTGCTGCTTCAAATGAAAAAATCTGTTGGATTTGGTATTTTTACTAACATTGGTAAGCAAAGATTTTTATCTATTAGTCAAAAAAAATTATGACCACACATGTATTCGTTTAGCTTAAGAATGCAATGATTGGTGATTCTGCTTCTTATTTCTTATTACTAATTGTAATATTTTCTTATTGCAATAAACAAACATAAACTTACCAAATAGAGGATATTCAAGATTGCAGATATTGAAGATTTAACCGCTACAGTTCTTGGCAAACCGAGAGAATTTTGTGAGATATTTTATGAGCATTTATTAGTTATCCTCGTTAGTTAACAATGGAGGAACCACAAAAGTTACGGTTTTGATGTAAGATTGGAGTGTTTTTTATGATTTACAATAACGATTTGATGTTATATTTGTCTCTGCTAATAATGAAATAGAATAGAATAAAATTTCTTTTTTTTATCTTTGTACATCAATAGCTATCCCTAAATTTGCATTTTACTGCTTTGCACCCACATTAAATAAATTCCTATCTAATTGTGGTAATTGGTGTTATCGTAATTATTAGACAATTATTATTATTATTATGATGATATACATTAAAAAACTTTTGAGATCAAGAAGAAAACTAAAGTTGTGAATAAAAGTAGTTTGTGGGTACCGGCAGAGTTGCAAAGGTTCTGATTGTAGCAGGTAGTACAATCCAGTAAGTTCTTATGATAGGTTGAAGCTAAAACATAACAAATGTTTCCAGGTTGACAACCTCTGTAAATCGATAAGGAGTGACCATCTGAAAAGAAAATAAACAAAAATTACATACACGAATAGCAAAATGTACATAATTCACCATCTAGCACGTATTTAGCGCAAACAGAATCTCCATGAAGACAATTGTTGTCGGAAACAGTTCCCTCTGACAGGCTCATGTTTTCACACTTGAATCGATTTCCAACTGACGCGATACAGGTGTAACATTGAAGAGCTGTAACTAAAACAGGATAGTTAAAGAAATTTGAATTCATAGATTTTGTTATATTACCTTGGCTATGAATAAAATAAACAAAATAAACTTTTAAATGTTGGAATAAAGGTACCATATCAAATCATAAAAATGTACAATTTTTACCACGATAGCGATGCAAAGCCAAAATAGTAGCTTAACAATTATTACAGTTTACTTGAGAAAATTATTGTGTATTTTACGTAAAAAAATTTTGCCTTTTAGTGAAAGTAGTCTAAGATTTTGCTACGTAACCGCATGATTTTGACCCAGAATTATTTTTATTTATCACGAACAAGTTATAATGGAGAGATAAATTTCTATCAAAATTTTGAAAGTTGATGTCCATTTTTATTATGATTTCTTATAATTTCAAAAAATTTGCAATGATATCTATAGGGTTGTATGTCTATGCACTTGTGTATGTACAACCTTATCTGAATTTCCACAGCGTATACTCTTTGGCTGTGGCATACATGCAAACATTTATTACCTATTAACACTTTAGTTACTTATACTAATATTAGTTTATTTTAATCAATTAAATTCTACAAATTATTAAAATGTACACAGTTTTATAATTTTAACTGAGATTTTATAAACATTAATGCTTCATAATATTATATGAATTATATGAAACGAAGAAAATGAAGAGATAAAAATTAACAAGTTTCATTAAAAAATATTATGATTAAAGTTGTTATAACCACAACGATTAGTGATGAAGCTTGTTGTACTCTTGGTTCTGAGTTACACAAATCTTCGCTGCATGTGCTGCAAGTATGCTGTCCGGGCAACACCGACCCTGTTCTCCGCAAATCGTTGAAGATATCTTCGCAAGTCGAGCCGAAACGCAACGCTTGACAACCCCGGCTTATACTCGTTCTGGTACCGTGTGATTCTTTAGCTTTGGAACAAAATTAGATATTATTGAAAAGTGAATTAAGCAAAACAGATTAAATCTTACATTGGTAATGATAAGCTGCGCATACAGATGGTTCTGTGCAAATTTTGGGAACGAGAAAATTTTCATCACCGTAGAGGCAGGGGTCGTACTCGTTGGGTAATGGTTCGGATGCACATTCATAACATCGAATGGATAAGCCTAAAATTTTTGTTAAAAGCAATTTTAGGTTAAAATTGTTGTAATTTTGTTTCAAACTAACTTTACTTTAGTCATTGGTGTTTTGTTAAAAACAGAGAAACGTAAGAGGGGCACTGGACATCCAAATTTAATACTGGGCATAATATGGCAATAACTTATTGGTATATGATATATTGTCTATTTCATTGCAATAATTGCATATTTAAAAATTTTTTGAGAACGTTTGTTTCTTAAGTAATCAACTTGTAACTTGTAGTTTTAATGTAGATATGGCGTCGATTTACATATTTCTGCTCCAAAAATTTGTAAGAATATTCTATTCATTTTAGTAATAGTTATTTATGTATCAAGAGAATAAACACCGATTTTAATCCCGAGAATGTAAGTAATGCACGAGGCGAAGTCGAGGGCATTTTCATTCGAGGGATTAACGATGTTTATTCCAGAGATGCATACAAAACTTTCTTCCCAATCGTTTAAGTTAATTAACTATACTAATACGTGATTGGAACATCCCCTCGCACGAAATTTTGTTGACCAAGATTTGAAAAAATGAGGCGGCGAAGCCGCCGAATGAAAGTTTTTACCGACCGGGACGTAATCAAATTGTGCCAATGGGGGGGTGAGAATTTTCAAAAGGGCCCCGTTTGGGGGCCGTGGTCGTTTTTGTGAATTTATTGGAGCGAGATGCGACATCGGAACGGCCGATCGATAATTACGTTACCATGACGGCGATTAAACAAGTCGGCCAGTTTCGAAAATGTCAAATTTTTGTCGTTGACAGTTGCGCGCTTTCCGTCCCGAAATTGCAAATAAACCGGTAAATTTTACTGGAAAAGTGCCGTGTAAGATTGAAAACTTGCGCCCCGACCGTTTATTGTTCGATTTTAAGTGATTTACGTAAAATTTGGTTGAAAAATTTGACACGGCGATTTGCAGGTTACGTGTTGGGGTCAAATTGTCTTCGAGCCAACGATCTGGGGGTCATTTTTGCCGCAAGAGACGATGTCAGACGATAACCGCCGTTCCCGTGTACACCGAGTCGAGAAACAAGCCCTTTTTGATTAATTTGCCGTGCCGCCGTCGTTGTCTGTCTTTGGCGGAATTTCAAATAAAATGCACGTCGAAGACCACTATCAGGAGCCGTGATATTGTAGCCTTTTAATTCAGGTACGGTAATGGGGGGTGAACTTTCCGATTTCGGCCCTCTTTTGGGCAATTTTCGTTTTTTTAGGAGTTTGACCGAGTCAGCTGTGTAACCGGAGTCCCGGATCGATAATTTCGGTTGCCATGACGACCAAATAACAGTCACGAAATTTTCAGGTTTTTCGCCGGCAAAAGTTTCACGCATTCAGTCCCGAAAGTTGCAATAAAGTCGTAAATTTTAGTGGAGAAGTGCCTTCTAAGATGGAAAACTGACGTCCCCGACAGTTTATTGTTCAATTGTGAGTGATTTACCTGAAATTTGGTTGAAGATTTTGACAGTGAAATTTGCAGGTTAAGTGTAATCGTGAAATGGTCAAGAAAACGTCAATCTATGAATGAGCGACGTCCGGAAAGTCAAAATGGACACCTCCAAGTTGGGCCGTTTCCCTCCGAACGTCCTTTGGGAGGCTACGAAATTTTTTCGGGAAATGCGGGATCAAAATTATTACGCCGCTGCCAGAGGGTGCTGTGCCCCGACCGGGAGTGTCGTGGAGTGACGCGTATTCGATTCGAGTTAGATTTTGTGAAAAATCCGGTGTCAAAACTTCCGACCTTCCGACTGAGGTTAAAGCGTTTGAAAAGACACCCAAAGTCAGTCCTGGGTGACGTCAAAACCGTTAGGAGACAGCGGAGACGGCGCACCGCGCCCTGCAACTGTTTTTTTTATGCCAAACTGCAATTTTATGCAATTTTACTGTCAACTGTCAAAACCACTAATTGAATTGACGAGCATGTGACGACGAGACCAAATTGCTCCTTAAATCGGGTTAATCGATAGTGCAAGTGCTTTTTGTGACCTCAAAAATGAACTAGGAGTGTCGCGCAGTTACGTGTGTTTGAGTCACGTTAGATTTTGTCAAAAATTCAATTCAGTGCCAATCTTTCAGACCAACGTTTGAAAAGTAGTGTTGTCAAAGCAAGACCTGTGTTGTCACATGACAAACGGCCCAGGACTGTCGTTTCTGTGACTGTGCGACTGTTTATTTGCAAAATTACAGTTTTAGGACTTGAAAACGAAAATTTATAAACAGGTAGGCCGACATACATTGAATTACAGAAAACTGTATTAATGCATTAACCAACACTAACTTCATGTTTGTTTGCAAGCACACATGACCTTGGTTACTCAAGAAAACGTGCGACAGGCCTCCCAAAATCTGACAAATTTTCGCTTCCTTCCCGAAAGTAACGTGACTGAAAACAACCGCATTGACAAAGCTTCACGTTATCGCATGTTGTGGACAAGTTTTTTCCAAAATGGTTTCGCCCTTCAAAGTGAGGTTAGTTTTGTTTTGACTACGTTTTTCTCAAATTGATTTCGTGTTTTATTCTTCAAGGAACACCAGATGGACCTGGGGGACTGTCCAGACCATACTTAAGAGGAAGAAATTAAGAACAGAGACCACTTCCGAACAGAAGTCGAGAAGTCAATATGTAGTTACGAGACTGCTTAGCTCTCAGATCTAAACTTAACTGGCGTCAAAGCAAGACCAGTGTTGTCACATGACAAACGGCCCAGGACTGCCGTTTCTATGACTGTGCGACTGTTTATTTGCAAAATTAGAGTTTATTGAAAAAAATTAAATTACAAAGAGGTAGGCAACACGCACGACATACATTGAATTACAGAAAACTGCTTAACCAACTTGATGTCATTTGCAGATTGCAGAGCCACATGACCATTGGTTACTCAAGATGGTGACAGCCCCGGAAAATTGGTAAATTTTCGCATCCTTACTAAAAGTAACGTGACTGAAAACAACCGCATTGACAAAGTTTTAAACCCAGGAGACGATTTGAGACAAAAAACGCCCTTCCCGTGTCCACAGAGTCGAGAAATAAGCCCATATTTAATTGTTCGAAGGGCCGTGCTCTGGCATTAACGGATTTTTCAAGAAATTGAGTGTCCTCGAGTGACCACCGACTGTATTTACGTAATTTTTTGCCCAGGTATAACATTTTTTGAAGATTAATCGATAAATTTTTCAGATTTGAGGTCAGAAGAAGCATTTATTCCTCATTAACGGAATGTCAAAATTATTACGCCGCTGCCAGAGGACGCTGGAATCAGTCAAGAACAGCAACCAATGTCAGTTGTCATTTCTCGATATTTTACGCGTTTCCGGACAAAATTTGCTTTTTTCCCGTAAATATTAGTGAAAAGTGTCCTCTGAGATTGAAAATTGACGCCCTTTCTTCATTCATCGTCGACTTTTGCTTCAATTACGAGGAAATTGATTGAAAATGCCGCGACTACGAGTGTGAGATTATGTCTCCCCTAAAAGTTTTTACACCTGCTTTCTGCGATCTAGGAGAATACAAAATTAAACGCCAAACACCAGGAGAGAGAGTCACTCATTTTGGACCGACATTCCACAGGGCTCACGTAAACTTTTACCAGGTAAATTTTTTTCGTCGAGTCAAACGACCTTCTGAAATATATTTTTCTTATAGAAAACAACTACTGTTGAAATGAATGAACGAGACATGTGCCGTAACAAGTAGAAAGCTACCAAAACGCTGAACGGACAAAATTAAACTTTTTCAACGCTACCTCACCACCAAATATGTAAAAGTGCAAAATTGAGTCGTCGTCTTCGTCCTCGGCTGCAAAGAAGAGATTCTATTAATTTGTGTCCGCTAACAATGAATTAAAAATATGTTTGTGTAATAGAGTATTAGTATTAAATATAATAATGAAATAACATAATAAAGTGTAACGTTAAAAACAATACAATAATAAAAATTAATTAAAGTGTTTAAGAACTTTTTTGAAAAAAAATATAGTTTGTTAAGGTTTCTGCTACATATAAGAAAAACAAAAGCAATTGTTTATCTTTTTTTCTAAATAGAACAGTTTTTGAGTTATTAGTTTATTACTTAAAGGAAGTTGTCAATGAGACAGCAGTCTGTACGTAAATTATCACATTACCTTCTTCTTTGCTAAGGCAACAACTTATTTGAAAAAATAACAGTTGATAATAAATTGTTAGAAGCGATACACACGCGTAAGTAAATGTTCGTTAATTTATTTAGAATGTTGCAAATTTGCATCAAAAATCAATTTTTCAAACCGCTTTTTCTTTTTTCCAAATGATATCCAAATCAGTCCACTTTTGAATATTATAATCCATTTGAAAGTTGACGCCCTTTCTTCATGCATTGTCGACTTTTGCTTCAATCACGAGGAATTTTATTAGAAATGCTACGACTACAAATGTGAGGTTATGTCTCTCCCAAAAGTTTTTACACCTGCTTTCTGCGACCTAGAAGAATACAAAATTAAACGCCAGACACTAAGAGAGAGTCACTGATTTTGGACCGACATTCCTAAGGGCTCACGTAAACTTTCACCAGGTAAATTTTTTTTGTCGAGTCAAAAAACCCCTCTAAAATAATTTTTTTTATAGAAAACAACTACTGTTGAAATGAATGGACGAGACATGTGTGCCGTAACAAGTAGAAAGCTGCCAAAATGCTGAACGGACAAAATTGAACTTCTTCAATGCCGCCTCACCTCCAAACTTTTAAAAGTGCGAAGTTGAGTCGGCGACGGCGGCTGCAAAGAAGAGATTCTATAATTTTGTGTCCGCTAACAGTGAATAAAAAATATGTTTGTGTAACAGAGTATTAGGATTAAATAATAATAAAATAACATAATAAAGTGTAGCGTTAAAAACAATACAATAATAAAAATTAATTGAACAGCGTTTAAGAACTTTTTTGAAAAAAAAAAAATATCAAGGTTTCTTCTACATTTAAGAAAAACAAAAGCAAATGTTAATTTTTTTTTTCCTAAATAGAACAGTTTTTGAGTTATTAAATATTATTTAAAGGCCGTTTTCAGTGAGACAGTAATCTGTATCTAAATTATCACATTACCTTTGATTTAACTTCAATAAGGTAACTGTTTGGTTTGAAAAAATTATCGCAATACCTTTGATTCGCGTTGTTATGGAAACAATTTATTTGGAAACAAAACAATTGACTAATTGTTCCAAACAAAGTTAGAAGCACGTAAGTAAATGTTCGTTATTTTATTTAAAATGTTGCAAATTTGCTTCAACAAACAATTTTGACTCATTATAATAATATTTATTTTACTCTGAAGCATGAACGGAGATAAAACGGAAAGGATGGAAACTACCCCAACGCCGCCAGTCGCAGTCCCAGAACCTCGGCCATTTCAAGAGGTCCCTAAAGCTACCGAGTTACCGCCGCCTCAAAGGACGGAGATGCCGCCCCAGCCGCCGCCAGCTGCACCTGCAGCTATCACTAGAAACCAGATGTATGTATTATTTTATTTACAAGACGTTTTGATTCGAATATTGCATGATTTTTAGGAAACGCAATGCCAGGCAGAAGCGGCGGGAAGGAGAGGTAAAGGGGTGGCAAAGGGGGCGAGGGGGAAGCCGAGGGGGAGACCAAGGGAAAGGCCGAGGGGGAGGCCAAGGAAAAGGCCGAAGGGGAGGCCGAGGAGAAGGCCGAAGGGGAGGCCGAGGAAAAGGCCAAAGGGGAGGCCGAGGTGGAGGCCGAGGGGGAGGCCAAAAAGAGGCAAAGATGGTGCAGAACTTTTATCAGACCTTTTATTAAAAGTTCTGCACCATCAAAAAGTTGTTGTATTGTTTGCTTAATTTTTTTTTTGTTTTATTAATATATACTAAATTTTCTAAACCATCTTTTATTTATTATATAATATAATTTCAACTTTGTTTGTGAGGCTGCTGGAAAATAAAAACCAAAAGAATGTAGCTATAACACACATGGAAAGTAGTTTTGTGAAAATACAATTCGTAAATTGTAACGCAAAACTGCATTGACAGGCACATATCCAGCTCTTATATCGCACAGGATTAAATGAAAGATTAAAATTAAAGATAAAAAAATACACAACGGTTTTGATTTTAACATTTTAACATTAACAAATTGTTTATTTATGCAACAAGGGTTGATACATGGGGTGGCATCCAGTGCATTATTGTTATTAGGATTGTATAATTGTGAAGGCTTCGTTGTCGAGAAGATTTCTAATTCCCACAGCTGGTAAAATGACTGATGAAACGGTATTTCGTTTTAGTCTGTAAATATTATTAGTAAATTGAAGGCAAAGACGAGTAATAATATTAGGTACCTACCTACCTACTTCCTTGCTATGTTCACGTAATTTTCACTGCAAAAATGGTCAAACCAAATAAAGTAGGAATTCGGTTACAAAGCGCTTTTTCTTTTTACCAAATGATATCCAAATCAGTCCACTTTTGAATATTATAATCCATTTCTTGCTCCTGTTAATAAACAATAAGCAAATTTTTGAATGCGAACATAACCTCAAAAATGTAAGGACTTACAATTTACAATTTTTTCAAAAGTTATGGAATGATTTTGTCTGGTGAACCATCCTTTAGTGATCAGCATTGTTAGTTGAGCGCATTTTGTTGTATAATAATTAATTTCCTTTTTAAACAACAAACAAAATATTTTTACTGCAAACAGTTGGTACCACTACATATTTTATGTCTAAAATTTAGGACTTTCTCTTGCATCGCGTTGGTACTTCAAACTGTTGTCAATTTACAATTTCTGGAAATTATCACATCACCACTTTTTCGTAACCAAGGTTACCAAATAATTTGTTATTAAAACAAAATCAGTTGTTAGTTTCTACATTTTAGACGTAAGTATAACACGTTTACTTAATTTGTTCTAATATTTGCATTTTCTTTCGTTATATTTCAGTGTAAATTATTGTCGAAAAATGCCTAGAAGAAAGAACTTCAAAAGACCAAAAAAAAGTGGTACCAGACAGAAAGCAAGCGGCAGTTTGGGGAATGCTGAAAGTGCTGCACCGTCGAGCAGTGGAAATACCGGGGAGATTGTGAAGCCGATCAAAGTTAAGCGGCCAAAACTTTGTGCTTCAGTTCTTCCGGAGATATCGGAAACACAATGCCGACGCAGCACCCGCTTGCAGGGAAAAAGACAAGCTGCTTCCAATGACGATGGTGGGACGGTACCGACCAACAACTGCTTTTTTCAAAGCAACATCGTTGAGGAGCCAGCTGCAGGTTGTTCAAAACAACCTGAAAACGTCGCCCCTGTGACTGCTGACATTCCCGGGAATGAAAACAATGGTATATAGACTGCACATTTTTTATTAGAAATATAATTAAGCTTTTATGTTTTAGGTGGCCTTGCACCGTTTGTATCTACCCGATTGTTTTATAAAAATCGAAACAGAGGTATGTTTCTATTTATTTTAAAATGCTTAATCGTAACAATTTATTAATATTTCTGGCATCCATATTTGTTTAACCCGAGAGGTAACCCGCTGAGAAATTTTGGTGTATACTAGCTTAGACTTTTGCAAGAATTTATTAGAGTGTTACTATGAATTAGTGCGTCTTATTGGGATATTATAAGATATTATGGTAGGTAATTATTAGATTTAATGGGATATTAACGGACATTACACGAATATTCTTAGGTATTAATAAGTATTATTTTGGTAGTAGCAAATACACAACGCATGGACGTGCCACGCCTGTGCTCAACTGTTTAGGCAATTTTTCTAAAGAACGGACAATTTTTTTCAACTGAAATGACAACGTACTAATTTCTATGTTATAGCCTGGCGTACAAAACTTTTTTCTGTATAAGCGTGGAATTATTTCTTTCCTATATCAAGCCCTTTTCAAATAAATTTAGAATATTTACGTTTGAGTTTTGAATGTCTACCTATTTTAATGTACCTAAAAGGTATTGTTTGTCCTAACACGAGAGACAGTCAACCACTTTATTACTTATTATTATACTGAAATGCAAACGTTATTTATTTTTTATTTTAATTAAAAATAAATAAAAAGTGGTTGCAACCAAAAATAACCACGGCCATTTTATAAAAAACGGTGCTTTTATATGTCCTCAAATTAGTCATTTGACCATTCTCTTTTTTCTTTAAGTCGTAATAGTTTAGGCAAGAAAAGTTTATAGTTCCACACTTCCAGCTAACTCTGTATAATGTAGAGTTATTATAGGGTATTACTGTGGGATATCCATTTAATATTAAGTAAGTAAATATTGCCAATTAATACCCAGATATTAATGGGTGGCAAGTAAACCCAGGTAGTAAGTGATTCCCAGTTATTAGTATATAAAGAGGAATTAGTGTGCAACATTTTTTTCAACAATTTACCTCTCGGTTTACATACAAACTGTCCCACTGGAAACGATCCCAAGTAATAACTCGAAAATCACTCATTTTGAATAAAAGAATTTCTAATCAATATTGGATATTGTAAAATTCTTTCTCTTTTTGTTATTTTTCTTACTTTTAATAACCAAAAATAACATTAATATTTGTTTCTTTTACGAAAACCTTGGCAAATTTTACTTTTTTGCAAGAGTTAAATTTTCTCAAAGTATTTGTGTAATTAATTTTTACCATTGCTGTATGTAAAGGAAACTTGGATATATATAATGTGCAAAAATTTAATTAAATGGTATTAAGAACAGCACCAATATAAAAAAATTTGAAATATTAAAATCAAAACGAAATAAGTTGTAGATCGTCAAACCCTCAATAACTCGAATGGGCTTTGAAGAGTCGATATGCCAGCAAACTTATGCGTCAGTTACGAATAATCAGAGATTTGATTTTACAGTTTCTTTATCAGATCTTAATAGTTTTCATATTTTTTGGTAAGCATTTACTGATTGCACCCTGACATTTCGTATGCACATAAATCGGCCGAATTGAAACTACCATTAACATTTTTGAAACGTTTACAGTAATACAAAAATTATTTAACTGACGCATTGAGAAATTTTACCGGTTTTAAAAGAAAGTAAAATTTACCGCCAAGTTTTCCATAAAAAATTACAAAAGACAGTGTCATTTCCAGTTAAACCAAAACCGATAAAAAATTTAAAAAATCTCACAATAACCAACATTAATTACAAACTTTTTTTTCTCTGAAAAGAAATAAAATTATGTATTACTTGGGGCCGTTTATAATGGGACAGTGCCCGAGCGCTACTGAAACATAAAAAAATTACATAAGAAATTTTATTTGCTTAAATTATATCTTTCAAAATATAATTTAGTAAAAACAAAAAAAAACCACACGAATTCTTAAAAGGAAGGGCACAATTTTATGTAAAAATGGTGATTAGAAAGGCCTAAAAAAGATGAAAAGAATGGTAAGTTAATTGCGACTGAAAACTTCAAACCTCATCATATTCGAAAGAAACGTTTTGACCTGATCACTTGATTAAGGCCTTTTTAATCAACAATTTTATATTTTAAAAACGTGCCACCATTTTTAAGAAGCCGTGTGGAATTTTTAAATTCATAATTTATGAAAATAGGTAAGACATAATTTTCCATGTTATTTCCTCATTATTCAATTGCGCTAGAACCCCTGATATGACCAATTACACAAACAATTTAATTTACTGTTAACTTTATAAAAGAATGCAAAAAATATGTAACTGGATTTTTCTAGAAACTTTTCTGGTACAACCGTATGATATTTTTAAATGATTTCAAAAAAGGAAAATTTTTGAATTAAAAACTATAAATAATTACATATTTAAAAATGTATCGATACTGTCACAGCACGGGGGTATGATATTAAAAAAAAAAACCTTAATGTTATTATTAATAATAAAAGCTCCGACATCCAGATTCCTTACTTTTTACTCATCCTGTATAAAAAAAATATAATAACTATTTTTATCAAATGCATATTATAATGTTAAAGTGGATTTCTTAATTTTTATACAAGTAGTTAAAATTTTTTTTTTTTAAATATTAAAGATAAAAATTTATTTCGCTACATCAAATAATAATAGATTTTTCTATTTCGATTTTCAGTCAAACAAGGAACAAAAATTGCACCACCTTCAGTACAACCGATTGTATTGAACCCACTTCCTCTCGAAGATTTCGATGACGAAATGGCGGACGTGCAAATGGAGGTGCCTCCTGCAAAGACAACCACCTCATCAATTGTGGACGATGAAACGTTAGCGGTGATGTTTCACGAATTTGATGAACTCGCCACAAACAACGATGAGAACTTTGCAAGGAGGTTGCAAGACTTTGAGCAACGCGACGATCTAGCAGCGGTCCGGGCTGTTGAAGAAATAGCCGTGGAAGCCGCTCGAGATCGAATGGGACAAAGACCAACATATCTCCTGGCTACCCAACGCGATGTGCAAATATTCAATTTGGGCAATTTCAATTTGACGTGCCCAAGCTGTGGTGGTCGGTATTTTCGTGCGGAATTAAACAGTGGAGGAATTTATTCAAAATGCTGTACAGACGGCAAAGTAAATCTACCCGACCCGCTCGAAATTCCCGATGTCATCACGGCGCTGTTTACTAGACAACACCCCGATTCAAATAAATTCCTCACTAACGTTTTGCAATACAACAATGCATTTCAGTTTGTCAGCACTCAAGTAAATTTGAGAACGTTACGAGGCAGAGGACCATATGTCTATGCGATTGAGGGAAAAATGTACCATTCAATTGGCGACATAAACCTTAACGATCAAGGCAACTGGAAATATGGTCCTTTGTACTTCCTCGATCCAGAATTTGCTGCTGGGCGAAGGATGCAATTGAACCGCAACAAGTTAGACATAGGTGTTGTGCGACTTCTTGGCGAAACATTAGCCAGGTCAAATCCTTTTGCCAGAGGTAATTTTAGAATGACTTTTTGTTACTTTTTTAAAACAACGCGCTTTTCTTACTTACAGGTTATATGCATTTAAAAGAAGTCTATGAGACACAACGACAAGAAATGGCACAACGAGGCGAACCCGGTATTCCGAATGTCCGGCTCGAAATTCTCAATAGTAATGGTCGACAATTTGATGTGCCGCAAGTACCAGAGATTGCCAGCGTGTACGTTTCAAATGAGACACGACCGCCATATCCAAATCTTGGCGTCTTTGTCCGTGACATGAACATGGGTTTACGTCGAATTATGTACTACGACAAAAATTTAGATCCTCTAATGTTCCCCCTACTCTTTCCGTCCGGCGACTTGGGTTGGCACCCCGATTTGCGACACGTAGACGGAAGGAGGAAGGTGACCCTTTGCGAATTTTACGCATTTAAATTGGCTTATCGCCCACGCCAGTTGATAAATAATGCTGGAAAACTAGCTCAGGTAATTTAATTTTTTAACCATCATTTTTGATAACTAATAGTGTTTTTTTGTTACAGCAATATATCGTAAATGCCTTTGTCAAAATAGAGCAAAACAATATTAATTTCATTATGCAAAACCAAGATCAACTGCGAGCTTCAGAGTACGTAGGTTTAGCTGATTACTTGCACAATCAAGCAGAGGTTGATAATGTACCTATGGGCCGAATGATTATTTTGCCATCTTCGTACATTAGAGGTCCAAGAGCGTATCAACAACGCTACCAGGACTTTATGGCCACGGTGGCAAAGTTTGGGGCGCCGTCGTTATTCATAACCGTGACTTGCAACCCTAAATGGCCAGAGATCGTCGAAAACCTCCCCATAAGGGATGAAGCTGTCAACCATCCCATGTTGGTGGCCAGAGTTTTTCACGCAAAACTGGACGAATTAATCGACGACCTGCTGGAAAAACACATTTTTGGCGTTCCATTGGCGTGCATGTACGTCATAGAATTTCAAAAGAGAGGTTTGCCACATGCTCATATTTTGCTAATTCTAAGAGAACAAGACAAATTGAACAATTCGGTCAGGATTGACCAGCTCATTTCCGCCGAAATTCCTGACGTAGAAACCGAGCCAGTCCTGTACGAATTGGTCAAACAGCACATGACTCACGGGCCGTGTGGGGCATTTAATCCGAGTTCACCTTGCATGAAAGATTACAAATGCTCCAAGCGCTTTCCTCAACCGTTGTCCGCTGAAACGGTAGTCAGTGAAGACGGATCTGTAACTTATAGGCGTAGAATCAGTCCACACCGTGTACCGTTGAAAGACGAGAATGGTGAAATTAAGCAATTTAATTGTCAATGGATTGTCGCTTATTGTCCATATCTACTTCTCAAGTATCGTTGTCACATCAACGTGATGGCTTGCACTTCTTTGCGTAGCGTCAAGTACCTTTGCAAATATCTAAACAAAGGGGCTGATCGAGCTTTGGTGCGGGTTGTGGAACAAAACCAACAACTGCCGCCGCAACAAAATGACGATCAGCAACCACAACAAGCTCTTCAATATAATGAAATCGAATCATTTTTGAACGCAAGGTACATGACCCCACCAGAGGCGGCATGGAATATCAACAAATTTGAAATTCACAAACAGACTCACACCATCATCAGATTGGCCGTTCATTTGCCCGAAAGACAAAGAGTCATCTTTGAACGTGGCATGGAAAGGGAAGCCTTGGTAAGAAACGAGAGTACTATGCTGACCGATTGGTTCCGGTTAAACGCCGAGGACCCGACAGCTAGACCGTATCTTTATCAAGAGATTCCTAATCATTTTGTGTGGGTCGCTAGCGACAAGCGTTGGAAAACAAGGTTGCGACGTGGTGAAAAAACCATATCTCGAATGTATTCGGTGTCTTTGAAAAACAGAGAACTGTTCTTTTTGCGAACTCTGTTGCTGCACGTACGCGGAGCCATAAGCTACGAATATGTGCGCACGTTCGAAGACACCACGTTTGAAACCTTTGAACAAGCTTGCCGAGCGAGAGGGTTGTTGGCTGACGATGCCGAATGGATCAGGTGTCTCAAAGAGGCTACACAAAAAGACATGCCTCATCAATTAAGGCAGATGTTTGCCTACATTTTGGCATTCTGCGAAGTCAACGATCCAAGTGCCCTTTGGGAGCGCTTTCGACTGTCTTTAATCGAGGACTTTACTCGAAACGACATGTCTGAGAATGCAGCGACCAATGCGGCTTTGTTAGAAATTCAAACCACTCTTCTAATGAATGGCCGTCGTCTTCGTGAATTCAGCATTCCCGAACCGATCGTAAGTAAACTCATTTCTATTGAAATTTTAATTATTTACGGTGTCTTTTTTTCTCTTTTCGCAGGCACAGAATATTCTGGAGGACGATCCGGTGAACGTTGAAGAAGAGCAAGCAGAAGGCGAAAGATTGACTTAACTGCTAAATGCTCAACAAAGAAACGCCTTTGATGCGGTGTTGGCGGCCGTCCACGATGACAACGAGCCCCGGCGTCTGTTCTATCTGAACGGTCCCGGAGGATCCGGCAAAACGTTCGTATACAACACCATTATTACCGTTTTGAGAAGCGAAAATTTGCCGGTTGCTTCTATGGCCTGGACTGGGTTGGCAGCGGCTCTTTTAAAACAAGGTCGCACAACACACAGTCGCTTCAAGTTGCCGGTTCCATTGGTCGAAACGTCAACTTCGAGCTTGACTGCCCAGTCAGCCGAGGGTCAATTTATTAAACGGGTAAAGTTGATTGTTTGGGACGAAATAAGCATGGCGTCACGTTATGCATTTGACATTGTCGACAAAACGCTGAAAGATCTCTGTCAAAATAATCTTCCTTTTGGTGGAAAGGTTATGCTGGTGGGGGGCGACTTTAGACAGTGTTTGCCGATTGTGCCTCACGGTGACCGAACACAAATCGTTGAAGCTTGCGTAAAACAAAGCAATCATTGGCACGGTTTTGAAACTTTAGATTTGACTGTCAATATTCGTGCTAGAAACGATGAAAGTAATTTTTCACAATGGTTGCTTCAATTAGGAGACGGTACCCTTGACGGAATCCGTTACGAACAAGACAAATTGATTGCAATTCCCGATCAGTGTACGGTTGCGAGCTTGAACGAGCTTATTCACAAAGTTTTCGGAGCACTCCAAGTCAATGCTGTGCCGCACAAAGCCATTTTAACACCTCTCAACGAAGACTGTCACATAATTAATGATATTGTGTGCGCTAATTTCCCCGGTGAACCAAAGTCGTATTTCAGTGCAGACAGTGTAATTGAAGACGACGATGAAACGCTGCGGGCAAATTACGCCGTTGAGTTTTTGAACACGTTGACTCCCCCAGGAGCACCAACTCATAAACTCATTTTAAAACAAGGTGTTATAATTATGTTATTGCGTAATTTAAATGTCAGAAAAGGACTATGTAACGGTACTAGGCTATTAGTCAGAACGTTATGTAGAAACTTTATAGATGCCGAAATTATCGATGTAAAAGGTGGCTTGACCGGAAACAGAGTCTTTATCCCCCGTATCGATATAATTCCGTCCGATGCCGATTTGCCCTTTAAAATGAAAAGGAGACAATTTCCGGTCAGAATCGCATATGCAATAACGATTAACAAATCACAAGGGCAAACTTATGACGGTGTTGGGATTTATCTCAAGCATCCAGTGTTTGCACACGGTCAGCTTTACGTGGCGTTTTCGAGAGCCAAAACACTCGACAGTGTATTTGTGTTTGTCGAACCTACGACCACGCAAGGCATATTATTGGCAGATAAGCCTACGACGGTGTACACTAAAAATGTCGTATATCCGGAGGCTTTGCAATAATTATTGGGCTGAAGTAACCATTTTCGGTTAATCGTGTCCATACAGTTGATGCAAAAAAGAAATTGCGTATCAACACTTATTTCATTTCTATACTTTCTGCTCTTCCTTCCTATACAATTTTCTTCAAAACTCAAACTAATCAATTAAATTCTATCAATGTTTTTCTGTTTGCGACGTTCACTAAGTCGGTACTTGGACTAAACAATTCATCATCGAATTGTTGTGACCATTGTATCACATGAACACTCCCGAGTCTTTCTCATCGTGGATTTATAATCGAAATTTAAAATATAATTTAATTTTATATTATTCTTTATCAATTGAATTCAAAACATATAGTTTACGAAAATTTTGTTGATTGAATACCACAGAAAACCAACAACAGCAACTTTTAATTCAGAAACTGGCCGATTTTCAAATTAACGGCATATGAATGCCGTATTCAATATTTCTAAGCGTTAATTTTATCGATTATAAACCCACACTTACTCTAAAATTACTATCCATCTTTCTCTATTTGTGGCATTTATCCGGGCAGACGAATCCATAATCGGGTTATCGTGTCCATAAGGGCTGATGAATCCAGAAGCGGGTTATCGTGTCCATCAGGGCTGATGAATCCTGAAGCGGGTTATCGTGTCCATCAGGGCTGATGAATCCAGAAGCGGGTTATCGTGTCCATCAGGGCTGATGAATCCTGAAGCGGGTTATCGTGTCCATCAGGGCTGATGAATCCAGAAGCGGGTTATCGTGTCCATCAGGGCTGATGAATCCATAAACGGGTTATCGTGTCCGTAAGGGCTGATGAATCCATAAACGGGTTATCGTGTCCATAATCAGATAAATGCTCCCTTCTATCTCTTTCTTATTTTTCTTACAAATAAATATTTACGATGTCAGAATGGTATTCAAATATGTAATAGGTATGTACAATCAGTTTCAAAAGTAATGTCCGTCTCACACTTTTATTATTTAAATTTCTTCTACCGATGGTGTACCATCTAAAGGAAACCCAATGCAATTGTTCCATTAATTTATATGCTTAGCATAAATATGACATTTAATGTCTGTGTGTTGGTTTTATGTGGAAAATAAACAAGTTTGAAATTTAAAAGGTGAACAATACTTTTCAACTCGACTGTATAAATCGTATTAAAAGTATAAATTTGTAGCAATTTTTATTATACTTTTACCATAAAGATTTTTACTTTTTTACTTAATCTTTATTTCCAATATTTAACAATATGATTTTGGCTAATTAATTTTCCAAATCAAAACTACTACAACGACATATCTATTTCATTCTTTTTGTTGCTATTTTGACATCGTTTTGCAACGACGGTGACAAACTTAACATTACGACGACGTTTTAAATTTTTGTATAAAGTTGTTAAATTTATTGTTCATGTACGTAATTGTTTGTTAATTTAATGTTAAGAGTTATTTCAAATTATGATGTATGTAAAGTTATGCACGTATGTATGCCTTCAAGAAACAACAAACGTTAAGAAGTCGATGAAATTATGTCATGGTAATTATTTGTTTTTTTTTTTTTAAAAACTTTGACATAAAAATTTGCTTTTCTTTCAGATATCAATTTAATAGCAATATGTGAAATTTCCTATATAGGTCGAATGTGAACTTTTGGTCGATTATAACAGTAATATGCTATAAAGTGAATACTTTTAGAAAGCATAATGTTGTTGTTAATTTTGCAATTAGTTGAAAGTATGGTAAAAATGTTATTAATTTTTCAAATTAAATAACAATTTTTTTTGTAAATACCTACCAATACGAATACAAAACTAGAAGATGCAGAGGTACTAGAAACTTAACAGTAAGTAAATGTTGTATAATATTTTTTTAATACATCAATTTTAACATATATAATTTCAGATGATTCTTCAACTTTTAAGAAAATCACGAAAAACTGGCAGATCCGAAAACTAACACCATGAAAACAACCAATCATCAAAACGAATATATTTTTTTTAAGTAATTCTGCGAGATTGAAAATTACAAAAATGGTGGTTTCAGACGTTTCCGTAATGTAAAACTGCTCGAAGAAGACGAGTGCTAATTCCATTTATGATCAAATCTAATTTTGATCATTGATAACATACGAAGAAATAACTGCCAAATTTAATTGATTGAAATGCAACAAAGTTTCTAAGAAAATTAAACAAAATCGACAAACTCACAAATTGACAACTAACGTAAGTATCTAAGTATGTTTTAATAGAAAAAAATTTGACATATTTTAAATTATTAACATTTCAGATTTTCCAAGTTTCAACAAATTCTGTGTCATCTATACTGCATTGACTTTCAAAGACGTAACTCTACTTTACTATAAGTAATTTTAATTACACATTGAAAAATAGAAGATACAGAAATACCTATTGCTTGAAAACGATAAAGTTAGAAACTTAGCTGTACGTAAGTATTGTAAAATAATTCTCTAATGCGTCAGTTTTAATATAAATCTATTAAAGTAATTCCAGAAAAAATCACAAGAAACTGGTAAATCCGAAAACTGACACCATAGATACAATCCATGATTGAAACGATAAAACAAAAATACTTTTTTTAAAGTAATTCTACAAAATCAAAAATTACGAAAATGGTGGTTTCAGACATCTCCGTGGTGTAAAACTGCACAAAGAACACAGGTGTTAATTGCATTTATGATCGAATGCAATTTTGATCATTGGTAACATGATAAGAAATAATTGCCAAATTTTAAAGTGATTGGAATCGGTTAAAATACAGTTTCTAAGGAAATCAAACAACATCGACAAAATCACGAATTGACCGCTAACGTGCCCAAGTATGTTTTAATAGCAAAACATTAGACTTATTTTAAATTATTAATATTTCAGATTTTCAACGAAACCTGCGCCATCTATTGACCTTCATAAACGTAACTCTACTTTACTATTAATTATTTTGCTTAGTATTGATCGTAATGTCTCAATTGAAAATAATTTCAAAAACGTACAAAAGTTAAACACAATTTATGTAAATAGCATTACATATTCATAAAAATCGTTACTTTTGTGCGTTTTTGAACTAACAAAAAACGCCGTCGTAATTTTTATTTAATTTAAAATTAGTTAATAGAGCCCGGTTTCATAATCAAATTAAAGAAAACTTCAAGATTAAAGTACCCATTTTCCTTTGTTGTAAAAATGGGTAACCATGGTTGTTGTCGACTTTAAATTGAAAGTCTCCTTCAATATGATTATGAAGCCGGCTCCAACTACTGTAATATGTATTGTTTATTTTACGAATTTTATATTGTTTATGTTGGTTTCAATAAGCTTATGCTTGAAAACAAATAATAACGTGTAAATTTATGGGAACAGTTGAAAGCTAATTTTGTACATGTTTACAATACCATCATGTTAAATGAATTACGTTGCAACTAAAATAAAAATTATACAAAATTGTAAAACTACAAACTATAATAATATATGAAACGAAAAAAAATACGTTTTTATTATTCAAAAAATTGTACAATACTGGATAAACTAGGAATAATAATGAAAAAAAGACAGGAGGAAAAAAGAGAGTGAGAGAAAGAGAGATAAAGAAAAAAAAAAGGCAGGCCCCGAAGGGGCCCACCTAGATCCCCGAAGGGGCTACCGACCCCGAAGCGCCCAAAAGCACCCGGGGGGGCCCGATAGGGCCCCCCCGTGTGCGGCATGTGGGGGAGCAGCGCAGCTGCGAACCCCACTTGCAACATGATCCCCATTCGGTCCCAAGAGAAAGAGGTCTCAAAAAGCCAAACAAACATTAAGGCCAAAAAAAAAAATTCACCCTCCCCCCCCAAAGCTCCCCTTCTCAAAAATAAAAACAAACACCGTTCAAAAATTACTTTCAATAACTTGAAACTTCTCTACTGACGCGACGGGCGCAGCCCTAGTATACTATACTAAAATGCGGTTGGCCGGTCGGGTCGCACGAAATTTTGTTGACCAAGATTTAAAAAAATGAGGCGGCGAAGCCGCCGAATGAAAGTTTTTACCGACCGGGACGTAATTAAATTGTGCCAATGGGGGGGTGAGAATTTTCGGAAGGGCCCCGTTTGGGGGCCGTAGTCGTTTTTGTGAATTTATTAGAGCGAGATGCGACATCGGCACGGCCGATCGATAATTACGTTACCTTGACTACGTTCAATAAAATCGACCAGTTTCCAAAATGTCAAATTTTCGTGGTTGACAGTTGCGCGTTTCCCGTCCCGAAAGTCGGAAATTTTAACGATAAAGGCGATACATTTTAGTGAAAAAGTGCCGTGTGACGTTGAAAACTTACGCCCCCGCCGGTTTGTCGTTCAATTGTGTGTGAATTACCCGTTTTCGGTTGAAAAAGTCAACACTGAAATTTCCAGGTCGTGAGGCGGTCAAGAAAACGTCAATCTGGGAATATTTGAGCTAAAGTGTAACGTGCGAGATAAAGAAAGTTCGTTCCGGTAGTGATTTGACGGCTTTGGGCCGTAAACAGCCGAAAAATAAGGCCTTATTTAATTAAATTTTTCGTCCGGCCGTGCTTTCTTTATTAACGAAATGGGAATGAAATGCACGCTGAAAACCCTGATCAGGAACCGTGATATTGTACCCTTTTTATCCAGGTACGGTAATGGGGGGTGAGCTTTCCGATTTAAGCCCTTTTGGGGGGCTAATTTCGTTTTTTTAAGAGTTTCACCGAGAGAGCTGCGAAACCCGAGTGACGGTCGATAATTTCGGTACCTACCATGACGACCAACAAACAGTTTTTTGTTGTCAAAAGTTTCCTGCTTTCCGTCCGAAATGTTGCCTTTTCCCCGTAAAAATTAGTGAAAACGTGACGTGTAAGATGGAAAACTGACCCCCGAACGGTTTATTGTTGACATGTAAGTGAATTACATGAAATTTGGTTGAAAATTATAGCACGCAAATTTGCAGGTTATGTTATGAAATTGTCAACACTGAAATTTCCAGGTCGTGAGGCGGTCAAGAAAACGTCAATCTGGGAATATTTGAGCTAAAGTGCAACATGCGAGATGAAGAAAGTTTGTTCCGGTAGTGATTTAACGGCTTTGGGCCGTAAACAGCCGAAAAATAAGGCCTTATTTAATTAAATTTTTCGTCCGGCCGTGCTTTCTTTATTAACGAAATGGGAATGAAATGCACGTTGAAAACCCTGATCAGGAACCGTGATATTGTACCTTTTTTATCCAGGTACGGTAATGGGGGGTGAGTTTTCCGATTTAAGCCCTTTTGGGGGGCTAATTTCGTTTTTTTAAGAGTTTCACCGAGAGAGCTGCGAAACCCGAGTGACGGTCGATAATTTCGTTACCTACCATGACGACCGACAAACAGTTTTTTGTTTTCAAAAGTTTCATGCTTTCCGTCCCAAAAGGTTGCCTTTTCCCCGTAAAAATTAGTGAAAACGTGACGTGTAAGATGGAAAACTGACCCCCGAACGGTTTATTGTTGACATGTAAGTGAATTACATGAAATTTGGTTGAAAATTATAGCACGCAAATTTGCAGGTTATGTTATGAAATTGTCCAGAGTGTGGCGTCATTTTAGCCCCAGGGTACGATTGGAGACAAGAAACGCCCGTTCCGTAGTGATTTGTTGTTGTTTTGTGTCCTTTGAGCCAAATTTTTGCCGTAAAATTAATTAATTTTGTCTGGGCCGTAGTTTTTAAGAAATGACAGTCATAAAATTTTTAAGTTTTGTCGTCAAAAGTTTCAAGCTTTCCGCCTAAAAGGTTGCCTTAATTAGTGAAAAAGTAAACTTCCCCTCCCCCGGTTTATTGTTCAATTTTGAGTGATTTACGTAAAAATTCGGTTGAAGAATTTGACATGGCAATTTGGAGGTTACGTGTTGTGAAGGTGTCATCGAGAAAGCGCCAGAATAAAACCAAGTGGGGCCGCTGCACCACCATAACTGGATAATTGAGGATGTGTAATGCTCAGGTACAATTTTGTTACAAGATTTATTGATAAATTTTTGCAGACGATGTCAAAAGGACTTACTCCGCCGTCAGAGAGCGCTGGAGTCGACGAGAAATGACATTTTTCGCCTGTCATTCTGTTTGCCGCAATAATTGGAAACATCCCAAATCGACCTTAAATCGGAGCTTAATTGTTAATTGTTGTTGTGCAAGTATGTGTTGGACGTTGAAAACGCACTAGGAGTGTCGTGGGCTAACGACAGAAGACGTCGACGTTTTTTTTCTTTCCGTGAAAAACTTGCCCTTTTCCGGTAATAATTAGTGAAAAAGCGTCGTGTAAGATTGAAAACTAACGTCCCCGACAGTTTATTGTTAATCTGTGCGTAAATTACGCCAGTTTATTGTTCAATTGTGTGTGAATTACTTGAAATTTGGTTGATAATTTTAGGACTGGAATTTGGAGGTTATGTGCTGCCGGGCCGTCATTTTGGGATTATTTTGAAAGAATTGAGCGTCCAGGAGTGACCACCCATCCGTATTTACGTAATTTTCTTGCCCAGGTATAAGATTTTTCCAACATTAATCGATAAAAATTCTTTCAGATGTCAAAAATAATTTATTCATCACCCCGAATCCTGAGATGGCGCGAGGGCGCAACGACAAGTATGACAGTTTCCGTTTTTTTGCTTCCCGTCCCGAAAGGTTGCCTTTTTCCCTTAAGAATTGGTGAAAAAGTGCCCTGTTAGATTGGAAGCTGACATCCTGACGGTTTGTTTTCGAATTGTGCGTGAATTTCGTAAAATTTAGTTGAAGATTTCGACGAAGGAATTTGCGTGTCAAATGTTGTGGTGAAATTGTCATCGAGCCGTCGAACTGTGGTCATTTTAGCCCCAGGAGACGATTTCAGATGAAAACCGCCCTTCCCGTGTTGACGGAGTCGAAAAATAAGCCCTTATTTAATTAAAATTGTTGGTGCCGCCGTGCTCTGTCTTTAGCGGAATGAAATGGACGTTGAAGACCCTTATCAGGAACCGTGATGTTGCACCCTTTTTAGCCAACTCTTTCGACACCACGTTCCCGAGGTCCGGAACACCGAGCTGACCTCTCCCAAAACCACCTGTCTCAGGTCTGGATTACCGAGTCGACCTCTCCGACACTACCTGCCCCGGGTCTGGATCACCGAGCCGACCTCTCCATAACCGCCTGCCTGAGGTTTGGAATACAGAGCCGGCCTCATAGCCCTGACCCCAAGCCCCAGCTGTTTGAGTCACGAAAATAAAATTACAGAGGTAGGCAACACAATATACACGTTTACAATTTTATTACAGTGGAAACCTTTTCCAGATAATGGGGGTTATCTCAATTGGTTTGTTGATTGCACTGGGTCTTGAGTTAATTGCAAGGAATAAAGCGGAACGATTTATTATTAATGGAACGATAACTGCAGGTAAGTTTGAGGTTATGTGTCATTTTTTGTATGACAAACGAATGTTATTACCGACCCGGTTTGGCGGCAGATTCAAATTCGAATTTGAATGACTTTTAAGTTTGAATATGGGCTTTCAATTTAGGGGTACCTACACACGGTTATTCAAAAAACTTAACGGTCGCTTAATCTGCCGTTATTCTTCTCCAGCTCCTATTATTCAATTAATTAAGCTTTACGTGCTTTTCGTTTGTTTGTACCAGTTTGCTGTTGACCATTTAAGTGGCTCCATCTAGCGTGCGTGATTCGATGTAAGACTTATTCAAGGCAATATTGCCAACGTAAGTTGTGCCAACCTAAAATTCGGTGAATGTTTCAGAGCTCCAGACCTGGCGTGAGAATTTGTGTATTTTACTCGAAAAACTGTAAAAACAGTTCCGCCCCGAAATTTTTTAACTACGAGCCGTAACTGCCCCCAAAAAAGGGGCTCTAAAAACGGGGGGGGCTTGAGGTGCGCGAATTTTTTTTTTAGCGGGCCTCTAAAGGGTTTAGAAAAGAGCCTTGAAGGAGTCAAAATCACGGGGGCTCTAAGCGCTCCAAAAAAAAATTTTTTTGCAGGCACCCAAAGAACTTAGATAAGAGCCCGGAAAAAGTCAAAAACAGGGGGGCTCTAAGTGCCCCAAAAAGGGGGCCCAAAAAAAATTTTTTTTTTGCGGGCCCCTAAAATGCTTAGCTAAGAGCCCCGAAAGAGACAAAAACATGGGGGCTCTAGGTGCCCCAAAAAGGGGGGGCCCAAAAAAAATTTTTTTTGCGGGCCCCGAAAATGCTTAGTTAAGTGTCCCGAAAGATACAAAAACATGGGGGTTTTAGGTGCCTCAAAAAGGGGGGGCACAAAAAAAATTTTTTTTTCGGGCCCCGAAAATGCTTATCTAAGGGCCCGGAAAGGAGCCAAAAACATGGGGGCTCCAGGTGCCCCAAAAAAGGGGCACCAAAAAAATTTTTTTTTTTGCGGGCCCCGAAAATGCTTAGCTAAGAGTCCCGCAATAAACAAAAACATGGGAGTTCAAAATACCCCAAAAGAGGAGCCCCAAAAAAAAATTTTTTTTGCGGGCCCCGAAAATGCTTAGCTAAGAGCCCCGGAAGGAGCCAAAAACATGGGGGCTCCAGGTGCCCCAAAAAGGGGAACCAAAAAAAATTTTTTTTTTTGCGGGCCCCTAAAATGCTTAGCTAAGAGCCCGGAAAGGAGCCAAAAACATGGGGGCTCCAGGTGCCCCAAAAAGGGGGCTCCAAAAAAATTTTTTTTTGCGGGCCCCGAAAATGTTTAGCTAAGAGCCCCGGAAGGAGCCAAAAACATGGGGGCTCCAGGTGCCCCAAAAAGGGGTCTCCAAAAAAATTTTTTTTGCGGGCCCCTAAAATGCTTAGCTAAGAGCCCCGGAAGGAGCCAAAAACATGGGGGCTCCAAGTGCCTCAAAAATGGGGTCCCAAAAAAATTTTTTTTTTGCGGGCCTCTAAAATGCTTAGCTAAGAGCCCGGAAAGGAGCCAAAAACATGGGTGCTCCAGGTGCCTCAAAAAGGGGGCTCCAAAAAAAATTTTTTTTGCGGGCTCCGAAAATGCTTAGCTAAGAGCCCCGGAAGGAGCCAAAAACATGGGGGCTCTAAGTGCCCCAAAAAGGGGGCACCAAAAAAAATTTTTTTTTGCGGGTCCCGAAAATGCTTAGCTTAGAGCCCCGCAATAAACAAAAACATGGGAGTTTAAAATACCCCAAAAGAGGAGCCCCAAAAAAAAATTTTTTTTTGCGGGCCTCTAAAATGCTTAGCTAAGAGCCCCAAAAGAGACAAAAACATTATGGCTTTTTGTGCCCCAAAAAAAGGGCTCCCAAAAAAATTTTTTTTTGCGGGCCCCAAAAATGCTTAGCTAAGAGCCCCGAGAGAGTCAAAAACATGTGGGCCCCAGGTGCCCTACAAAGGGAGCACTAAAAAAATTTTTTTTTCTGCGGGCCCCAATAAACGTAACGACAAGCCTGAAAGGAACCAAAAACATGGGGGCTCTAGGTGACCCAAAAAAAGAAATTTTGCAGGCCCCGAAGGGGCCCACCAAGATCCCCGAAGGGGCTACCAACTCCGACGCGCCCATAAGCACCCGGGGGGGCCCGATAGGGCCCCCTCCGGGGGCGGCATGTGGGGGAGCAGCGCAGCTGCGAACCCCACTTGCAACATGACCCCCATTCGGTCCCAAGACAAAGATGTCTAAAAAAGCCCAACAAACATTAAGGCCAAAAAAAAAAATTCCCCCTCCCCCACCCAAAACTTCCCTTCTCAAAAATAAAAACAAACACCGTTCAAAAATTACTTTCAATAACTTGAAACTTCTCTACTGACGCGACGGGCGCAGCCCTAGTTATACTATATAAAAGAGAGTTGGCGCGTCCGGTCGCACGAAAACGAGGGACCAGCTGGACGGCGTGGCGAGCCGCGAAGCGGCGAGCGGAAAGTGCAGTTCGACGTGGAATTACAAAAATTGTGCCATAGACCTGAGGGATTTTCGAGTTGAGGTCCTGAAACGGGGCCCGTGACGATTTTGTGTGTTCGTGCGAAAGAGATGCCCGACGCGAGTTTTTTCCTTTCCATGGCGATTTCGAAAAAAGTCAGAAAAATTCACAAAACGGTCACCGGTCGAGAAAATATTTTTGTTGCTGGTACCGGAAAAGTGCCAAAAAAGGCCTAACTTGGATGTCCGAAAGGGCTACCGAGTCCGATGGTACCCTCGAGCACCCGGGGGGGCCCGCAGGGCCTCCCCCGGGTGCGGCATGTGTCAAAATGGCAAAATTTTTTTGTAGGCCCCGAAGGGGCCCCCAAACTGGATCCCCGAAGGGGCTACCGACTCCGAGGAGTCCTCAAGCACCCGGGGGGGCCCGCAGGGCCCTCCCGGGTGCGGCATGTGGGGAAGCAGCGAAGCTGCGAACCCCACATGCAACGTGGCACCCTGGGGCCCCAGGACGTTCCAAAACATGGGGGGCCCAAGAGGCTCCAAAACATGGGGGCCCCAGGGGGCTCCAAAACAAGGGGGCCCCAGGGGGCTACAAAACATGGGGGCCCCAGGGGGGCCAAAAACATGGGGGCCCCAGGGGGGCCCAAAACATGGGGGCCCAGGGGGGCCCAAAACATGGGGGCCCAGGGGGGCCCAAAACATGGGGGCCCCAGGGGCTCCAAAACATGGGGGCCCCAGGGGGCCCAAAACATGGGGGCCCCAGGGGGCTCGAAAATATGGGGCTTTAAAGGGTTCCAAAACATGGGGGCCCCAGGGGGCTCCAAAACATGGGAGGCCCGCAGGGCCCCCCCGGGTGCGGCATGTGGAGAAGCAGCGCAGCTGCGAACCCCACTTGCAACGTGGCACCCTCAAGCACCCGGAGAGGCCCGCAGGGCCTTCCCGGGTGCGGCATGTGGGGAAGCAGCGAAGCTGCGAACCCCACTTGCAACGTGGCACCCTCAAGCACCCGGGGAGGCCCTGCGGGCCTCCCCGGGTGCGGCATGTGGGGAAGCAGCAAAGCTGCGAACCCCACATGCAACGTGGCACCCTCAAGCACATGGGGGGGCCCGCAGGGCCCTCCCGGGTGCGGCATGTGGGGAAGCAGCGCAGCTGCGAACCCCACATGCAACGTGGCACCCTCAAGCACCCGGAGAGGCCCGCAGGGCCTCCCCGGGTGCGGCATGTGGGGAAGCAGCGCAGCTGCAAACCCCACTTGCAACGTGGCACCTTCAAGCACCCGGGGAGGCCCGCAGGGCCTCTCCGGGTGCGGCATGTGGGGAAGCAGCGAAGCTGCGAACCCCACTTGCAACGTGGCACCCTCAAGCACCCGGGGAGGCCCGCAGGGCCTCCCCGGGTGCGGCATGTGGGGAAGCAGCGAAGCTGCGAACCCCACATGCAACGTGGCACCCTCAAGCACCCGGGGAGGCCCGCAGGGCCTCCCCGGGTGCGGCATGTGGGGAAGCAGCGCAGCTGCGAACCCCACTTGCAACGTGGCACCCTCAAGCACCCGGGGAGGCCCGCAGGGCCTTCCCGGGTGCGGCATGTGGGGAAGCAGCGAAGCTGCGAACCCCACTTGCAACGTGGCACCCTCAAGCACCCGGGGAGGCCCGCAGGGCCTCCCCAGGTGCGGCATGTGGGGAAGCAGCGAAGCTGCGAACCCCACATGCAACGTGGCACCCTCAAGCACCCGGGGAGGCCCGCAGGGCCTCCCCGGGTGCGGCATATGGGGAAGCAGCGCAGCTGCGAACCCCACTTGCAACGTGGCACCCTCAAGCACCCGGGGAGGCCCGCAGGGCCTCCTCGGGTGCGGCATGTGGGGAAGCAGCGCAGCTGCAAACCCCACATGCAACGTGGCACCCTCATACACCCCGGGGCCCCTGCGGGTAAACGTCTCGGCGGATACTAGGGCGTAGCCCTAGTAATAATAATAAATTAGAGAAGAAATTGTTATAATTGACAGATACCTAAATGAAGTTGGCTGACGGTTATTATGGAAACGAGTTTCTTTATGTTAGGATCGACATTTTTTTTACTTTATTCCTTAGGGAATAAAGTGGCACTTTATTCCCTCATTCCCTCATTCTGAGGGAATAAAGTACCACTTTATTCCCGGGTGGGAAGAATATACATTATACGATTATTTATATTTAGGTATCTCAGATGGCAAATGACTTTGAATGTTAGAGTTCTCTTAAAACAAGGTTCAAAAAAATTTAGGTTAAAATATAAAGATTTAGAAGTTGCTTTCTCAACGTTAATGTATGGAAAAAAAAAATTAGTAGTTTTAAGACTTGCAATAATTTGAATAATTTAATCTTAAAATAATATTTCAACCTATTTAAAGAGAGCAACTTCAACTCGTATTATTTTAATAAAATTTATTTTTACCCATAGTACGACAAACAACGCAAAATTGCCTATAAATTCTAGCCTTTGCAAAGCCTACCTTTAGATATATTTATGTATCAAATGCTCAAAATGAATGTTCACTTTGCATAAGCAACGGAAATGCCAGTTCAGATTAATACGGTTTCAATGTTAACAGGCTACATTAAGAATAAAAATTAAAGTTTAAAAAACTTTCAGTAACCAAGGTCAGAATTGCTAAGTCATAGTAAAACAAAATACTTTCATAAACTTACCGTAAGTGATGAGTCCAGAACCAACGAAAATTGAGGCAAGCAACGTGGAAAATCGGATCATCTTCACCACAACGCGTACTGGTTAAGGTGTTGCACATAAAATGCTGAATGCTGTCGACTTGTTTGGTGCTAATTAACGAAACCATTAAAAAACAATAACCCATTTTGTGCATTTACGTACCACTTTAACTTGGAAACAGTGGCACTGAAAGAGCGAGGGCTCCGGAAACTTCCAGATGTACCTATTTGTTCTTTCATAACAAGTTTTACTTTGCAAGATCAAATATTTATCCCTGTTACGTCAAAATTAAAATATTTGTTTATAATCTATACAGGCTGTTCTTGAAAGATTCGGACACAGGCTAACACAGGTTTCTTAGATCAAAATAAGTCGAGTGTAATTTACCTATATCCGAAAATGCCTTCTTAAGACAGTATCAAGGTTTAAAGATGGACAAAAAAATATTTTTTTTAATAACTGAAAATTACCTCAACCGATTCTACTAATATTTACTACATAAGTATAAACATACGAAAGACACATCTTGATATAAATTGTTGTGACCTTGATATACTAGAAGATACAGCGACCACTTTTGTGTTCAATACGTCATATTTTTTAACGCTTAGTTTTACCGCTTCCATTTTTTTTTTAATAATCAGGATACGTTAATTCTTCACAATCTTTGCCTTTATCCTCAATGGTTTCGACGGAAAGAGAATTTATTTAAACTCTTGCTAAACGCTTCTATGATGCAGCCTTTTGATGATCCTGGAGGAACACTTGCTTGCTCATGCTTTCTGCTTTCTACCAAATACGTCAGAGGCTTTAGGTTCATTACCATGGAAACTTCTAAAACACAAAAATTGAGTTCGTCGAAACCATTGAAAATATTACAATTTTACAAGAGGCAAAGATTATGAAGAATTAACGTATCCTGATTATTTAAAAAAAAACGGAAGCTCTAAAGCTATGCGTTAAAAAATATGACGTATTTAAAATAAAAGTAGTCACTGGTAGCTTCTACACTACAGTATCAACGTCACAACAATGTCTATCAAAATGTGTCTTTTGTATGTTTATACTTATGTAGTAAATATCAGTAGAATCGGTTTTAAGTTAATAAAAAAAAATCTCATTTAAACCTTGATACTGTCTTAAGAAGGCATTTTTAGATATAAGTAAATTATGTCCACTCGATTTATTTTGATCTAAGGAACCTGTGGTTAGCCTGTGTCCGGACGTTTCAGAGACACCCTGTATATGTAAAAAAATATTTTACGTAATAAAATAGTTATTTATGTAGTAAGTCGCAAAATGAAAGTGTTTTTCGCACCAAGACGTGAATATTACCAAACGAGCGAAGCAAGTTTGGTAACACGTCGCGTGCGAAAAACACGAATTTTGCAACGTACTACATACAAGATTTTTTGTACTATCGTCGCCAGAATTGTTAAAAATATAAAAAGAAAGAATAGAATTGTACATACTTGTAAATAATCTAGTTGCTTAATTTTACATTTTCTATCTAGTGCAAAAAAGTGACAGTATAGTGAAAAAAAACACGTCATTTCAACATGAAAATGACATTCGAAATGGTACCATTTCCATACGATTGTATAAAAAGTAATTTTTGTTTTCCTTGACCGTGGCAACAATTATTATTGTTGTATCAAGAATAAAATGTTGGAATTACTTATGAATTTCAATTTCTGAAACAGAAAATAATCAATCATGCAGTGACCTTATTTTAATAACCATGTTTCCATTACTGTTTTACTATGAATTAACATAAAGGTCGGTATTAATAATTTACAATTTATTAAAAAATGTTATTTTGGCTTTGATTTTAAATCGGCGCATCTATCGTCAAGTGACTTTTTCTTAAATTTAAGATACTGTTTATCGGCCCTTTTCTTTTGGCGATACGATAATAACAACTGTTTCTTAATGTGGATGAAACCAATAACATACGTGTAATCATAAAATTTAAATTAAAATGAATTAAAAACAAATAGGAAAGTCATTAGATATGACATGACTTCAACAATGGTTGAGTTTACTGACACAGTCAATTACAAACTTCCTCTTGAATTTGAGCAACCACGAGCCGTTTTGTTGATGTTTGCAGTGAATGGTCGCCTTTGCTGTTCCCAATGCCATTGCTTTTTAATCGTTTAAACTTGACTTTTTCCATGTTTTTTCGCCGTTTTTAATGACGGTAACCTAGTTACTCACGTTAGTCATAGAGACGTTACGCATCAATGTAAACTAAAGCACGATAACAAACTAGTTTTATGTACAAACATATATTACAGGTTATAAACCATCTTAACCTTGGTTAATAACGGTCGGAAAACTACCTAAATATTCGACAAGGAATTGCACAAATTAGAGGCACAAGAGTAACAGTTGAGCTCCTTGACTCTTGCGGGATAAACCAACGATCGCATATCTTTGAGAAGTTCGTTGCAATCATCGACTAGTTCGTATGGTTGGCATCCCCGGATGGTAACGCTTGACTTGACTAGGCCATGGATCGAAACTGAAACTTAAACTGCATTAAGAGTAAAACGTAACGTTTTTAACTTAACATTTTTGTCTGTTGTAACCTGACAAATGTCACTAGCCCTTATATGGGCCAAAATAGCAACAAAATTTAATTTCACCAGCAAAGGCCAGGTTACAATAGGCCAACTCTCAGCGGGTTGTATTGTATAGTCGGTGCCTGCTAACTAAATAAGTTACTTTTAATTCAACCACGGATTTAAACAAAGATGCAAGATAGGCGCATTCCTGTCGCTACCAATAGACGGTATGTCTATGATTCAATCGAGTCAGGCTTCAAAACTAAAGCAAATTTTCTGGATTTTTTTTTTATTTTTAAAATTTGTAAACATCAGCCTCAAAGGTGTCCTATTTTTGAAGTCGATCTGTCAAGTATCTTTAAAAATACAGCCATTTCAAAGAGGATCATCATGGTAGATGGCGCTACTGCCAGTCGCAATGTAAGTACGATTTTTAGGCAACAGTATAAACAAAGCCGGTCATCCTAAAATACAACTCTGTTTCTATATTTGTCAAAAAAATACAGTAACTGCCATTTAAAATCAATACTTTTTGACCATTTTTGGTTGCGGTATTTGAAAATCGCATGCACTTATACCGTACAACATGGGACCACCATTAAGATATTAGGAGTTAGTCTGAACCTCCAGCTAAGTGCATACAAAAATTTTATTTATAATACTAAAGAGAGTCTACGATGTAGAAATTTTTTTGTAAACTACTACAGCGACAATTTTTTCAACAAAATTGACATTGTGTCAAAATCTCTCAGATAAGTTTACATAACATGGATTGTGAAAATTTAGAATTGGAAGGGCAATCGCATCATGTCAAAACCATTGAATAGACATTTCTATTTAAAATAAGAAACTTGGTACCGGTTTTTCGCACACCCCGTATAACTGGCGTACTTAAAATATTTTACGAGCATGATTGATAATGACTACGTACCAAATTTTAAGTTAAAAAACTTCTAATGTCTAAGGTGAATCACCCTGTATAATCCATGTAACGTCACCTACTTACCACCTTAATATAGGTACACAACACAGCAACCAGGTTGAATTTACCCAAGCGAATATAAAAGTCGGGTAACTATTGTATAATAATCTCTTACGACAAAATGAATTGTGTTTACAAATTAGAACCAAGAAGCGAAATTATTGACACCTAACCCTATAATTCAATTCAGGGGCGGATTAAGATCCTAGGGTGCCCGCCCGGGACTATTGACTTTACGAGGGCTCTTCATGCAATGACTTTACCAAGAACTGAGTACCTATCACATTTCCGAAAAATATTTTTATATGATTCCTGACAATATCTTTAGTCTGCCTACTAGATTTTTAATTTAACTAAATAAAAACTTTTTTTAAACAAGATACCTGCTATATTATGGCACGCACACTTTTTGATATGTATTTCTAGAATTGCAACAAACTCTAATGAGAAGGTCTATAAGTATCCAGACCATAATACTTAAATTCTCTTTGCTTACATGATTTAGATTTATTGCGGTCATTCCAGCTCCGCTATAGTTTAAACTATTTGAACGGGTTTAGATAAAACCAAAAAAATACTGTCTATTACTTGCTCGTAACGACGATATAAACGATATAAATAATATAAAAAATATGTTAAAGACAAATTACAAAAAATGATGCTAATCTGATGCATTATTTTTAACAAATTATACTATATGATTGTTAAATAAAATGCTTTATATCTTTGTAACTTTTGCCTCTATACAATTATTGGTTTAATAAATACAATATTGTAAAAAATTAAAAACCTTATCATTCATTCTAAATTCATCAGACAGTCATTATAGCTGCAAGTAATAAGCATCACTGAGTAAAACATGCTGACTGATCGATCTAGGTATAGTCAAAATATATTTTAGCTCATTACCTTCCTAACCTAAGGCTACAAAGAATTATTTTCAAATTATTTCTGTCAAATCATTAGGAAAATGAGCCCATAACAATGCCAATATAATATGTATAGGTTTTAAGACAAACACCTTGAATCGATTTCCTTAAAAATTTTATACTTACTACTTTGTCTTTAAATACCTACGTTTATTTTTTGATAACTATTTTCAATTATTGCATAAATCTTAAATTAAGCTAGAGTAAATTAAAATTATATTTTCAGGAATAAATTTGATAATTATTGACTAATTACCATTCTAATTCTGTAATTTTAAAATATTGATTCACCGACATTACTTACAGTTAAAATTACTAAGTAAAAGTGTACTCACTCTCGTATTGGTAAGTGGAGCAAACATGGTCAGAAGGGCACTCTTGCTTTCCTACGTTCGAATATCCATAAACACATGCTTTATCTGCCTTATTCGCGTTTCTAGACGAACCGCTACATCTGTAACATTGCAGCGGATTTCCTGCACGCAATCAAGGCCATTATTCATTAATTAAATACAAATACTTACCCTGATGCACCAAAACCACTACTATGAACACAACCAACACTTGCATGCCGCTGTTGGGCAATAACCACGAGTTCCAACTACTACCAGCGAGACTACCAGCTAACAACGCTGCGGCCGGAGAAATTCTTTTAGTCATTCGCCAAATTCACTCTAACACTGACCACTTCATTGATATTTTATATAACCTGGAAACCTTTTCGTCCTTGTGCAATATCATTTACATATTTAAATATCGATATCAAGTAGGTACGCGATCAGAGGAAGCTCTATTTAGCGAAGTATTTTATTCTGCTTAAGACGAAAACGGAATTAAAGGTTAATGATGCAATGAAACGACGAGTAAGAATCGAAAGTATGTAGTTATTGCGTCCTCACATAATTGCCTAATGCCAATCTGTTTAGGCAATTCTAAGTGCAACAATTAGCAGCAACGGGATAGGAAGTGTTAATTGAAAGTGACTGCCATCATTGCATAGGGTATTGTTGCAGGAATGACAGAAAATTCCTCTTTCGATGTCACCTTGGGTTGTTTTAACTTGTCTCATGAGAGATGCACAGATATCACTTCCGTTTTGGGCAGATTGACAACCTCTTAAAGTCCGTAAGCTACTTCCGCCTAATCGAGATTGCACTAAAATAACATTATTTTAATTAAGATTCATTTGTACAAAACGTAATTAATTTATTGCTTTGACTAACCCTCAAATTGGTAGAAGACGCAAACTGCAGACTTCGTCATACATTTCAAGGTTGGCAAGGTTTTGGTTCCGTAATAACAGGAGTCCTGTTGCATGGAGATGCACTTGTAGCATTGTAGGGGGACACCTAAATAAAAGAGACCATGTTAGGAAAATTTAAAATGATATAATATGTTAGACTCATATGCCGATTTCGCCCTATAGAGAGATCCACAAAAAATATGACCTAGATTTCTTTTGCACCCAAATTTAAAGAAAAGTTTAAATAATCAATCTGTAAAAAAAAATTGAAAAAAATGTTTAATGGCTTTACAATACGCGTTAGAAGATCGCGGTAATTTTTAAATTTCTGGACTGTTCTGGTTGGCTTGACGTCACATGCCCGCCCGCCCAGGATCCGCTAGCTCTACCACATTGTATAATTAAATAATTTCAAGAATTAACTTTAGCATTCATACTGGAATGATTCAAATAATTCAATAATCATATAAATAATGCCCTGTTTGGTTTATGTAAAGCATAAATTTTAACTCAAAAGTCGTGAAATTTGTTTTCGAACGAAAAATTGCAAATACTGCACCGCCTGATGAATGTTGATTAGGCAGAGTCGCGTATCACGTTTGCTTTTTCTAATGGATGTCCGATCTTACAAAATATCAATATTATTTAGGCACGTAGTGCCGTAACCTCCGAGCTATTTAATTCACCGAACTGCAGCAGTAAATATTTAATTTCTAAATTATCTACTTTGTACTTTAAAAAGTTATTCAAAACTGAATCAAGAGATTCCGTTTTATGAATGATTCTTTAAGGTTCAAAATTATATTTTTAATAATTTCTGTCAAAACGATTACCCTTTGTGCAAATAGGTATATTGGATAAATTTTTGAAGCATCAAGGGATTGTCAAAATCGGTTCGTTATATCCGAAAATCGCAATAAACAATGACGGAAATAATACGAAGATGTCTTAAATCGCTTTATAAAGTAATCAGTACACAGATAATGTAAATAAGTATGTGTACCAAACTAACGAAACTAATATCTACTGACCTAAAAATTTTGTCACAGTCTCAGAGAGGTAAGTTCTAAACGGTTAAAAACAGTCAAATTTCTAGAACTTTAATTTGGTCCTTGCGCACATAAGGTTCCTTTTGCTTCTATCGGTTTTGCGGCTTCTTGCCGCTGATTCACCTGGCGCCTCCGCCATTTGTTGTTTGCCGCGTGATGGCTTTTTCTTGCGGAGTGTGTGGAGACGGCACCTCGTCGGGGATGCGCGTGGTCTGCGGGGGCTACTGCGCTCGACCTTTCCATGTTGCGTGCGTCCAACTTCCCGTAGAGTTACTACCGTTCCTGGTCCTTTCTGGAAGTGTACGCCATGCTTGTCGTTATCTTTCTCCAAAAAGCTGATGGGTGCATTTGATAAGCGGTGTTCAACGTTTGTTTTCGGATTTTGGCAAACGGTTCGAGGAGATAAAGTTTTTGAAGGTTTTTCTTTTATGCCGGTTCCGAACCGTCCTTCTCCTGCTCGTGGAGTGACTGACCTAGGGGGCTCGGCTGCTCGTCGTGTTGCCCCTACTTATGCCAAAGTAATTTTTAGGCCCAAGAGTCATGCACAGTCCAATTCCAAGACAAGTCAGAGACGAGGCAGTCAGCCATATTGTAACTTCCAATTTTTACGTTCAGTTTGTTTTAACGCTTTAATTTGTTCAACACTTGTTTACTCGCTGTCGAGCGTTTTATTACGCACTACCCATGACATTTTGAAGAGCGTTGATACGGTTGCTGCGGAGATACATTTCAACAGGGTTTGTAGAATAAATAATGGTGGAATAGTAGTGAAATGTACAAATCCTGCCGATAGCTCTAAGTTAAAAGTGATTGGTAATGAGAAGCTTACCGAGAGTTATGACATCAGTAAACTTAGAGTGGCGCGCCCGACAGTAAAAATTGTTGGTTTTGACGATAATGATGCTAATGCATCAATTTCAACTCGATTTATGCTTGGAATACATGGGCGGAGCGGCGCAAATCCGTTGCGCTTAATTTCAACTCTAAAATGCAAGTTGCCGTGGATTAACTTTAGCTCCGATATTTACGAAATTGAAACGAATTTAACATTTGATAAAAGCGTCAAGTTACGTCGGCATTAGTTCTCTTTGACTTAATTCGATGTAAATCGGGCGGCACAGTGAAATGCTGAGTTAAAATTAAGAGTACTTAAAGGAACGGAGCAAAGCCGGCGCAACTGACCGGAGCAGCGTAAATTTTACACCGATATTTTATTTCCGGCATAACTCGAGTTGAAATTGTTCTATAAGACTTTAACAAGGTATATATTTCAGCAAAATTGTGATATTTTTGATAACAAGTCAAATGTGAAGCTGCTTCAACACACTGCAAGCAAGAAAAATAAGGTGCTCCCGACCATCAACGAGTACACACGTTAGTAGTAAGATTTTTCAATTTTCCGGTTGCACCATGATAGGCAGCAAATAATACCAGCCTGATTAGTGGGTTGCACTCATTTGTCTCGGAATGGATCCAGTGGCGTGGCTTTAAGCACCTAATTTAATTTTGGTCAGCGAGCTGCTGTCACCTGGTTTTACCTTTTTAAAATAACTTCTTTCATTTAACTACTGTTTTGCTATCTTTCTATCTATTTTTTTTTTCATCTCTACATTTTCTTCGAGGGCATCTTGCTCGCATTTTAACATCTCTCTGGCATCCGCCTATGTCTTCAAGTGCGGAATATAAAAAGTTAGTACTAATAAGGCACTATCAGGAGCTTCCAGAAAAATATGGGTTCTTTTTAATGTTTCGACCGTGTGGAGACGACCTATTCTATCGCTGTGTAAACCAACATCTTGTTTTTTCAACCAACATCAACAAATCGGCTTTTCCGAAAATTACCGATTATTATTTCTCGTTCTTCAAGTCATTATAATTCATATTTTTACCTATAAAAAATTCTCTTCAAGCATTATTTTTTTATTAATGATTAAATTCGAACTTCTTGCCTTGCCGGCACGCGGTTTTTTTCAGTAGTAAGTGATTTAATACTTAATGGTTTTTCTTCTTTTTTGTATCGCTGTACTTATTATTATTTTAATTACTATTAGAAGTATTATAGCAAGAGAAGTCACCAGATTTCCTTCTGCTATCTACCCCACCCTTGAGCTGGGCCCACTGATTGCAGTTTCGGTGGCACTAATTGCCAAGAAAGGCGTGACAGTTTTACTAGTTTATTATTGTTTAATAATGGCTTGGATACAAGATACATTATGCTATTCATAATGTCCACGCGGGCCATAAAGTTGCATTTTGGCACTTGCGCCATGAAGTAAAATACATAACAACAAAACTTTCATAACAACGAGTTTTTTTCAGAATGTCCTGAGGAATTTCAATAGACGTCTTTCATTTGGACAGTGAACCACTTTGTTTACAAAAACAAAAAAGACGTAATTTTACAAAACAGTAGCCGGATCCTGGAAAAAGCGATTGCGATCGAGTCGCTTCTAAGCAACCGAAAACGGTTGCTTTGGATAGATATCAACCGAGTCGCAATCGGTTAAACAGAGAGTTCCGAGAGGCTATCGCATTTTTTGGTGTGTCGAAGGTGCATCCCTATGAATGGCATTGGTAGATGACGGCTTAGGGGATGGATTTTCAAATATTTTCAGGTACAAGTGGAAGGGTTATAGCCTCCGGCACCCAAGTTTACCTGTTCTTAGTGGAAATCGTTTCTACAACTCCAAAGGTGCTGCTTTAAAAGCGATTCTTCGGATATTGCATATTTATCGTTATTTGGAGATTAACAAGGGGTTTTTAAATAATCTTTATCTTGCTGTTCATAATATGTACCAATATTATAACGTTTGTAGGTAAAAAATAACAATTTTTATTTCCGAAACCACTTTTAAATGATTTCTAGATTATTTGAATTTTTTCTTCAAAACGTGCTTGCAAATTTTACAAAATCATAATGTCGACAAACATTTTAATTATTTCCTTGAATAAACGTTATATCCCAGTCAACTTGGACATTTGTAATTACATTCAGAAAAAATATCTGTAAACAAAAGTCCTAGGTACAATCGTACCATAAAGTATGTTTCTATACCAAAATAATATCCTCCACAAATTTTGTTACATTTATAATAATTTGTTGGATTCATAATATACAGTAGCTTATATTCTAACTCTGTCAGATTGAAACGCAAGTTTGAATTCATACGCATATCTCAATTTTTGTATACATAGTGTCCCGGAATAACTGTTACAAACTTAAGAGGCGGATATAAAATCAAAAAATTAAACGGCTTTTCTTAATAAACATGTTCTCGAAAACGGTTGATAACGGAGGAAGAGTTCTTGAAAATTGTCGTAACTCTTGACTCTTATGATCAATTTTTCCGAATGTTTGCACATGTACTACTTATCATGTATCGTTGGTATCCATTTTGATGAAAATCGCAAGACACCGAAAAGTAGCCAATAGAAAAATAGAATTCGATGTCGTTTCTATGACAATGTAAAAATTTCCTGGAAATGTTTGCACCTTGCATGAAATTAATAAGTGGAAATTATTTCAGCCAATCAAAATTATTTATTTATTAATAATGACATCATAATGATATAATAGACCAATGTCTCTGTCGTTGCGATTTTCACTTATAATATCCCTACTGCGTTGATTATTTCCGGAAATTTTATTCTCATGCATGTTCCACTCGAGCTAATTAATACGTTTTAAAAATGCATTCGAAAAAATAAGACTTGTGGTCCACGAGGTTTACGTTCACGATACTTAGGTTAGGTAGTTTGAAAATTCAGTCTTTTCACCTTAACAAATTGCTGAAAAGTGATTGGTTTTGCATTTTTGAAAAGATCCTCCCCTAAACCCCTTCCCTCCAAAGCGACCGAAATCGTAAAGATATCGGCTCGATCGCAATCGCTTTTTCCAGGATCCCTACACAGATTAGTAAAAGATAAAATTGTGTATCATCACGGGCATTACCTACTTGTTGTTTATACCTCTTGGGAAACTTTAAAAGTCTCGGTCCAGAGGCCCTCAGCTCTTAAACATGTCGCCCTTGGAGAGCATAAACATATACATCATGCCCTTGCCTTGGTGCGTAAATAACTATTCTTCCCAACCGGGAATAAAGTGGTACTTTATTCCCTCATAATGAGGGAATAAAGTGCCACTTTATTACCGGGGAATAAAGTAAAAAAAAATCCGATATAACATAAAGAAACTCGTTTTCATAATAACCGTCAGCCAACTTTATTTAGGTATCTGTCAATTATAACAATTATTTTTTCTCTAATTTATTATTATTATAAACTTAAACGGTTGGAAAGGAAGTTTTGTATGCATCTCTGGAATAAACATCGTTAATCCCTCGAAAGAAAATGCCCTCGGCTTCGCCTCGTGCATTACTTACATTCTCGGGATTAAAATCGGTGTTTATATTCCCTTGATACATAAATAACTATTTTGTTTTCAAAAAAGTATTATTGAAAATACTATTGTGTTTATCATTTATTGTGGAGTATATTAAAGTAGAATGCCCTTTGAGCCTTAATAAATTAAACAATTTTCGAGTTGTGTAAATGTACATTTTTCTATGTTTCAGTTGCACTGGGACACCCGGTATAAGTATATTATTATTAAAGCCTCAGCCTGATTTTTGTTCGGGAATTTTCGACGACATTCACTTAACCAATTTTTGTGGTTATTTTTAAATTAACGCTCTCCACTAGCAAATGTGGAAAAGTATATGAATGAAGGTTTTTTTTAACGTCATTTACACCAATAGGCGTTAAATGCAACTAAGATTTACTTAAAGTTAACTGGACGCTTAAGTAAAATTGTCTATAAATACCAAGTTAAGAATATTCTTTACTTGATAAATTCTTACACTTTCTTTAAGTGAAGCTATAGTAAAACTTAAGGAATGACTATAAATTCCATTCTACGTGTCATTTGACAAAAATTAGTTTTTCACCATTTTTGGTAGCCATATTTGAACGCCGCCTGCGCTAATATGATACAGCATGGGACCACTATTCTGATATCAAGAGTTAGTTTGGACTTCCATCTAACTGTTTCACTAATTTATATTCATAATTCTGAAATATCTACGGCTCTACAAATATTTTCATAAACTATCCCATCAACCATTTTTTTTAAATTGATATTATATCAAAGCATGAATTGTCAAAATTTAGGATTGTAAGGTTAATCAAACCCTCTAAAAAATTGTATATTTTTATTTAAAATAAGAAAATTGGTACCGACTTTTGACACATCCTGTATAGCAGGGTTTCTTAACCTGGGGTCCATGGACCCCAAAGGGGTCCGTGGCAGGAGTGCTGGGGGTCCGTGAGGGGTGTTAGAAAAATAAATTTATTATTAATATTTAGTGCCTCTGTACCCGGTATTCATTCAGCAGAAAAATAAACACTATAAAGGATTAGTATTAGTAGCTTTTTCCAAAATGCTTTGTTTTTTTCTTTACAATTAAATTTGCAAGAGGTCCATCAGATTTTTTAAATTTTGGAAGGGGTCCGTGACTACAAAAAGGTTAAGAAACTCTGCTGTATAGCTTGAACATTTAAAATCATATCTTTTTCTCATTTTTCTGTCTTTGTTTCTCAGTTTTTTTTCTTCTCATTTTCTCTGCACGTTTATTTTTTTTCTACTTATTTTTTTTTCTTTCTTTCTCCCGGTCTGCCTGTCTCCCTATTTTACTCTCCCTTTCATGCTCTTTCTGTCTCATTCTATCTCCTTAAAGACAAAGCAAAGGTAATGTGATAATTTACATACAGACTGTTGTCTCTTTGAAAACGGTCTTAAGTAATAATTAATAACTCAAAAAATGTTCTATTTAAAAAAAAATAATAACACTTAGAACTTTTGTTTTTCTTATATGTTGAAACCTTACTTTATTTTTTTTTTCAAAAGAGTACTTAAACAGTCTGTTTAATTAAAAATTTTTTTATTGCATTGTTTTTAACGTTACACTTTATTATGTTATTTTATTATTATTTAATACTAATGCAGTCGATTTTATCTTTATATATTTATTATAATCTTAAATCGCCAGTTCCAACTTAAAAACAACCCTTTTAGAGTATGTAAGCTTTTACAAACGGACTGTTTATAAATATGACTATACAGGAACTTCTGTTCGCTAAAGAATAATGAAAGACGTCATAGGTATTAAACATGGATAACTGAACGTGATCATTACAACCAACTGAGCAATAAAATAAACAAAAAACCTGCTCATGTTACCTTAGAGATTGCATAGTTACATAGTAACATAATGACCTACGCTTGGTTCTGTCACACGCTATTTAATTTTAGTGCTATTAGGTACACGTAAAAGTGATATTATGTAACATTAAATTAAAGAACTTGAAAAGTGCTTATTTATTTATTTATTTGGGAGCGCACATTTTTTACAATACCAGTACAGTACAACTTCGATAATCCGGACACTCCGGTGATTTGGAGGTTTCTGGATTCCGGGTGCTTTAGGGTGGCACGGGTGTTGGCAGCTCCTTCGGGGATCTAAGTTGCAAAAAGAAATTTTTTTTCTGAGAGTATTTTGGGGCGAACATATTTTTCTTAGGGGAGAAGTCATGTTTTTTTAAGGAGAAAGCATGTTTTTATGTTTTTTTTTGGTTATGTCTTTTGGGCCCTCGTGTTTTCTTTCCATTTTTTTCTTTTTCTATCTTTATCGCTTTGTTTTTCTCTTGTTTCAATTTTTTTTTTCTTTGCTGCCTTTTTGTGTAATTTTTTTTTTGCTTATCTTCCTTTTTTTTTCTTCTCTTTTTCAACTTTTTTTATACTTACTTATCTTTCTTTCTCTCTTTCGGTCTGTCTGTCTTCCTCTTTAACTCTTCCTTTCTTGCTTTTTCTGTCTCGTTTTCTTTCTTTTTTCCTATCTCTCTCTCCCGTTATGTGTGTTTTCTTCCTTTTCTCTCGTTTTTTCCATTTTTTTCTTTCATTGTCTCCGTTCTCTTTCCTTTTCTTTTTCTTACGTTTTAAAATTATTAAAATATTGATTTAAAATATCTTGATAGAACGGGTATAACTGATTATGACTGAATGAATCTTACCATAAATTTAAATATTTCTAATGCACTGCCAATGTAAATCAGCCTGTATACTGCGTTTCTGGCAATATCTTGGTCAACCACCCATTCCAGCATTTGCAAATCTTTCCCTTTAGCATCCACTTCGCTGTAGAGAGTGATCTTTACAGCAAGATTCAATACCTGGGCAACTAGAAACTGGCCATCACATTCAATCAGATCAAGACGCCACGTAAAACCAATTCGGCCAATAACAGTACAAAACATAGATACACACAGTTACATACACGTCGGACGTAATCATAGCCACTGTAAAAATTATTCACGATTATATTAAAAAACAAAATCTTTACAACGGATACCGAATACTGTTGCTAAACTTTCTGACAGAATGAACTGTGCGGATGCGTGATCACTGATCAGATTAAAGGCTTAACGCATAACTCGTGAAGATAAGTTAATTATCTTTTTTAGTTTTCGTGCTACCCTTTACTCCTTAGATTAGGTACAGCGTTAACATCGAATTAGCACACGTAACTTAATGTAATGTGTTTGTACATCGGTTTCTATATACTTTCACTTATCATACATAGAAAGCCTTTGACATTAAAGTTAATATTTAAAAAAAATCACAATCAAGGGCGCTATGCAGTGTTTAAATAATAAAACTCAAAAGTTTCTTATATCTTATTGTGGCGAAGTTATTCATAATTATAATGTCAAACTTGGAGCACAAACTTGATGCTGTTATCTATAATGTATCTGTAGTGCTTAAATGTAGTGTTTTCATGGCTGATATGTTATCAGTAACAGCATCAAGTTTGTGCGCTAAGTTTGACATTATGATTATAAGGGATTTTGCCAAATTAGGATATTCATTTCCTTTAATATTACCAACACTTTAAATCAATATACAGACAGGCGATATAAGCATAACCGGCTAGGATAATTAATTTATAGGTAAATAGATGTTTGTTAAATCGCCTTCAACTCAATAAAGTGTGATTGCAGCATAGCACTAAAATTTTGAATCATTTTTGGAGTCAAGAGAATTTTAAAATTCTTTGGTAATTACTCGTTTTCGCATATGTATGTTGATAGAGGATTACTAAAGCAGCAGAGACATTAAAATCATGGTGATACAGGAATAAATATTGTAGCTTTGCTACTTACTCAAGATTTAACTGCAAACAAACTTTTGAGAGTAAAATAAAATACAAATCTTACCATTTTTAATTAAGCAGACAATCAATACACTTATTGTTAATTTGAGAATCCTCGTGCTCATTTTTATTGAAAACCACCTAGCGCCAACTGAACGTCGGTTGTCGGAGGTAGTAACTATTTGAAAACTCTCCGGTTAAATTTAGCTCTTCGCGTCAATCGTTTATACATTTTGTAGACGCTATAGGCTAATTTAATAATGTTTGGGATGCCTGGAAGTCGAAGTTTAAAATTCTCCGTAGTTATTTAGCTTCAAAGTATATTGACGCAATTTTATGGACGACTAAATACACTATTATTAAACAATATCAATTTCGATGCTAATAATGAATCACAGATTGCCAATTATCAATAACTAAGTATTTCTGAAACATCAAATGACAAACAATTACTTAGGTTAACTTAATAATGCTTAATAATACTTAATATGTAGTTATAACTTTATTTCCAATAAGTAATAAGTATTATTTGATCAAAATAAAAATGCACAAAACTATGCAAAATCACAAAAAGAATTCTCAGGTGTATCAAATGAAGAAACGTCTGCAGAAGGCGGTCGGTATACTGCCTCAGTCGGAGTTTTATCCTTTCCAAACTGAACCAGCACTTACAACTGCTCAATCCGGACGAGTCCAGATCCATCTCCAAATTCAGGAGAGTAGTTAACTCTATGAGCTAAGTAAATTGCTATACCACCACCTCGACTTCCTCTGTCACAACGCACAAAATTGTAGCCAGAGAGATCAAAACTTTCCGTTCTCATGTCAATCATCAACCAGGTGGTCCCAGACAGTGCAATAATATGGAATTTTTATGGTAGTATCCAATCCATAACTCTTGGCAAGAGATCCCACGTTGATGTGACAAATACTCAATGATCCACGGTCCGCAAAAATATTTGCACGTAAAAGAAAGTCAGCACTATAATTAATCTAATTGCTATATAGAACTCACACCAAGATCCTCCTTCAGTTTATCTGTTGCATGTTTAAAAGCCTGGCATTTAGATTATTTCTACACTGCAATTGACATCCTTTCTCGTTCACCCCAGCAATGCAACACAGCTGAAGCACTTGTACTGATCCTCTGATATAGTGGAATTCTTGATTCTCAATGGGCAAACATATTCTTCTTTCTACATACAATGCTTTGTCTCATTGTTGTAACCATTACAAGCATAACACCTTCTTATAGGAAAGTTGTTATACACATAGAATGGATCCAATTCAATTAGCAAATGGCACTCTTAAAGAAATCTCTGATAAGAACCCACTTACAACTCCACCACTGCCTGATAGACATTTCCGCTTCTTCTTGGCGACTTTAGTTCAACTAACTGGTAATCGAAGCTCTCACCCACGACAGCTTTGTTCTGCACATTAATAATTATAATGTAGTGGCGTAAATTTCTCAAACTCCTCCGACATGCCAACAATCCGTAGAAGGGGACGCAGAAACCTCAGACGTCGCACTTGATACTATGACACTAGGCTCTTTTTAGCAAGTTCGTTTAATTTTGCGGAATTTTCCTCGCTGTCACACCTGATCACGATTCTTCCCTCACTAATATTTTTCACCGCCTTGATGGAAATCTCAGAGGCGACTGGTCTAACCTTACGAAGAACATCAGATCTAGTTTTGGCGTTTAGCTGACCAGCATCTTTAGACCTGATCAAGATATCAGATCACTCCAGCATATTTAGTAGCAGAAGGAGATGCAGCCCCCGAGAGCCCAGCGCAATAAAATCCGACCGCATGGCTTCAAATTGTCTTCTAAAATCTAAAAAGAGAGCCGGATACTTTGCATCAAAGGCTTCTACAAGTTTATTAGAAAAAGACAGCGGAAAGCAGAACGGACACTTCCAGGCCAATCTTGGGACAGTAGTTTCGCCGAAAATCCAACGCAGGCAGCATGAAACCGACGACCGCAGTAACCACCGGCATATCGGGAGGCACGCCCTTCAAACAAGCTCCGCATGAAGACGCCATAGCGATTACGACACTCCCGAGTTGCAAAGGTTCCAATGACCCTTATCTGACGTGTCCGCGCGATGCACGATTACAAAAAACGATGAAAAGTATAACGCGTCTCGATGACAAGTGTAAAACGTCTCAATTAGGAATAAATTTTGCAGCAAAACTCTATCAACGCTGCAAAAACCGAGGACACAACAAATGGCGGAGGCGCCGGGCGAATCCGAGCAAAAACCGGCAAAGGAGATAATGCCTTATCTGCACACAAACCGGCAAAAACAAACCAAAACACCACGCAAATCGCGAATATCTACGAGATAATCACTCAGCACTCGCCATCCGATAGAGCTCGCACAAGCCCTCAAAATCACCCTACGCACATCAAAAAAGGTTATAAATAGCCGGAAAAAATTGGTCAAACGTGCAGGGGTCGAAGAAAAACGCCCGTCATAGGCAATCGCATCAAGCATTATCATATCTTGTTCCAGGGATTCTCCAGTTACCGTATGTACAATTATTAATGAAGCACCCTGTATACGTAATGCTAAAAACGTTAGATATACGTAACTCGATAATAACTTTGTGACAAAAAACGATTCTTTTCTGAGACAGACTGTGCCTATCTACTAAGCAGGAACTATGCATGAATAAATAATAAACAACTATCAATTACGCCGGTTGGCATTTTGAAACCGAGAGATGAGTTTTAACCTGATAACCAGTAGCGGATTTACCCTAAGGCCCGGTAGGCCCGGGCCTAGGGCGGCCAGATTTAGGAGCGGCCCCAACCGTGTCAAAAAACTTATTATGGCGTTTTTTTCCCAAACTTTTAAATCTATTGAGATAAAAGTTGGCAATAAAGTAATTTCATTATGTAGTCTATATGGTGCATGCTGAGAAAGGGGCGGCTGATGGCTTTGGGCCTAGGGCGGCCGAGACTGCAAATCCGCCACTGCTGATAACGTTGTATTTACCCATAATATTTAATATTATTTTTCATTCAACAACACTTGGTGTTACTCCCTGCTTCACTATCTAATAGGCTTTACAATCTCTAAGTATGTACCTAAATAATTTTAAAGTAGGCTTCAAGAGCTAATGGTCTTTTTGGAGATAACAACCGTTTTGGAAAAATCTAGAAAGTTTTGCAACATAAAGCCAGCAAAAATCTAAAAACATTGTTGGAAAGGCAAAGCACAAATACCAAAACAAAAAATGACATTGACTTTAATTTTCTTTAGTTTTCTTCAGTAATGATTTTTTGGCATAAAATGTCAAAACAACAACGACATCTCTAGCTTCTTGCTAATTTTATTAGAACAGTTGATAACCCCTACCAAACATTAAGTACACATACACAAACATTTCCTACTTAATTAGCCAGTGCAAGTTTCTTACAGGTAAGCAATCGAAGAAAACTATTAAACAAAATAATAAATTGTAATAATATTAATATTTTGTTTTAGTAGTTCATTATTGTTTAATAATGGCTGGACACAAGATACATTATGGTATCCATAATGCCCGCGCGAGCCATAAAGCTTTGGGGCTCTGGGGCCATAAAGTGAAATACACAACAACGAAACTTGCGTAACAACGAGTTTTTTGTAGAATTTCTTTAGGAATTTTAATAGATCTGTCGTTCAAACCACTTTGTTTCCAAAATTAAAAAATGCTTAATTTTACGAAACAGATTAGTAAAACATAAAATTTTGTATGCACCACGGGCATTACTTGACGTTTATACCCCTCGGGCGACTTAAACATCTACATAATACTCTTGCTACATAAATGACTATTAAATGTCATTATTGTAAAAATTATTAAAATGCATTAATAGTTAATATGTTTCAGACGTTCCACTTTTTGAACCTTTCTAGCAAATCAGTTAATACAAAATTTTAATTAATAGTAGGAATACAAATTACACGAAAGGTAATGTGAGTATTTTATAGAGTTACTTACACTACACGTTGTAAAATTTCATATTTCAACAACTTACAATAGGCACACCTTATACATAAGTGTATTCTGAATAGTATAGCTAGTTTAATCGAACACGGCAACAGGTAGATATGTTTTTATTTTGTAGACTTTTTTTCCGTAGAGCGTAATGACCTGATTAGCATAAAGCTCAAATCGATCTTCCCATTAATGTTTAAAAATAACATAAAAGATACTTTTGTGGTTCTTTCCAAAATTACTACGTGCTTACAAAACAAACGTTTGATCTCACACAATTAATTATAATTAAATAACCATAATGAGGTGATGATGGATATTTAACTTGACTAATCATGAGACAAAGACCCATTATGCGGGTTATGCCTCCCAGACGAGTAAACAGGTTCCCGTTTTTGCTTTACCCGTTATTCGTGTTTGATTTTTCCCGTTTCATTTAGTGTAACTAAAGGTGTCGTGGAAGATGGTAGAAATGCATTATTTGAAGATAATCTTTTTAACTTCAACATTAAATTTATTCGTCATTCACTGCAACGCGCGGCCACAAATCAGTTTAGGTAAGTTTTCCACATTTTTTTCATTAAAAGTTTATCAAATACTTTGTAGAGTATAAACCAATGAAACCCTTTTACCAACCACGCCCGGATGGATATTTGAACGTTCAAATTATTCCATCGGGAAAACCTTGGCCGGCTAGTGCAGAAGGTTACACCAACTTTAGTCAAATTACATCTGTGCCTCAAAATTTGGAAAACATGTTTAAAGAAACTACCACCACAATTGGTCCTCCTCCTCAGACGCCAATTATTAATTTTGCAGATAGAATCAAGGAGCCTAGTAAAATTTCAGAACGTCCTCCACTTCATTCTAATTCTGGGGATGCCGTTGGCCAAATCATTCCGCCTGGGCAACCATGGCCTAGCAAACCAGAAAATTACGGAAATTTTAGTCAAATTCCCGTAACACCACAGTTAGAGAATCGATTTAAAGAAACTACAACTGTTGCTATATCGGGGCGACCACCCTTTCATCCTAATCCTGGAAACAATATTGGTCAAATTATTCCGCCCGGTAAACCTTGGCCCAGTAAGCCGGAAGATTACATTAATTTCAGTCAAACTTCTAAACCGCCTACATTAGAAGATAGAAACCAACAAACGACGATAAGTTCAAATCCCCCACTGCAATCTCATTTTGAAGATAATTTTTCTTTAACTAAGAATTCTAGCCATATTCTGGGACAACCTCCATTTTACCCAAACTCTGGAGATTCTGCTGGTAAAATTGTTTTTTCGGAACAGCTACGGCCTAGCAATGTCGAGGATTCGAAAAATGTCAGCCAAGCTACTGTAGAGAATCTTGAGGATAAGATCAATGAAACCTCGAGCATTTCAGAAAGACCACTACTTCTTCCGCTTGATCCAGGAAATAGTTTCAGCCAAATTATTTTACCTTTAAAACCTTTATCCAGTGAAGTTCAAACTTATGAAAACGTTAGCCAAGTTTCTCCAACTGTGTTAAGTGTGGAAAATAAAATTAAGAAAATTAATGGGTCTAGAGAATTTTCCTTTTCACTAAATTACAGTGGGCAATTGAAACCTAATTATCAATCCACTAAGACACCGATTAAAGTAGAAGATTCAGTTGTCAATGAAACCATAGATGTATTATTGAGTGACAACTCTAACAGCACTTCTGTTATTAATGCTAATGCTATGGAAAGCGTAGCGAAAGGTGCGACTGAAGCGTCTGATACCCTTGTTACAACTTCTCAGGTTCCTGTCGTTTTTTCTACAGATGGTCCTTTGTTTACGTCTATAATCCAAGAAACTACGAATAAAAATGACAAAAGACTAGTTGAAAAATCGATTGAAGAAGCAACTACGCAAATAACGAAACTCGTCAAAGTGGAGACTGTTTCAACAGTTCCCGACAGAATTATTGATCAGGAAACTCCTATAATTTATAAAGGAGAAGGTCAGGTTGTTGACACTAAACAGATTCTCGCTACTACATCAAGTAATTTATTAAGAGAAGATAATCCTGGAATTTCAACAGTTCTAGAGATAAAATATTCAAGTCTTCCTGCAATTCTTAAAGAAAATGATGGTTACAAATTGGTTCCTATGACTGAAACTCCAATAGTGTTCCATATTTTACCTATAGGTGGCTACGAGTCACCATATCAACAACCGCGGTTTCCCGTCAACAGCAACAATCACTTCCAGGCTGCCTCGGTCCCGTATCCGGCGTTCAATATGTTTAAGAAGCTACCTTTGCGCTATTTTACCCATTCCCAGCATTTCTGGTGACTTTTGTTGTAATTCTGCTGAATAAATTCCATGGCTTCATTCATGCGTTATGCGTTTGATTGGGGGTTTATACAGATATGACGAGGGTGACGGGAAAACGTTATTCCTCCTGCAAACAGATCCGTAACGTTATTAGACATTAGACGTACAAATTAACATGGAATAAACCGTGAACGAGTAGGTGTGCATGGGTGAGTGGGGTTATATCTTGCCTCTCCACTGAACTTATCCGAGTAATGTCACAGTCGCTGTCTGCAAACGTGGTCGAGCGTTGAGTGTGCAGTGTTTAGCCAAAGACTTAACGATTGTGTTAGAAAGGAGAGAAACAGTAATTTTTTTAGGAAGAAACAACTAAGGTACAATTATTGGTTCTCAAAAATAATGTTTTTTTATTTTTAAATCAAATTATTTTACAAAATTTATTTAGTTTTTGCGATTGTTAATTCTTTGCAAATTTGCTATTCTAATGATAAAGAATTACATTCATTGGTGTCGGTTTAATATTCGAATAATTTAGTCGTAAAATAAACAAGTCAAAAAATTAGTTCAATAACAACCTACCTACCAATTTTTTTACGTTGGCAATTTTTATATTTAATTCGCGCTTTCGGAGGTCGTTCCGGCGTTTTTTCCCAAATGCAAATTTTTTAACTGTGCTTTTAAATGCTGAAATTTAAATGTCAGCCATGCCGCTTTTCCCGCTTCTTTCTGCTTGTAACTATTCAAATGAAGACGGCGCTAAATCGTAGCATTGCAGTGAAAGCAAATTTGTAACACGACATTTGTGAAACGGCACCTTGAAATTAGTCACCGTCCGGCCGTCAGATAAACCGCGAATTTCGTCTGATTGCGTCACGCGTCGTGTTCCAGGCCCGTCGCCGATGGAGGCGTCGAAAACGTGACGTTGACGCCGACATTGGGGATGTCGTTGTTGAACTTCAGCTCGCCATTTCTGGCGACGCCCAATCCTCCGACCACCAACTACTATCAAAACGTGCCGACGCTGCATCAAGCGCCAGTGCCGTATTCTTATCCACCACCATTGAAGCCCTTTCTACGAGAGGAGTTCGGGGACCCGACGCCTCAACAACCACTACCCGAATACACCAAAGTCACAGATGACGGCACCAAAACCAAAGTGCACGCTGTTATAGACTATGACGATGATTATGATGATGAAGGGGGTTCTCTGCCTTCTTCAGTCACGCCCATTCAGGGCCCTATTTATATCAAAAATGGTTCCGTTCCTGTTGTGCCGCTCTATTCGCATCCCGTTCTGAATAACGGCACTTTCGTGCAAATTCCGGTGAGTCCCTAAATTAGCTCGAAAGTTCCATTTTCGGTTGGCGTTAAAATTGTCTCATGTTTGTACATACTAAATGAATCATAAAACGCACTCAAGGCTTTCCTATTGTTACAATCTCTATGAGCGTCTTAATTTACATACAATGTAGTCTCTTATCTCTCATAAGTCTCATAATGACCACAACTTTGTCAACACACTTCTTCATTTACGTGAGTTTTACTGCCGAAGGTACTAATTTGGTCTAGGAGTGGCTAGCTACATGAGGAAAGTACTTGTTCCACATTCCTCCATTCACTAAACCGTTGTCTTTTCTCTATACAAACTAAACTGCATCGTAGAATTAAACACTTATTATTGGCAAATAGAAAACCATTTTGGTTTAGTCAAACAGTAAGTATACTTACACAAATGATCGGCCAATTTTTAGATTTAAAACCTAAATTTTATTGTGTAAGTACATAAAAAAGTTTTCAGCATTTTAACACACCAATGCACAATTTTTCAGCGTGGTTCACTATGCATCAGGTTGCATTTGGAGTAAGTTGTTACAAGGAATTCTCTGGACTGTAGTTTCAATAAAAATATTTTTAAAGCACAAAATTAAAACGATGTAGGAAATAAGTGTAAAAAGTTATTAGTTAGAAATACAGTTTATGCAAACGTAGAATATTTTCATCGTTCTCTTGGTGACCTCTAATAATAAAAGACCGTAGACTTTTAAAAAATCTCTGTTGTACAACCAAATAGTATTGTAACCAAAATGCTATAGTTGTAAATTGGAAGACGCAACGTGTCCCTTGATGAATGTAACATCTTGTCTCATTAGTAATAACTATTGGTAAGGTTCTATTTAATTTTTCTCGCAATGCTTGAGCTAAATCTAAAAATCATTAGTAAAACTGAGAGTAAAGTGATGGTATTTATTAACAACTTATATTGTGATAGAAGTTGATACAATTCCTTTTTCGAGAATCTAACGAGATATTGCAGAAAAATGTCAACTTATCTTATATGTTTAAAAGCAATTACCTACTTGCAACTAAGATTTCAGTTTGCACTCTTAACTGGAAATTTAAACATTGATGTATGGTTAACCCTTAAATACTGATTTCATTTACGTCAAAAATACACGGCGATTCAACGAAAAATACGATAATTTTTGGAAATGTAACAATTTGCTGCTGTAACAGCTCCTCTATTCTCCCCTCCTTGTTTTGTCTTCTAAAAACCTCTTGAGGATAATTGCAGTAGTTTCAAGTTTATTGGTTAGAAGTAAAGTAAACCTTGATCAATTTTAAAAATGCTGATCCTCTTTAAATGGAAGGTGTATGCTAAAAGAATACGTATTCAGGGTGGCGTAGCTTGATTTATTTTAATATCACGCCACCTCTTCTTAATCTATTTTATTAATTAAAATTGTACATCTGGGGGGCACTCGGCGCCACTGTTCTCTTTCGGGTCTCTGACCATTGGGTCATCACTTTTCTTGATCGTTTCTAAAGAGTGTCTACCTTGTAATCTATTTAGGTAAATGATTAAAGGTCAGCTACCTTAACGAATGTAAGAGTGCAGACATGATTATCAAGTTTTGTCGTCATTGAAAAATTAATAAATTTGTAAGGTTTTGATTTTGAAGAATACCTACTCGCATTCTTGACAGTATTATTATTTTTCTTATCTAACATTTTAACTATAATAATTATCCCCTTTCAAAGCTCTACATTGGTGCAATAAATTTAAATTTTAATTTGTGGGAATTTGTGTCTAAAGTGAAGTTTTCGGGTTTTATTCACGTCATATCTCTTTAAATTGTATTATCCTGACAATCCAACTCAAATTCTGACAACCAATAAAAACAGTCTATTTTTTTAATTTGAGCCAATCAGGATCTGATCTCACTGAAAATCTTTCCATACTAAGGTGAGATTCTTACAGCGATAAGAATAGTTGACAGGTGACATTTCATGAACTAATGCATTTCATAACCTCCAATTTCCGTCATTTTCTGTGGATTGTCTTGCCGAATACAACATGTGGTAGGAATCTTTTGGTAATTTTTGTCAGTCAGTACCACTCATAGTTGTTGTCTTTAGAAAATCGCCACTCGTGCTAAAGCACTCGTGGCGATTTTCGTCACAACAACTATTCGTGATCTGACAGACAAAAATTATTACCGGCAAGATTCCTACCACTAGTTGTATTATATACGACAATCTTTAGAACATAAACGTTTTTATAAAATACGTGTTTAGGAAACATTTTTCAAGATGTGAATTATAAGAAAACAACAATTATTATCTAACTTGTCTGATAAAAATTTACTCCTCAAAATGTATAAATCCCTTACCCCTTCATAAAACATATCTATGAATTTTTTAACGTTTATTCGCCAATATGTAATGTGCAAAATATAGTACAGTTTAATGATAGCACTTGGAAGAACTTCCATTAGAGAATTGTTTTCTATGCCATATGTTTTACCTATTTTGACCACGTCTATGAAAGTCAACATATTTCTAAGTTGTTTTCATAAACTTCTATCGGTATTAAGAACTCAAATTTAAATTTTTTGAAGCAGTGCGTACACATATTTTATGTACATATTACGTTTTAGAGAAATTTGCTAGTTTGGAATATTTACGTCCTTCCTTACTTAGAAACAACTATGTTTTAAATATTACATTTTTGTCATTGCATTATGCATGCGCATCAACTGAGGGTACAAAAGAGAGAATAAAAAAAGCAGAAAAAATATTGAACCAAGTAGCACTCTCCAGTGCAAGAACCATTTTCGAACAACAAAAAGGTAACAACAGGCAGTACAAAGGACTAACTGATGTTTGAATAAATGTTTTCAATTCCTTAGCTAGCTCTGAAGCTTTGTCAAATTTGAAAGAAGTGATAGAAGAGTTTTACTCTCAGTTCAGTTTTCACTTTTATGCAAGACATGAACTCGACAAAATTGGCTTCTCGTTGATATGTTCATCGGTTTGGCAAGTACGCGGGGTTTTTTCCAAACAATATTTGCCGAGCACGTGCCTAGCACGTTTTACAAAAATTCTCAAATGTGAATGCTCAATCAATAGTGTCCTCCCTGCAGTCATCAAGAAAATGAATCATGGAAAGACCACATTTTCATTAGCACAAGGAAAAATTAAAAGAGTTCTGTATGCAATATTCTCCTCTCTTGTTATGATTTCTTAACATTTTATGTACAGTCGCCGTCATTGAAGAAGCCCAGGGTAAAGCGAAATTCATTCTAACTTACGTTACATTTGCAACCAGGCTAAACCACGGGGTGTTTGAGAACCGCACAAGTGAACTAAGATTAGTCGAAATAGAGCGGCACATTTCAGTTTTAAATTATAAACAGCTTCAAACACACCGTAAGTTGGAATGAACTTCACTTCACCCTGGGCTTCTTCAATGGCGGCAACTGTACCTAAGCTTCGAAACGTTTTTTTTTTTCAAACATTTTTTTTAATATTGCAGTGGAAATAATGAAGAGAAATTGTTGCTCTTGCCTTGAATATGTCGTGCCGATGCCTTGCACTAAAGTGGGAACCGAGCTTTAACTTTAGTTTGTGAATATCAGGTACTTTGACCTTTTGGCAACAGGTGAATAGACCGTGGCTTAAGAAGCATAAAACCGCACGTTTTCCGTTCCAAATCGGTTTCAAATCGACCGCTGGAGGATGTTTAAGATTTTCTTTTGATTTGATGAAGATAATATTTGTTACACTAAAAACATTCTGAACACAAATAAATTTACCGTTGTAATGTATCGACGCATATAAGTAGAAAATAATTATGTTACAAGTTGTCATTTTAGCTAACCTCAAAATGTGCATTGTGAATGTATACGTTCTGCTCTTTCTACTATCGGCTCAAAAAAGTAGTGCCATAAAAAGGTGCAAATGTTCGAAAAATTTAGTACTTTGTCTTTAAATTTCTTCTTCTTTGGCACTGCGCTGCGTTGTGGCAGTAAGAGACAGACGAACTTGGTCAGAAAACTGGCTGAGGATAAATAGATCAGACAAAAATTTGTTGACGCAAAATAAACTTTTCTTATTAAAATTTGAACTTTAGGCCTAACAGAAACTTTTTCAAGAAATTTTTCAAAAAATTTGTTTTTTGATTTTCTTTATAGACTTAAATGACATTTATTATAAATATTGCTTTGTGGTGCGTTTGCTTGATAATTAAATAATAGCTGGTAATGCTCAATAAAAAGTCTCAAGGGATCTTTCTTCCATTATGGTTCTGTAGATTATTATTTATAGTTTTATGTTACGATGGATGGTCTAGCAAACGACAACTTGCCAGCTACTCGGTCAGGCCCTTCTAATCACGAAATTAACCACATATTCAATTTTTCACAGCAACTAATGAGTTTAGAAGTATGGAACTAAAACGGCGGTAGCTTTAATTACGTTTGAAGTTTTATCAAATAGTTTGATCGAAATAGAAACCTCTTTATTTCCGTCAAATTGCTGTTTTGACAGTTTGATAGGCTCTGTTTGACAAGAATTTGACCGTGTGGTAGGGCGCTAAGAGGTCAGCGTCGCCGGTCCGACGGCCTGAGGGTTGCACATTCAAAACTGCGAGTGTGTATACAATTAGGAGATAATTGACTTGATTTGTAGGTATACACACTGGCAGTTTGATCTGTACAGGGGTTTATCGTATAGTCCGCCGAACCCGCGGTCTGTGTAGTGTGTAGAGCCATTAAGACGCGAAAGACAAATTTCAAGAATATTCTGGATCGAAGGATATTTGTTCTCGAATAACTCCCAAAAGTAACTTGCTGAAAAATATCACGTAGTGTGAGTACTTTTAAAGCCCCATCGGTGTTTTTTTAGTCCAAATGTAAAAAAACGTGTGTGTCTCAACTATAAAAGACTATAGTCTAGCAAATGTTTAACATCTTATACCAAAACAAATTCAAGAAACTATTAAACCATTCTTACAGTTATCGCTATTTTTACAAATAAAATCTTAAATGTGTGGAATCAATTATAAATTTCACAGAATTATCTTGTTGCAAAATTGCAAACCACCCGAAATGGCAACACGACATTGTTGGTATGGAATAACATTTATTAGCCCCTCACGAAGTTGTTATATTTGTGTTGTGTTGGCAACAATCCGCCAGATTTCTTCTATTTTCCAAAATTGTTCAAGAATTGAGACCCGAAACAAAGGTTACCATAACTTATTTCAGCAACCGAAATGAGCGGAAATCATCAAAATCGAATTGTTATCACCGTACCGTCGTTGTACCTTTAATTTTACTGATTGTTCTAATGTTAATCATTTTTAATAAAATAGTCAGAAACCCGTCAACATTCGACGTATCTACCTAATTTTTTATTTTGGGTAAGTATTGTCATAAAGCATCCCTCTAAAACAAGATTTAGAATGAGCTGTGATTTTTTGGGAGTTGCTACGGGACGGGGTCAGGAGTGATCTGTGGACGAGGCAACGTCTACGTAAATGCTCGTGGAGAGAGATTTAATAAAAAATAAATTGAAAATCGGTCAACGTTCGGAACTCGTTGAAAATCCACGGACAAAATGACCAGGCAAATATTTGCAAACGTCAAATTATCAAATAATTTACATCATTGGTTAGCTTTAAAGAATAACACGATGAGATTGGTCTAATTTTATTAATTAACGGGTCAATATTATTAGGCTAATATAAAAATATACCATTTCTAGTTAAATTCGCGGCACACGAGAAGATGCCAAAATTGCATTATAATTATAATTTTTTTAAATTAAAAATTAAAAAACCTATTAGTTGTAAGAATAAAAATATGCATGAATTATAAATTTTATTAGTCAATAGTTTATGTGGTGTAGGTATGTGTGGTAATGTACGGCCTATTATGTGCTTGTAACTACAACTGATTTTTATTTATTTTTTACATAATGAAGTCCTAATCCACATTCATTTGCTTAATTTTTCTTGAAGCGACGCAGATTAAAAACTCTTTAGCAGTATAGGATAATCATAATGCGGTGTTTGTTCAAATTAGAGTTAATTTTTATTTAAGAACTAAACCACACATACCTATTTCCGAATTAAGAAATTTGTGACCCTTGTGGACGGTTACACAGTCAGGTTTTATTTTGCTGTAGTAACAAAATACAACAACAAAAATATTATTGCACGCTTTCCAATTTTTTCTTGAAGATAAAAGATGATTTGGCGATCGAAACTCTATTGAATTAACATTATAGTTGTCACATTTCAAATTTAGTTAAATTGGTTTTGCTTGCCTGAATGCTATGTCTTCAGTGTATTCTTCTCTTTTGTCTCTTGACTTCCATAAATCAACAAGAAACGGTTCTGCTTGAAACATTTGTTCAAACATTGTTTTTAATGCTAAGTAATAAGTTCATCCTCACAAGAAGAGAGAGGAAGAAAGTAAAAGCAAGACAAGAGCAAAAAAGGTTTAATCCCTAATTTTACTTTTAAATCCTAATAGTTTAAAAAAGTTGTCCTAGTGTACAATAACGGCGCGTTTATAACGTTTTATTTTTTTAACAAAGCGAGGTTTTAATACAATGAAAAATTGTGATAAAAATTGATTTGACGTGACTAGACAAAACGTGACTAGCCGTGGCGACCACCAACAATCTTAAAGTTCAATAGGGACAATGATTGCATTCTTAAGTAGCCTTGACGACAAAACTGTATTGTCTGGGAACACCTTTAAAAGTAAATAGCAAATTACTGACAAAAGAAAACAATAACAATTAATAACAAATTAAGTCTAAATGTTAAACAATAGTCGGAGAAAACATACTAACTTGGAATTGTGTTACTGAATTAAGAATTTTTCGTCAGGTCACTTTAGTACACGTACACAGGCAGTTAAATTACATAGCATTATTTAAACCGACTCGTTTCTCGACAATTTCTACACTACCTATTAATAAATAATTATGAATATAATTTCTTCGTAATTTTATAAAATGTTGGTTTAGTCACCTTCACGTGGATAACTGCGTTAACATCAGAATGTTCGTTTTTTGGTCAAAACCCGAAATCGGCTAATGATGATGGCGTTGTGACCTGGCCCAACTTTCTAAATCTCTTACGAAATTAGTGTACTTTTGAATCATCGCAATCATGGGTTTTATTTAAACATACGTGAGCTAGGGGTCACGATCTCTATAATTTCTGAATTTATTAACAGCAGGAAAGTTGACTAGGATGGTTCAATATCAAGAAGACAAAATTTGACAAGAGTTGTGATATTCAGGAAATAAGTATGCTTGATAATAACAAACCCATGCTGGTAATAAGAAAACAGCCAATTTTATTTTTGGAAATTTATAAATAATTACTCTTTCTGATTTCTGGTCTCACGTATTGTTTTGTTTCATCTTTATTTTTGCTACTTCAGGTTGCATCCTCCGTGACGACTAGCACTGGACCAATTCTCACTAAACTTTAAAGTAAATATGATATTGTTTTACTTATTGTTTACACGTTAGTAACCAATGCGGTAACAATAACTTTACAACTGGCGGGTCGTAAAACTAGTTTACTATACCCACCGGGCTGTAATATGTGCTTTACGACCCTTCCATTTTGAAGATGAATATTTACATGTCAACCAACACTTAGTTTCCGCCACACGCCATTTAATTTTAACGCGTTATTATTAAGAAATCAATTTATTTCACAGAAGCAACGAACGCAATAAAAAAGATTATCAAAATTCCAAATCTTGCACAAAATAAAATATTTTGTCAAGTGAATCCAAAAACTGTGACAAGACATTAACGTCAAATCAGGATTTGATTTAAGACAATTAGAAATAATTTAAATCAACGTAGTCAAATCTTTATTATCACATTTTCGACCATATCTTCTTTTATGTTTATACCAAAGATAAAGACTTCAGATTTATAGTATTTGCTTTATCTTCTGATTCAAATTAAATTTGGAAAAGCGTGAAAGATTTAAAAATTAGTTTTTTATTATTTTTATGGATTTTTTTTGATTAATTAAATTCATTTTCAAAGATCCAAATTAGTCATCATATTGCCACGGCATTTAAATATTTTTTTCCAAAATTTCATCACAATCAGTCAAGAAATAACGTCATAATTTATATCTCTCGCTTTAGGTCACTTTACAAAACGTGAAAACCCCCTTAACGATTCCAACAAGAGTCATTTGGAGCAAAACAGTGTCCTTAAAAAAAAAAGAAGTAGTGCTCTAGACAATCGTTGAGCGATAATCCCATCGAGCAAAACGTACCTTTAGACTTGCATGCACTTGTTTATTTCCTCCACTTTGCTCGTTGCGCTCTGCTTTCCTACCCTGCACCCTAAGATACCTTATCCACCATCAAGATTTGCAAGTCCGGTTTCGGATCGGATTAGTTGTAGCCATTTGAAATGGTTCTTCACATTATTAGCACAGCATGAGCTAATGAAGCTGTCAGGTTCTAGTTCGACGCTTGATTGCAGTTGGACAAGTCCACTGAAGCTTCGGGTTCCCTGACTCCGGATGAAAGGGTAGTGGAGCATAAGCCACAATGTTGTTTTGCTAGTCAGATCAAGTCAAATCTTTCATTGTATTTATTTTGATAAACAAAATGATTTTACGTACAATTCTTGAAAACGTGATACGCCTTCGGCAATTAGACCAACTGATCGCTTTATAATTTTTGAGTAATAACCAAGCTGGAACCAATCCAGCAATAAAGCCTAAAACACTTGAAGATGCCACTGCAAGAAAACGGCATACCTAAGTGCTAATATTCAAATCCGAAAAGATGTACAAATTGCAGCCTTGTAAACTTGTATGTGTAGATATTTGTGCTTAAGTATGTTGCAAAAGTTCAACCTTAACCTTCGACAAACTTATTTACTCTATGTTTACGGCAAGTACAAAAGTTACAGATCGGCATAGTCTTTCGCTCCGGTATAGCATTTATAGTTTGTTTTGTAGTGTATACGTACTGTTTGTCAAAAATAGGAATAGCCGTGAAATTTCAGACGGGGTGCGTACTACAAGGAGCGGGGAGAGTGATCCCGCATTCAGACCTGTACAATCTGCGTCACGTAGGTCTCACCCTGGGGGGAATTCAAACGCGATCGCGAGCATGCAACTAAACTATTAGTTCTTATGGGAAACTAACCTAAAGAAAACAAACTAACAATAAAAAGAAAAAACTAACTAATTATCTAAGTGAGGGTACCGAACACAGCTTAAATGCAGAAAATTGATAACGTGAACATCAATTTTCCTTGATCCAACTATAACGGTTTTTGCTACTTGTATGATTTTTATTCTAAATAGGACCAATAATGCAAATAAACATAAATACTTGGCTTGATTTATAATAACACTATAACAAATACGTCAAATCTTGAACTCAAAAATGGAGTGTTTGGCAGATATTTATACATTTCTAACCTACAAGAATAACACTCCAGCTTGTTTACTTGTGAAAAATAATCTAAATCTGATTAATCAGACGCATTAAGAAAATTGAACTCTTTTTGAAAAAAAGTAAAATTTGCTAAGATTTTCATAAGAAAAACAAAAGCTAGTGTCATTTCCGGCTAAACCGGAAACGATAAAAACATTGATTAAAAGCTTTTTTCTCTAAAGAGAATAATTTTTGAATTATTACGCAGCTATTATTCATTGGGAAGGTCTGTAGGTAGGTTCAATTTCAGATGACAGTGTTGCCTTTTTCATTTATCTGCTAGTATTTTCAAAATTGAGGGAGAGGAATTTTTTTAATTAATTTTTCAGTACTCTACACTAATTCTAGATTTCTTAATATATCTTTTTGGCAAGTAATGGATTATGACATCACGAATTACGCTGATCAGAAACTTTTTATAAATGGGTCAATATTGCTTAAAATCTTCTATTCGATGAAAAAAAACGGAAATTCTCATCGTTTATTACATCAGGGTTAGTTTGAATTTCGTTATCACAATAATATGACCGAAAATTAACGATCACTTGGCTAATAATCAAAGAACCTTTTACTCCTCTTTTGTTCTATTTTTTTCTCTAATATCTTAAGATGCTTCTGCAGTTTTCATTTGAACATTTCCTAAATAAACCCGCCCGTGGGCATAATGCACCGTTTTTTTCTAAAGAACGTAATACTCAATTTGTCAACGATCCGAACCGTCCTTCGGAAACACCAACGTGTTTTCTTCCTCATTATTTTTCTGTTTCTCCGAAATCTTTGTCGTTTTCACCAGTAAAAGTTCTTCGTTCGGGCATTTCTGTAAAACTCAGTTTTTACTTATCCTTTATTTATGGTCTTCGCATATCGTTATTTACCGTTTGCCTTATTTGATTGTTAAGTGTATCATCGCGACGTCCGTGACGACGTCCCTGAACCCAGAGGCGATATGTGAAAACGTCGCTACACACAATTGCATAATCTTAATCGTGCTAACCGTTCAGTTACGCAACGGAAATGAAAACTTTCACAGGCCTTGTCATGGTACAATGATGGTCTCCCTTCAGACTTGGTCTAAATTAAATTAAGCCGCAATCCCTCCAGTTCGGAAACGATAGGTACCATTTTCTCCTTCCGTTACTCACCTCTGACCTTTACAAAACGAAAGGCTCGCATCAATTAAACAACAGACCTACGGCAACGTTATACACGCTTAGTTTTTCTCAAGCATTTCGATTAATTATTTAATCGTTGTTGACCTCGTTCTATATGGCTTTAAAAACGTTCCATATAACAGTTCCCACCATTAAATACAGCAATACACTAGTATTAATAGCAAAAACCTTTAAGCACACTTTTTATAATAATGAGTTAAATAATTATGACTGTATCAATCTAGTACCGGCGGTAAAAGTTGTTTTGACGTTTACTTTCTATGTGAACGGTTTAAATAGTTGGTAGTTCACAGGTTTGAATTTCCCGCTGGGGGATTGGGTATGGCGGCCGGTATTGCAGGCCGCTGACCCGAAACGAGACGGACTCGTCGCGGCGACATTGAAAAGAAAAAAATTAATTGGCAACGGTAGCTTACGCGACGGTTCGCACCATGATTAAGAAAGGTCTCTTTCAAGTTTGTAGCCCCACCCGGACGTGCTGATTATTGCTGATCCGTTTCTGTCTTTGAGACAGAGATATATGTTGCTAAAATAATGGTGTATCACTCTATAATGCGAATTTTGAACGTTATTTTATTGAAGGATATCTAGTTTGACCATAATAACCCAGCTATTTGTTAGCAAGTAGGCATTTGTTAGATTGGCGAAAAACCAAATATGAGAAATAAGAGCGACAAAATAATATTATTTTATTATGATTCGAATTTTATATCCGGTGACCCCACCTTCTAAGAAAATGACCTTATCGGTTTGGTTTACTTACCTCTGATATCTTTGCAGATATTTGGATTTGGAATGCCAGTTGAATGAATATTAAGAAAAATTAAAATGTAAAAAATATAATTGTTTGAAAATTATTAATTTCCATGGCTCTGTTTTCTTTAGCTTATACTAAACCTTAGTGTACTTTTGCTGTACGAAATAGGGGTAGTAGATCACTCTTAAGCTTTATCTAAATTTGTGTAGATTCATCTTTTGGTTTATTCTATTGTTCTGTTTTAATTTGATTTTTTGGATTTTGACATTTTTGCCACTTGTCGTTGACGATCGCTAACAACTTTAATGATGGAGCAAACGTGCTGATAGAGTTTTATCGCCTGTTTCTTTTCATTTTGGTTCTTGACCATCAACAACTGTCCAGAGAATAATTTTGCCAATTGTGGTTTTAGACCCCGCCCAAAACTGCACTATTAAGGTTAGTGATGGCTTCGTCATATAGATTTTCATCAGAATATTAGGAATATAAAGCAATCTCTGGAAAGCCTCTTGGATAGCTTCCCCAGGCAGCAGGTTAAATGTTATTATTCCGGATAGTTGTAACCTATATTTAATATACTACAGAATTACTGGATTTTTGTACTGAGTAGTGACGGTAATAGTAGTAAGCAGTTTTTGTTTCTACTTATAATTTGCTCCAGGACTCTTCGTTTATTCCTGGTGATAGAATGCCACTATCTTCTTTCTTTCTTTCTTTCTTTCTTCTCCCTTCTTCATTCTTACTGACGTCCCGTAACTGAGAACTTTTTTGTTGGCTCCTACGATCAACTTCAGGGTGCTGACAGGGGGGAAGGTTGAGAGTGTGGCTTTAAACTTCTCTAATAAAGAAGCCCTCTTTTATTCCTTAGTAATCTAGCTTGCTCTTAGCCAATTTTTAAATATTTGAAATATTTAATTTTAAGTCGAATTTGGCACTGCAACTGCGCCGATATTTGGTTTGGTGGTGGTTTGGGTTCGGTTGTGTATGGATTGATTAGGTTGTACTGAAATCTGATATATTCAATATTAAAGCGGATTTATCCAATTATGTATTAGGAAGACCGTAATTCTTGCCCGGATTTAGAATACTTTCGAAACTGGGTGAACGACCGTACTTTCAGTAGATCAACCGTAGTTCGGTCGGCGCAATCGCGGTGCCGATCAAAATTTTTAATACTTTATTGTTTACTGGATATATCTATTTTTATAATAAATAATGTGATACTTAGGCGCCTCCGTACTGTGTGATTCAAATATCTACAATAAACTTGAGGCATAGCTGTTATTTCTATGCTTCAAAATACGTCATTGAAAAATGCATCTATCTACAGGTGGGGCAATAGTGCGCCCGACTTCAATAGCTCCAGTTCTATGATAGTTAGAAATTTGATTTAAAAACACAAATAAACTAGAGAAAGAAATCTATAACCGGAAATTACTTTTGCACATACAGGGTGAGCCAAGACGATTATACAGGCACAAGTCACTTCTTTTTAAATGGAATGTTGTGTGCAAAAGCAGATTTTTCGGAGCCTTTTCCTAGACTCCTTTCGCTCTCATATTATTACTGACTATTTATAAACCACTTGGATGTAGCGATTTTTTTGTTCAAATAATGGTCCACGTCCCCAGACAAAATCTCCCTCAACAAGGCTACAGCTTGGTACTGACGTCTCTCCAGTAAACTATGTATTCATGTCCGTTCGCTTCAACAAGTAAATTTGCAAGTAAATCGCAAGTTCTGTAATGACCGAGTGCCACAATTGCTTTATGAACAAGTCCTTTATACATTTCTTTCTACTTTGAACCTATTTTAAACAAAATATGCTCAATTATATTGGCCCTAGAAAAATTACAAGTTTTCAACTAGCTTGACTTGTAGAAGTCGTAATACATTTGGCGGAGGCGCCGGGTGAATTCTAATTTGCCACCGCATCATACTGCATGGATAAAGGTTTGGTTTCAATTATTAAAGCAGCATAGTTAATGGGTTTTAAATTTCAGTCATTGTCAGACGGAGAAACATGTAGTCGAATATGGGTCCTAATATTAATCCCATTATTAATAGGAATAGGTAGAGGAGCGGCTGAAAGCCAATAGTTTGATAAAACCGAGTATTTACCCCTGACGTGATTTCTGGACAAATCGAGTATTTTACTTACTTAAAAAAGTCTTTGTTATTTTATTCCAATCAATTGTTACCCATGACTGAACTCTACAGATAAGTAGGTACATGAAGACAATAAGAATGACTTCTTGACCTATCAAAAAAAATGAATACAGCTTTCCTAGTTGAGCCCACAAGAAAATCCATTCTAGCACTAAGTAGGTACTCGGGAAATGCTTGCCTGTTTTACCAGCTATTTTTTAATTTTTTAAAGACATCATTTTTGTTAATCTATCCAAAACCAGACCTACAACATCAAATAAACGTCAAAACGAAACGATACACTAGAAATACACTTACAATTTTGGATCTGACATTTAACAAACTTCGGTAGTAGGTACACCCGGTCAATTAAGTAATGCACAGGGGGTGCACAAATAATTTACGTTTACCACATTATTATCCAGTATAACGTGGAAAATTGTGATCCCAATTTGTGATCCCCTGTGCTTTTCTAATGTCTCTTACAAGTTTTTCTATGTTACACTTGATGATAACGTGAGAAAAGTAAATTATTTACGCACTCTCTGCCCTTTGGTCGAGTGTACATATGACAAAGTTCAACAATTTTTAAAGATGCAAATTTTTATTTAAAATAGGTCCAAAGTAAAAAAAATATTATAAATAACTCGTTTATAAGGCAATTATGGCATTCGTTCATTATAAAACTTGCAGCTTCGCAGCTTGTTTTTTAAATTTGACATGACATAAAATGTGCCTATGGCACTTGTTCTTTAATATGCTATCAACAAAGCCTTTAAATTTAAACTTTTCTCTAAAGAAAAATGTTTTGTCATAATGCTAAAGGCGTCTTTAAAATTTGTTGAAGCTCCTCTCACCTAAATGCCCATTTTTGACCATAATTGGCTAAAGGATACTTTAAGAAGGCACACAATTTTGTAAAAATATTATTCATCAAGACATTAGGTAAATAAAATAAAGACATGACTATTTTTCTACTGGAAAGCTATATCTTCGCCCAACAGTTTATAATGAGGTTTTTGAACTTATAATCTTATATAAAACTGACCAAGCTTTTTATTTAAGTACGTTTTCTAAATTCATTACCATTTGAAATTTTTGAGAAAAAGTTTATTTTATGCTATCGCCCTCCGAATGTGCCTCCCTCAAAAATAATTAGGAAATAAAAATATTTTTGCTATTTTTAAAATTTCATAATGGAGGCACTTCCGCATATACCGCAAATTGGTATCAACTTTGTTATTTTAAATGGAATACCCCAATTTTAATTTTTTTTTTGATTTTATGAAGAATTTAAACATCATTTTGTTAAAAATTGCTTATATTTTATCTAAAATAAATTTTTTTTTTGGGATATTTTAAATATTTCTAAAAATTTTAACAGGAAAGTGATGTGATGTGAAAAAATTAAAATGTCAGCAATAGTTGACAATAGCACGTTGAATTTTTTATGCGGGGAGGCATACCGGATGTTTATTTTGAGAGGAAACGGGCATTTTCTCCTAAACTTACTACTTCATAAAAAAAATTTTAATGGGAGCTATTTTACAAAATACAGGCTTCTGAAATATGCTTTTCAACATTTTTATTCACTTGTCATTTAATCAGAAATGATATCAACTTTATTATTTCAAATAGCAACACATAATTTTTTTACCAATTTTTGGTAGATAATTTAATTCTGAATCCAGCGATGTATTACAAAGAGGTTGTTGTAAGAAAAATTTTGAGAAAAATGATTAAATGTGAAATTATAATTTGCGGCACAGCCTTACTTGATAATGTCACGTCGAGACACAGGTAAGAAATAAGATCGAGCGATTATGGAATTATTGTTGAATGCAAATGACATTGACATTGATAGTTACAAAAAATTGGCGTTTCTGCTCGATTTTGAACAATAAGGCTCCGTTAACGCTGTTTGGAGGAGATGTGCATGTGTATGGAACAAAGTGGAATGCAGTTCGAACATTTATTTTAAAGCCATATCATTTGCATTCAACAATAATTCCATAATCGCTCTATCTTATTCTTTACCTGTGTCTCGGCGTGAGAACTTTTCACATTATCAAGTAAGGCTGTGCCTCAAATTGTAATTTTGCATTCAGTTATTTTTCTCAGAATTTTTCTTATACAACAACCTCTTTGTAATACATTGTTGGATTCAGAATTAAATTATCTACCAGAAATTGCTAAAAAAATAATGTGTTGCCATTTGAAATAACAAAGTTGATATCATTTCTGATTAAATGACAAGTGAATAAAAATATTGAAAAGCATATTTGAGAAGACTGTATTTTGTACAATAGCTTCCATTAAAAACTTTTTTCATAAAGTGTATAGTTAAACACAAAATGCCCGTTTCCTCTCGAAATGAACACCCGGTATAACGTTGAAGTTAATGATCGTATGAAAAAATGCCCAAAATGTTGTACGATAAAGTTTATAATTAACGACATACGCCGACCTCACAAAAACTGTAAAAAGTAATTTTTTTCAAATGACATGATACTTAATCACATACATCAGTTGATGTGATACAGAAAAGTAATGCGCTTCTAATGATGTTTCTATGCCAAAAATATATGGTTCTTTAGAAAATTTGCGATCTTATTTATCAGAGACAATTGAACAGCACCAAACTTATAAAAGGCTTTAACTTTAAGAGTGCGGTTGACAAAGCAACATTTTCAGCGAATTTAATGGATTCCTTTATTTTTTAGTTTATCCAATTTTTTAGTAATTATTTGCCGTCTTCTCAATAATTACACACCAACACCGTGAATATTAAAGACCAAATACAAGAGTTGCAGCTATTATCTGTCAGCGTGGTTACAAACTTTGTTTTGTCAACAATTACTATTGAAGTCAACGCCTCCTAGAAGACAGTGCTATTCAATTTAAAGAAAATTGCAAATATCTAAAGAATCATATATTTTCGTATATAATACAACAAGTGGTAGGAATCTTTCCGGTAATAATTTTTGTCAGTCAGATCACGAATAGTTGTTGTGACAAAAATCACTACAAGTGCTTTAGCACGAGTGGCGATTTTCTAAAGACAACAACTATGAGTAGTACTGACAAAAACAAAACTGACAAAAAATACCAAAAGATTCCTACCACGTGTTGTATTCGGCAAGACAATCTAAAGAAAATCGCTGTAATCATCTGTTCCTTAATATGGAAAGATTGCCAGCGTAATCCGATCCTAATTGGCTCAAATTCAAAAAATAGACTGTTTTTATTGGTTGTTCGATTTTGAGTTGGATTGTCGGTATAAGAACCTCATACATTATTCCAACAGGTGCATGTAATTAGGTATCATGCTATTTAAAAAATATTTTGGTAATTTGTTTATACCATCACCCGTGTAACAAATTCAACGTATTGTCGTCAGCTGTTTTCTAGTCACATCACTCTCTTGCCAAAATTTTCAGAAAAATTGGAATATCTCCAAAACTACTGATTATAGATTAGATAGGTATAAAGAATTTTTAACAAAACGATGTTTCTTTACAGAATCTAGAAAAAAATTAACAATTAAGATATTCTATTTAAACTAACAAAATTGATGTCAACTTCCGGTATATGCATGAGTGTCACTATTATGAAAATATTTTCACCGAGACTATGGCTAAATGTTCAGCTTCCTAGCTTTTTCCTTTCTCAAGATACTTCTAATAGACGGTCGCCGTGAATCACCTGTATAGACAATTAGTCAAAAGTCGTAGAAATTTAGGCAAATGTCGTAGAAATTTAGTCAAACGTCAAATGTGGGCCCAAATTTCAATTTAATTATTCTATAATCTTCTAAACTGGATTGATTGTTGGTTGGCAATCGATTAAACAACAAATGCAAATTAGTTAACAATGAAACACGTTATATCTGTAGACGCCTATACTGCCCGGATTTGGGTCCGGTTGATTTTTCTATTTCCTCATATTGTACCTATTAGTGACACTTCAGACGAGGAAGCTCCAATGACCTTCGCGTAAGCGTTCGCACATCGAATTAATTCCTGCATTCGTACCAAACTAAACGCCATGCAGAGAAGGATTATCCACAGTCGACGTGAAAATGTTCGGATCGTCGTGTCGTTTTCGTCGGTGTTGGTGGTGCTAACTCAAGATGGCATCCAAGAGATGCACTTTTCTAGGCCTTTTGGTACGTAACCATTACGTAATCGCTTCCGCCAGTTAATTTTTTTTGTGGATTCCAGTTTCTCCTACGCTTTTCCATTTAATCCGATTCATGATCATTGAGTGCACGCCCCTATGAAAAACTTTAATGTTTCACCGGCATCAATGAATCGTATTACAGGCCCACGCCAGTTGTGGAATTGTTACAGTTTCATTGTTGTTACGATGATTGTTACGTGCTTGCATAGAATTCGACATGCGCATTTTTAACCTTGATTGCTGAGGTCTGCCTTGGTTTGACTGGCCTCGTTGTTTATTCAATAAATTGGTTACTAAATATACGAATAGAAGGTTGGCGGAATTTGTCAAAATATATTGATTTGCGGAAATGTGGGTTTCGAATTTGGCGCCGTTTTCATGTGACTTATATATTTATAGGGCACACCCGCTGCGCTCTTGCGTTACCGGAAGCAATCGAAAATATTGCCAAGGTTCCGATCGACGACTCGATAGCAAATTAATTGCGATTTAATTGCTATCTCAGGATTGATATTGATTCTGCTACGTCGAATTGAGACAATAACGAACGTGGCGATTTCAGCGATGAAGCAAGACACCGGACCGGAAAGTAAACCCGGTACTGGTACAGTGTTAGGCGTGTCAAGGTTCCAGAACATTGACTTTCATTTGACAGACCTTCACGGCAAAAGTGTCGCAAATTTTACACACTACGACGGATTAACGCCGAATTAATGGCTAAATTACTAGGTAGTGGACTTGTTGTGAAGTCGGCCATCGACTCCCGACACATGGGTAACAACCAATGTAACTTCTTCGTTGGATGGCCAATTGAGTTTTGAAGCAATTTCAGCAACCTTGGTAAATGTGGTAAAAGCATCCATGCAATTGCAAGATAAACAAGTTTCATCCTGAATTCCTAAATACATCCGTTGTTCCTCGACAATTTTACCTCCAGACAGCTTATTAAGTATCTAATTAAGAGAAATAGAAACCGCAATCAAAATTGAACGCTACCAACAGATGTAAAGAAACTACCTATTGTAGGTACTCAACGTTATTGTGCATAACACTTTTGGTACTTTTGATATTGATTCTGTTTGTTCTATTATCTGTCATGACTATGACTTTATCACTGTGTAAGAAAAGCAGTATACAATATACCTACCTGTGGTGGCACAACATAGGTACTTACTTACATACATACTTACCTACATACCTAATTACCTACCTACATACCTTACATCTTTCTGCTTGCGTTTCTGTGACGCCAGTTGTTAGAATTTTAAGAAGGTCAATTGTGTTTACTTTTCTTGCAAGTACAATCAACCGATGACCAAAGTCGGAAAGATTGTTGAAAATTTTAGTGCGCCACTGAAAAATACGGTCTAAAAGTTTAGGGGTTCCCATAGATCAAAAAGAATTTTTGGAAAATTTACCCGTTAATAATTGTAAATTCCTCAATTCGATTGTGACACTATTAATACTATAAGATACACATTATGAAGTAGGTACATGCCAAGGAGCCTAATCTTTACTTTCATGTTTATCAAAAGGGGTTTATTCTGTTGTGAATAAATTTTCTTGGACTAGTCTTGTAAGGTTTGATTTAACACTAATGTTTCTTAATGATTCTTTTACTAAAGACAATTCTTCCGCATTCTTTTCTACAAAAAATAATTATTTTTTATACACGATGTATATATCACTTTACCTTAATTCTTTTGTCATAATTTTTTTTTGTTATATTACTATTTAAATTATCAAAAAATATGCAGATATGAATGAGACAAACACGAGAAGCAAAAATATAAATCTACATTCTACTAGTATTGGAAAGCAATTTTTATAATACGTCGTCCTTAATTACCTATAAATTTTACCTACAATTTTGCTCAAAATTTTTCTAATTTACCTCCATTAGCATATAGGTAGTTTTGGTTTTATTTTTGTATTCATCTTAGACCACTATGGCTTCGATTTGAACCATTTGCTTTAAAAATTTTTATTCAACTTCTTAAAAATGATTTTATAACCTGTTGACTTCTTTTAGTTTGTAATTTGTTTTTCTCTTTCACTGTGTTACCAACGTTTCCTTTAGATAATTCTCTACTTGTTCTAATTCATGTAGTAGTAGGTATCTACCTTAATGCATTTTCTAATTTACATTTGGGTGAAGAATGCTAGTGCTAAAACCAGTATTCAGATCGATACGAGACTCAGAACTGGCTTGGCTTTTGCTATAATAATACAATATAAAATATTAACTGATTTTTTTGTTAACTCAACTTTTTAGTGGTAAGTATATTCCTTCTATAATTTTAGTTAAATCCTAACAAAGACCTTCGATTATCATATAGGACGTGATCAAAATGTTAATATTGACATTTTACAGAGCGAGTTGTATTAATTTTTTTTTTAGCATCGGTTTTTAAAAACGTTCCAAAATAAACAATTGATTTTCAGTGTTAGATTTTCCATAATTTAGAACAATATAGACTCTTCTTTACTGCTGTCGCTGTCAAGAAAATGAATCATTGGAAACCCCCTCAAAAGCGGATCTGATCTAAAATCAATCGTAACGAATTTGCATGAATCCGATCGACTTGCGTCCTTTTCAATAAATTTATGAGAACGTGATTCCGCTATTTCGTAAACAGAACTGATGGTCACAAGGTTCCATCGGTTATGCTGCGTACGGTCGCGCGTTGTGTTTGTTGGCATCCGATGCATTTAATTATGACATTACGCGCCATACAACTTCACCTGAGATTTATTTAAGGAACTATAACAATTCAGTGACTAACATTGTTATTTAAAGAGCAAGGCCGTTCGCATGGCAAATACCTAGTGCTTTCCCGTTCGACTTGTGTGAATGGCGAAAACAATCGAATTGTCGTCGCCGTTCGACGTATTTATCAATCCAGTTCACAATATTTATTGCTATAAAGTTTTTTTGCAGTTACTAATAAAACTTTAATATAGGCATAAAACGAGTTTTCACTAATGACCAAAACACGATTTAAAAAAAACATGACCACTCGGAAACGTCAAAGTTATGTACTTTTTGATATTTCAGGACATTGTCATTGTTAATATTTAATGAAGATTATGAACCGAAACTAAATTACAATAACGAATCCGAGGTAGTATGCTGTGATGACACGCTCTTTATTTATTTACGAGATTACAATTAAAACTTCTCGAGCTTAGTTATAATAGGTACCTATAGTATAATGGATTGGTAAATGAAAAATCTGAAAGAAAAGCGGCCCGTGATTGATTAATGATTTATTAATAATCTTTATTATTTTACTAGCATTGTATTAAAATCTCATTGTATTATTTATAAATATCGATATCAGTTTTTATTGTCAGCTAGCTTTAGCTTATAGATCCGCATAAGCAGTTTGGTAAATAATATTAATTAAGGAACAATGTGATATTTTCAGATGGTAATATTATCTTTAATGTAATATACTTTCAGGCACTATGGCCAAAGTAACTAAATGCAATAAGTATACTGTAATATGTTGAGGTTATTTGACTGAAACAGCTTGTCGTTAGGCTTAACAATTCATTTTCATAAAACTTGTGCTGTGATCGATTCGATGTTGTCGAGTGAAAGCTTCGCTCTTTTTTATCTTTTCCTACGACTTCCACGATATATTTGAGAAGAGACGCTATTATGGAGCCATTATGGACAGACAATAAACATAAACAATTAGGTAATTTTTAATTACTCTTAGTGTTCCATTTTCGATAGTTAAGCAATTTTTTTCTATTTTACAGAGCCATAATTCATCTCTCAACAATTAAGGCTTTTATGAAGGAATTTAATAGGCTCGTAGATCGTGTTTCGATCAGTATTTCTCCCTTTCCCTATTACATTGTTTGCTCTTCCAACTCGCTTACTAAACTTAAATACTTCGCTCTTTCTGTTTCACTTATTACACAGGGTTTACGATGGTGAGTATCTATTAGACGTTTTACGGAAAGTACTCAAACGTAAAACTTTAATGTGGGATTTTGGAGTTTTCTGTGATGCCCTAATCAATATTAATAAATAGAAGACCTTTCCGGTTTAAATACCGAAATAATAACTTACTTTATTTTAAATAGTAGATGCTATAATGCTACAATTTTGATTATGTTCTTAAAGTAAAATAGCAGCAAATACTGCTACCGAATGGTTTTCCGGGAAGCATTAGTCATTAATGCATATCGGCCATTCAGGATGGTTTAATGTTTAATTTAAGAATATTACAAGACAAAATACCTCAAATTCGAACAGTAAAAACATTACTTTGTAGCTTAAGTAAGTTCGTTCCTTTAAATTGTCATACACCTACTGAAGGTTCGAAACCATCGAACATTTCGTTTGCTGCTGTCACTGTGGTACATACCCTTTCTACATATCCTTTTTTACGCCGTAGCGGCATTGCACTGCTTGTATGCTACGTTGCCGCTGCACTGCTATGTGAGAATTGACCTTTAGGCGTAGCAAATACTGTTACTTTAATGCAAGTATTTGCTTGGACAAAGGCTTAAACTATTATGAATAACACTGCAGATTTTGCGCCGTTAAAATCAGACCATTGTTCGTTCTAAATTCAATTAAAGCGAAAAAATATTACATTCCTTTATATTATTATTAATTAATAATAATAATAATTTTTGTTAGGGGTATTATGTTGCATTGGTTACCCCATTACTTTATTGGCAAATATCATGAAATACAAAGAAGTGCGTTAACATCCACAAAAATATTTTTTGAGGTAGGTAAATACAGCACCTATCAAAAAATAAGATACGACTCATGAGGTGAAATCGGCGATTTCGAACTTGTGTAAAACTGGCTGAAGAAGTGGTTATGTCAGCGTAGGCCTGCCAGCGTCATGGTAAAGATTTTAAAATTGTACAACCTAATTCCATTACGACGTAATAAATAATAGTAAGGTACTTACATATTTTTGAACTATCAAAAATGATTAAAATCTTTTGATTATTGGGTGTGGACAATAAACAATTATTTCGATTGGAGTTTATACCTACCCCAACGATTATCTCAAAAATTGTGGTTTTAGACATCAAAAGAATTAAAGTATCACACTGTTCATTTAACAAACACCATTAGCCGTAGGTAAATTGATCACCGCGTTCTCTATACCCATTATCTTTATCTGGAAGGTCTCAAGGTTAGAGGGGTTGTAATATTTTCGCAGACTGTTCTTAAATACAAATTACATAGTACTTATCTTGATGATAAAAGCGTTCCAGGCTTTTGTAAAATTTAAGCAACCTATTCTAAAGTATCAAACCCTCCAGCCTTTAAATGATTTGAATACCTCCAAAGCCGTCAGTGGTAAAATAATAAAATGTTGCACCACACCATTACTCTTTTTGTGCGTACCAATTGAAATAGAAATAATTTGAAAATTAACTCCATGGGTGCCGGCAAACGGTAAACGATGAGATTTGAAGTAAACTTTCCTGTATGACATGTAATGTTTCTAACTTTTGACCGTAAAATATGGGATTTCAAAATATTCTACATACTTATTAAAGGTACCTTATCTGAACAAAATTCGTTGGAATATTTTGTTGCGAGTTATGTATTGCAAATTAAAAGTGAGCCATGAATGAAACTAAGTTTAGGAAGGACTTTTATAGACCCTCTTTTTCTTCTCTTTATCATAGAAACTCCAGGTAAAATATTGCAGACATTTTTCTGAACACCGTGCCCCGAAAAAAGTAAGAAAAAATAAAGGGAAGTAGAAAGGTCTTTATGTACAGAGTGAGTCAGCTAAAATAAATCAACCGAAATATCTTCGTTATTAGTAAAATTACAGCATTAATTAGTGATACAATTAAATAGCTAAAATTATTTCCAGTACATGGATAACATTTAAATTTAATTTTTGTCGTTTTATTCTTAAGAATATTTAATTAAATGTATCAAATTATTTTTTAACTTTTCCAAATAATAGTATTGTTTTAGCTGAGGTTAGAAATAAACGCAAATTAATAAAAAGTTGCAGGAATTAGCATAATTTGATTTTAAAAAGCTCGGCTGCAAACGGTTCAAATCTGTCTGCTCCGCGAAGCATGTTTTTGATCATTTCTGAAATTCTGAAATTTATCCACCTAACTGACCACCGTTTCTCGCCATTGACAATGAAACGGGGAGCACTTTGAAGTTCACCATGGGCGCTCTCTAATACCTTTCTTAAGTTGAAGCATTGTTGAAGGTTCCTTTATCAGCAATTTTCTGCAGGTACATTATCCCATTATAGTTACTACAGCCCACATCTCTCACAACTCTACATCTCCACCCAATTGCGAACCTTCCTTGGAACGACATACGTCGTCGGACCTCAGCATTCAACAGTCGCAGTTCTTGATCCCATTTATAACACTAATTGCATCTTTTAATTAATTTTATTGCCATTATCGTAGTCAGAGCTTTTTCTCTTTACATATTAGTTTTAAAAAAATAGTTCATTTTGAGAAATTAGAAAAATAACTTAACACATTTAATTAAATATCTCTAAACAGAATAAAACTAAGTGACATTTGAAGGTAAGTACCTACGTACTGAGAATAATTTTAGCTAATTAGTTGTATCATATGTTAAAACTGTAATTTTACTAATAACGAAGATATTAAGGTTGATTCACTTTAGCTGACTCACCTTGTATAGTTAAGAAAAAAAATCGTTCCTTAATATGTATACCTTATCGGTATACACACGGCTCAAAAAGTATAGTCAAGGATCAGGTTGTGGAAAATTTTCTGAACAGCTGGATCTTAGCAAAATTCTAGTTTTTCTAACCCACGTCACTGTCTTTCAGGTAGAAGCAACGGGAGTAATTAATAATTCACGGTGCCCTTGTCCATCGCTACCATTAACTTGCTCATGTGGACCCCACACCCTTAATCTAAAATTCAGAATCCTTCCTTAACCAAGGTTTTCTTAACTTAATTTTATTCATGGCTCACTATTAATTAAAAATCATTTCTAATTCGCAATACATAAGATGCAACAAAATATGCAAACCAATTTTGTTGAAAAACGGAGCACCGTATCGGTATTGCAATCTTTCAAATTCTTAAAACATATACGTATTTTCGGTTTCAGATATTATGGACGGCACTGTCTGTAGCTTTAGGTTTAGAACTGAGAGGCGAATACATCCGCGGCGTCCCTTGCATAAAGCGTCACCAACAACTTTTTTGCCCAACAGCTGGAAATTCCTATCCATTGTGAGTCAATAATTACCTACTAAAATATCAAGTAGCACTTGATAAATTTTTAGAGATCGTATAGAATTATTCATAGACGAGAATAAGGCACTGATGAAAAGGATGTACGGCGAATTCGACATGGGTCCCCCCGATTTCGGACCTGCTTCCTCCGGCCGAAAGAGAAAAAGATCCACAAAACCAGGCGTGCCGGACGTACACTTCGATCCTGGTCCACCGTCATCGAACGGCGGCGATTCCTTCTTCAGTAAAGTCCGGAATCCCAGACAAAATTTCCGGACAAACCAGAGCTCTGAGAGCGGCAGGTAAATTACCCGGATTTTGTGGAAATTCCCTGATTTAGTGGAAACTGTTACAGAATTGACGCCTGCGAAAGCAAAGTTGAAATCGTGACGCCGTATTGGGCTTCGAATTCCGCTGGAAAGATCCGGGCCATTGTCAACACACAACATTTTGAACAAGCCATTCATCAGGAGGTGTGCGCGTAAGTAAATATCCAGAGATGAGAAATTGGATTCACTAAGAAGGTCTAAATTTTGAACTGGCTTAAGTTGACAATGTATCCAAATAAATTATCAAAATCAATTACATTTGTCAAAGTACTGAAACCTTATATGGTTACCATTTTACCTATCAACTTGAACCTTTTTAGTGAATCTTGGTGAAAAAATGTTTATATTTGTGATAATTTCAGAAAAGTCAGAACGAATCGATGCTCTGGGGATTGTGGATGCGAACAGAAATACAAGTGGCACCGATTGCTAGCCTACGATCCTGATAATGACTGCAAGGGTATCTTCATGGACTGGTTCCTATTTCCTTCCTGTTGTGTTTGCAGGTGCAATCCTACCTAGGAAGTTTAGTTATTTAATTACCAATTCATACGGATAAAACGCAACACAACCAGGTCATTAACCTGTCGTTTTCTGTGATAGTGAAGGAATAATGGATGAAATTGAGAACATAATTATTGATCTTGGTAGATGTAATACACGTATTTAAGAAATAGCAGTTGTTAATCGATTAACGAATAAAAGGGTGGTGAAAAGCCATTCACACAACATAAAAGAACTTAATTACAAAAACAAAATGTTAGTAGGTAAGCTATTTTTGTTCAATTTCATTTAGGAGCCTAGGAGTTTTTCATTGTTTTTAATCGTGCGATTAGCAAAAGTCGTTTTATTGAGAACGATATAAAGTAGGATTTCCCAGATCTATTTTTACATACAAGTTCTATTTTAAAAATTTTGTAAAATGAATGGTTTTATTTAAATGTTTCTGTACAAGAATTTCTTAATAATTAATAATCATCTTTTTCGTAACACTAAACTTTTTAAAACGTCCAATTAAAACGGTACATACGAATACAAATACGAAGAATATGACAATAAGATCCTTAAAGAAATTTGCAATAGTAATTCATTTTTCCTACACTATCCCTTCGTTAAATCTCAATGTTGCATGTTGTTGACACCTCGAAAACACGAATTCTTTCTCTGTAAGTAAGCATTTCTCACCTTTAATTAGCAAGAGATCTACAATGTGCCAAATTGATTTTGATAGTAGTATTCACAGATTCTTAATTAATAGTTTTTAATTTTAATAATAAAAATGTGCAATGTTTTAACATGACTGATAATACTCGTAGATTTTTTATTTTTGTACTTGAATTCAACATACTTTAAAAGTATGAACGTTACCAATCAGTCCTTTAATTAATTATAAATACGATTTTATCTGTACCTAGTTACCATCTAGAAATATGTTTGCAAATTATTTATAATAATACTCGAATGTGAATCTGTAGCAAAGTGCTGCCATTCTGTGTAACATTATTTTTAATAAATTATTTGTTAAATACACGGTTCCGTAATAAAATGCAAATCAATCTATAGCTCGTAGCTTTCAAATTTTCCGCGTTAGTCATATCCCCCACGTAAAGTGATAAATTTGTGTTGGCTAACTTGCTTGACTCCATTCTCCATTCATTCACCGACTTTATAAAGCAGTATGGACTGCTGGCATACACGACCAAAAATACTAGTGACTCTCGCTAGAGGCCGCCATTGTCATGTAAATCTGTGCTGTCAAGGGGTCAAGATCTATGCTGATGCTGTCAAGAGTGTCAAGTGTCAAAGAACATCTACAGCGGCTAAGAATCGAAGCAAAGATTGCAAGATTTCGCAACTGCAACCTGCCAAATAAACCTATGCCAGAACTACTGAACAATTTCCAATTTGCTTATTTAGTATACAATAGAATCAACAAAAAACCGGGGGCGTAATCTATAAAAGTTACCTTCAGTTATGCCTCCAACCCCCTAACCGCAAAAATGCTTTTAAAATTGTTGTTATTTATAACTTCATTTCCAGACACGTTCTGTGTGTACAACACATGCAACAGTGTCAAGGTAATTTTATCTTAAACTAAAAACCTTTAGAAATTTTTTCGATTTTTTAGGATACACTGGAGGAATGTTATAACTTTAAATTTAACGAAAATGGGAATGATTTATCCCAATTTGAAATCAAACTGAATGAATCCCTCCAAGTACAGTTCTTGAACGTCTCCTTCCAAACTCAATGGAAATGTAGGTTGTTTTCTTAATAACATAAAATAAGCAAAATTTATGAAATTTGTTACAGACGCTTTATTGAGGGTGAGCCCTTACAGTGACCCCACTGAAAATTATTGTGCGAATTTCACTAGTAGCCTTCCAAATAACTGTCTGGGTTTCTCTCTGGAAGATGAAGGAAAACCTTTCTTACTCCAATACAAAATAGGCGGACAATCAAAAGATTTCAGTAGAAAAATTGCTTTTAGCGTTCCCAGATTTTGTGAAAAATTCGAAATTTTTACTTACGTTGATTTTACTGACACCGCGAATTTGAATTTAAAAATTCAACCTCTTCCAGAAGTTCTAAACGTTAGCGATTACAAAGTGGAAGCTTGGCGGGAAAAACGTAACACTACGTTGCTGTTGGATCTACGAATTTTTTCCAGTAAAGATCAGAGTTTGATTAATTTCAATTACTTTACCTACAATGAAGAAGGGGCATACATTTTCACTGTGTCGGCACTTGATGACCGTTGCGATGGAGGTACATGTTTAAAGACCACAACCCCAAAAATTTACATAGGTGAGCTTACCTTTTTAAAAAGAAATGATATTGAACCCGCGTACCTACGCAACTCGAACGATTCAATATTGAATCTAAGCTGCAGTGCCGAATCAAGGTGTTCAGGATATACATATAATTGTATATTATTTAATCGAAACATTAAATGTTTTGCTCAGAAACAATAAACTCGTAACGTGTTCAAAGTCTACAATAGTAACGTAACAGAGAAAAACTCCGGAAGAAAAACATCTGAATTATAAATTAGAAGTAGTATTTTTGCTTTATAGAATTTATTGCAAGAAACATATTCTTATGAAGGATAAATATGTATTTGCAAATTTGAAATTTTGTTATACTTACCCCTCTGAATATTATCGTTACGCCAGTTATTACGTAATGGTCATTGTCTTATCAGAACTGAAATATTGTAGACAGCAAATTCAGAAGAACCAAATAAAAATAAAAATTTTGCCACGTTGCTCGACACAATTGGCTCCGCACCCTAATCTAAATGGCTGGCAATTAAAATGTCAGTTATATTGTAAATATTGTTCAAGTTAGGTGAGTAAACTTTGGCTTATTTAATCGACATTTCTAAATAGTAAGAGATAATGGAATATCCCCCTATACTACTAATAGGTAAGGTCACTAGTGACCTTACTAATAGGTACAAGCAGATTTTTTGAAAATGAGATTCTTGAATCGCTCGTTTGACTGATTTGGCAACGTTGTAGACTGGTCTGGTAAGATCGAAGGCACCGAACCGACTTTGCCCCGCGTTCGGGTCGGTTTTACTCACTGTCCAAATAAGCTTGATGATGGTTTTGTATATTAGTAATTTGTTGTCTATTGATAATTTAGATTTTCTTCCTATTAACTAGTATAACTCTCTTGTTTTGATATCTATTTCTTTCCACTTTTTCAGAATGTGTTGTTTCCAATTTAATTTCTTGTCTAACAATAAATGTAGTTTTTCGATGAAACATCTAGCAAACTTCTGCGTGCAGCAGCAAACCAATTTTTTCTACTCTTTTCGTCAATCGGCACAGTAACAAATATTTTATTTGGAGTCTTTACACTCCTATTTGGGCTTTCTAGCATAAAACACCACTTTTGCTGACGCATTATAAATTCACTTGCTATATCATTAAATAGAGTAAATAACTAGTGAAAACTATTAAATGTACAACTTTCCACATAGCGCCCCATAATGACATACGTATTATAATGTACTAAAGAAGTATTAATTAAAGACATTGCAGGCCGCAAAAACACTCCATACCTCATCGGAATAGTTGGGGCCAGCTTCATTCTACCTTTTGTACTATTTATTTTTCACACCTTCGCCAAGAAATACAAAATTCAAGGTAACAACGTACTATGAGTATACTTCGTAAAAATCTTTCCTCCTTGGTTTCCAGATGAGTTTGAGCAGTCGAACCAAAAGATTTTGATCCTATACCAAAAATCTTCAAAGAAACATAACGACGTTGTCGATTCCCTCGCCAAATTGTTGACGGAATTCAGCAGAGCCGAAATAATACTGGAAGTAATTCCATTGGCCAAAATAAAAGAGCCGGAACCCGTTTGCGAGGATATCCTTCTTCTTCCCAATGACATAATCTACATCGCACCACCTCTTTCCGAGGAATCGCAGGAGTTGCGATTTTCAATCAAAGAGACGCGAATTTCTAATATCGTTTTCGGCTATAGCGCCACTAAATTGCCAACCATTCTAAATGAATATAAGAAGTTTAAGTTATTTGAAGATTTCGGCGCATTTATTAAAGGATTTAACAGACGAAATTTACAGTATGAAAACCACCCGCTTTATGCTGATTTGAAGCAGGCTGTGGAAGACGCGAAAAACGAGACTAATGATTCTGTTACCGACGCTGAAGCGTTGCCGATGATTATTGTGACTGATTCTGAGTCTCAAGAGGAAGACAAACTGCTGTCGCCTCAATTTCATATCGAGTAATCTTGTAGCAAGACTGATCTGACCCATTTACTTAAATAATAGCTGTGTCCTTATTTTATCTTGCAAATAAATTTTGTTATGGAATAAATATGGTGTTTAAATTCAATGAGTTATTGTAACCAAAGCCGTCATGCAAAGCTATGCCAATTCGTTTGTCATTTTACATCTAAACACTTAGAAAAAATATCTACTGCTGCTTGCTTGATCCAAATTGCATGGCACTGAAAGTAAATGTTCCAACTTCAAACTATGTAGGTGTATGGTGAAATAATTAGATGGACTCAAAGGTCACTTGTGTTTATTGTGCATATAAACAAATTACAAATATTTTCTAGCTTAATTCTACAAAAATGTCAAAATTTCTCACTTAAAAATTCCTGAATAAATAAGTCAAGGCACACATGACTAGACAAGAGCAATAATGTTAATAATAAATGCATATTCTAACTTGACGGTGTTGGACCCATAGTCATTCCTAATCTTTCTTGGATTTGATTGAACCTTTCAACATATTTCGATAGTAAACCTGGCGCTGCCAGTGGTTCCAATGTTGATCTAGAACTGACTTTCAATCATCGTTTCTTAGAATAAGAAAAAACTTACTTGTATAAATTGCGGTGGTGGTCTTTGGAAGGAGGCGAGTTTCCACTCCAAGGTAAAGTGGCGTGAACCGACAATGGGGACTGTTCCAAGCCACTTGCTGACACCACGACATCCTCATGACACGAAAAATTTTGACTAGACACAGGCTGTCCCACGTGGAATTGAGCTGTATGGTTATCACTACGCTGTTGAATCATGCGTTTACCAGAATGCCACCTTTTCACGATATACTTCATGCGCGAAATTGCTATTACAACGTTAACTACGCTTCTGCAACAAAATCTTATATAGTATTTAACTTTCATCACAGCGTATTTTATGAATTTTGAAAATTTGCAAAATATTATTGAAGGTAACGTGCACACGGGAGTGCGTGGTACGGAGGGGAAGGGGGGGGGGGGGTTAGGCGGTAACCCCCAGCGGGTGGTTCCGGGGAATTCCTCAGAATTTTTTTTTAAAACCATTAATATTAGAGACGTAATTTTAAAGCATGTTGAGAAGTAAGAGAGAACGGAATTGCTTTACGCACACCCAAGCAGAAAGAACGAAAGCTGTCAAAGTTTGAACGGGTTTAAATCTCGGCTATTCTCGTCTCTCTGCAATCTGGCAACGTACGGAAAGTAACAAAATTACGGATGGCAATAATTATTCAAAAATGGATTTCTCTAATGATTTTTACAAATTCCTTGTATATCAAGAAATCTCTTATTTTCGTTGATGTTTGGGAAGACATTGCCGTGTGTGCCGAAGAGAATTATTGTCAAGCACATTGAAGCCAATTATTGCAAAAACTTAATTCTACAGGTGCTCAATGCAATGAAAATGGGCGTATCGAATTTCAGCACCCTGGTACAGTTAATCCTAAACTTGTTTCCTAACTAGAGAAAAAAAAAATAACAGGATACTGGGAGACCTAAACAAGTACAGTTCATTGCAGCTTAGTTGATCTATGGGGAAAGGAAGTGTAGCAATCCCAATGCACAGGTAAAAGGCAAATTCATTGGCGTTCTGCATTCTTTCGCGTAACTTAGCTGTACGCACATGAATAGTTTCATGTTGTTAATGTGCTCGTGTCTAACTTACAAATATTGATGTTTTCCAGAGTTATCTTTACAGTTACAACATACTTATTCAACCTTTGAGTTCGCAGTTTCCACGTGTGTGCGTCACGTGCATGCAGCAATCGTAATTACGCTGTTAATGGAACCTAAGCTGCTGAGTAATAAAGCTATAAACTCCGTAATTATTCTTATTATGTGTGAATAAAATTACTTTTCCCCTTTTACATTCAAAAACTTTTTGAGGTGAGCTAAAACTAAAAGCTATCAGGATGAGTTGAATACATCAAGTAATAGCTGCATCAGGAATACTTGCTTACATACCTACGTATCTAGAGCGCTGCCTTAAATGGGAAAAATTTAATATTTCAGAGTTTTATGACGTAACTTTACTCATGCGGAAAATTCTAATCAGTCTCCAGACTTCTCCTGCCTGTTTGATCAAAGTTCTTCGATTGTAATTCTTACTTTTTCTCATTTCTCTAAACATGCTATGTACTGATTTTTTCTATATGAACAATAATACCGTACAGTACACCATACCATTGTGCTCTTTTTTGTTGCCCCTTCTACTAAGTACTTTATAAATTGCACCTTTGCTCTGGCGCCATTAACATAAAATTAAATTTTAAATATATATTATGGTTCGAAAAGAATGCAAGATGATCGAATTTTAAATCTAAATGAAAACTTGAAAAACAAAGCCATAAATATGATCTAAAAATACAATAATGATTGTGGCAACAGAGCATTTTTAGATAAAAAAAAGTCAATAAAAACAATCAACTGCAATTAAAACACTCTCTGCTTCCGATACTTACTTAAATCGATTTTTTCCGTTATTCGAACTCAGCTCAACTTGAGTATTGGTCGGTTGAGCCTCACGATTGCTACTTTTAGTAACTTGATATCGAGCTAAAATCAATGTCATATAGCGTTTTTGGAAAACTAAAGCTTTACGATGACTCTCTGATCGCAGTAACTTGGCAAATAAATAGTCAGCCTAAAATTAACCAATTCATTTTTAACTAGGGAAAAATATTGTGATTTTACCCTGGAAGATGGGTCATTGAATGGTACTGCATTAAAATGATGATGCTCCAATTCTACAATTCGACGTTCTAGTTCAATTTTTTCATTGGTCAACCTTGATATTATGTCAACCATTTGAATGTTGTCCGTAACAGCAATATTTATTTCCTGAAAGTACAATGTTTATTTTACCAATGAAATTTGACAACTCAAAAGTAAACTTACTCTAATTTTTTTCATTAATTGCTCTGGAAGCAATTGCTGAGAATCACAAGTTTGTCCCTTTGGAGTTTCTTTCAACCGCTGATTGAATTGATCCATTCGCTGTTTCATTAAAGTCCGATCATGTTCCATTTGTTCCTTAAAATAATCATTGTATTCACACAAAACACAACAAAGTAACTCACAATTGTCGTCCTGTAGTTTGCAACTTGTTTCAATTTCTCCTCAAACTTCACCTTCAGCTCGAACAACTTCTGTTTCAAAACTTTTTCGCTTGTTGTCATAACTTCGATCTTATCTTGCAGAGTTTGCAGCTCCCGATCTTTCGACTTCAAAAAGTTTTGCGTACATTTCAAGCTTCGGTCAACTTCTTCTTTATCTTGGTTTAACAATTTCATTCTCGAATCCAAATCGTCATATTTTTCTTGCAACATTCCCAACCTTTTCTGTAATTGTATTTTGTCATCTTCTAGCTCTTTATTTTCCAAACTATCAATTTTAGAACTCCCACTCATGGCATAAATTCTCTGTTTCATAGTCACAACCTGCTTCTCCAAATCCAGACGTTGCTGCTTCTCAGCTTCGAGAATCTTTTCGTACTCGATCTCGTTATTAAGAGCGCTATCTAAACGAATTCGCATTTGCTCAATTAATTTTCCGTCTTCTAATTGAATTGAGTTTACGGTTAACTTTTCCATTTCGAGCTCCGCCTGTAATTTTTTCACTATAATTTTCAATTCCTCGTGTTCCACTTCCAATTCACCCAACGTCTTCTCCATGTGCTCTTTAGCTTTAACCAATTCTTTATTAGTCGATTTCTGTTTATCCAATTCGTTTTTGAGGTTCTCAATTGAAGGTTGGTCGGTCACCGCATTTATTAAAGATGCGTCCAAATAAGCTGAATACTCCAACTCTTTCTGGACTTGACCAGTAATTTCATCAATCGATTTCTTGTCAACACTTAAAAGTTGGGCTTTCAACCCGTGGATTTCCTCAACCAATTCCCAGTTTTTCTTTTGCTCTTCACGTAACCGCCTACCTAAATCAACCACGTTTCCAGTTTCGTGCAATTTGGTCTGAATTGTTTCAAGATTAACATGCAAACTGTGACTGTCTGCGGTAATATGGTCAATTATTTTCTCTTTTTCTGCCAATAAATGCTGAAGATGCACCACTTCCTTATCGAAATTCCTTATGGTTTTCTTCAATTCTGCAACTTCCATTTCCTTTTCTTCCGTTATCTTATGTAATTCCATGTCGTTAGATTGAAAATCCTGTAATTTTTGATGACATTCCCTAATTTGATAGCGATATTTCTGCAGTTCTTCATTTAACAACTCTTTTTGCTGCTTCAATTGGTCTTCAGATTGCTGCTGTTTTATAGACATTTCTGTTTGAATTTTCGTAACTTCGGATTCGAGTTCAGCTATCTTTCCTTCTTTAGCTTGCAAATGCTTACGAGTTTCTTCAAAATCTGCAGATAATAACTTAAATTGTTTTAGTTCTTCAACGTAGGCTTGCAACTGTTCTTGTTGTTCGTCGATCTCCAAACGTTTAGCTGCTACGTCAAGCCGCAAGATTTTCTCGTTTTCTCTTCCCTCCTTTTGTTCGTTTTCGAATTCTGCACTTGCTTTCTTCAAAATATTTTCAGTTTCTTCCAAACAAGTCTGAAGTTTTGCAACTTTATCTTCCAAAGCAACTAATGTTTTCAGTCTGTCTTCGTAATCCTGGATCACTTCATTTTTCTTCTGTAATTCTTCCTGTAGCTCCTTCAACTTTTCGTCAGCAATTTCGTCTTCGAATCTGACATGTTTTTCGGTGGAATTCGGCTTTCCTGCAGAACTTTGCAAGGAGTAAAACATTTGAGAAGGTCCAACTTTTTCTATGTTGGAAATTTCGGGTTCCATTCCCAAAAATACTGTTTGGTTCACAGACCGCTTATATTCTAGATGATGTGAACTCGAAAGACTCTCGTTTCTACTCGCAATTCTTCTCGCAACGTCCGGTTCGTCTAAATCGACTAAATCAATGAATGAAATTCCTGACAATCGCAACTTATTAAATGCTTCCAGTTGGCTCTTATCTAAACTTAAATTCGAATACATTAACAATTGTTTTTCGCTTTCCACTAGCTTCTCTTTTAATTCATCGATATCGTTGTTTTTATCCGCGATAATGTTCTCGACCAAATTTGGCAACATTTGTGTTTCGTTAATGCGCGTTTTTAATTTGCTATTTTGATCACGTAACGCTTCTAGTTGTTCTTGCATTTTCGCTATTATTTCGTTTTCTTTAACATTGACTATTTCCTCATCTCTCTTTTTGAGACGTTGTTTAGTTTCTTCAATGACGCCGTTCAATTTAGTTATGGTTTTGTCGCGTTGAGCTATTTTGTCTTCAAGGGATGCAATGTCATTTTGAAGATCGTAAATGCGAATTTCTAGAGATGTGTTCGTTTGTTTTTCTATGTGTTCAGCGCGAATTCGTTGGTCATCCAACCGAATTTGGAGAGATGAAATTAGAACCAATTGGTCGGAAATTTGTTTCTTCAATATATCTTTCTCACCTTGACATTCCTGAAATTTAAAACCACCGCTTAAAGCTGGACTTTATGCAATGTTGTATTCTCTATAAAATTAAAGAAAATTTCAAGGCTCTTTTTAAATTTTTAGAAACTAAATATACGTCAGTGCTAAAATAGGCCCTGGACACCGTCGAAATTTTAAGATGACCACCGTATTAGCTTATAAAATATTCAGTATAGAGTTCAAATTCATCGAAATAGCTTCTCCTGCCTAAAATTATTAGACGTTCGTGTGGAGAATAATTCCCTACGTCAAGCCAAAGAGAATTAATTATTAGTACGTTGCCATTAAAAAAAAAAGTTTCCGCAGGCAAAAATGGCCGGTGCCATATGCTCGAATATGCACTCAAATTAGTAATGTAACAGACAATTTTAATTTTTTTAAAGTCTAATAGCTTAAGCAGAGAAGCTTGGCTCCACACTTTTGGCTAACACTGTAGAAAAAGCTTGCTTCCACAATTTTTGCAAACCATGTATACAGGATGTCCCAGAATAAAGGTGACACACTTGAGAGGCAGATAGAAAATCAAAAAATAAAGGGACTATTCTTAATAAACAGGCTCTCGAAAACGCTTGATAACGGAGAAAGACCTTCAAAGTTGAGTTTCAAAAATGGTTTTTTTGACGTAACTCCTAATCCTTAAGATCGATTTTCCCGAAGATTTAGACATGTACTATTAAAATAAGTTATCATGTACCGTTGGTATCTATTTTGATAACAATTGTTCAGTAACGTAGATATAAAGGAGTGTTTCCTTTTCTTCTCCCACTTTTACATTCAATTTCAGACAAAAAGTTGCTTTCATAAAATTCTCATTTAGACAACCATTTCGGAGAAACTCTCGACTTCAATGGTCAAAACACCTCAATTTTAGAAAATGGATAACCTACCGATCTTGAACGCAAATATTTCAGAAATCAGCATGCGTATTCTGTACTTTCCTTTAAATGTTTTTGTTATCTTTCGGTATCGCTAAAGCGGTAATAACGACAACTGATATTCTCTACGCGTAGTAACCAATGGTAATAGTAGTTACTATTGGTTACTAAGCGTACAAAATATCAGTTGTCGTTTCAACGAAAGTACAGAATACGCATACAGGCAACAAATCACAATTTTGCAAAAGCAAAATTTTTTTAAAGTTGGATTGTGGAATCCAAAAACATTATCGTATTTGTAAAATAGTTTTCGATGGCATGTTTATTAAGAAAAGTTTCTTTATTTTTTAATTTTCTATTTACCTCTCAAGTTTGTCACCCTTATTCCGGGACACTTTGTATAGGGTAAGTTGGTGTGAGTTCTTAAGGATGAGGACCGTATTTATCTCACAGCCTATTTGTCCCGCACCAGTGGGATATGGAACAAATCAGATCTGAGATAAATCCAGTCCTTATTCTTAAAAACTCAATCTGTGCAATGAGGGAGACCGTCTTTAACAACGCCCTTTTTCGATACAAACAACACACCATAATGCTAATTTGAAGATACAAAATAAAAATTTCGGCAATTAAGAACTCCAACAGTAGTATCTTCGATCAAAAGTAAAAATTTGTGTAATTTAACGATTAGGCGCAAAGAGTTCAAACATAATTTTTGGGTATATAAAAAGTTAAAAAACATATACTAACAAAACGTGGTATATCCATGAACATAATATCTGTACTGATGTCACAGCTGAGACATGATAGCTTACCCCTCTATTAGTTTCTAAATTAGTTGATAAAACTAAAACTTTGTTAAAGTCGCTTTCAAATATTACCTCAAAATCATTCTTTATGTTGAAAACTTGCATCTCCAAATCTCTAATGCGCTTAAGAGCTGCATCTTCCGCTCTGGAATGGCGCACTAACTTTTCTTTTAACCTGGCGAGTTGCTGTAAGGGCACTTCGCATTCCTCAAACACTGAATTCGACAAAGCTGGATTGACCTTAACAATAAACCATTCATAAAATGAATATTTTCAAACAAAGCTGCAAAATCTTACCACATCCCTAATCGACATGTCTTCACTGGGAGAACTACAGCTAGTCGAAAAAGCTGAATGTAACCCTTCCAAATCTTTAGTTCTTTTGTCTAGCGTAGTTTCAAACTCACATAACTAAAACCAAACAGAATTACCCTCTAATTCTAAAAAATCTTAAATACCTTACGTGATTCCGGATTTGCTTGATAGCACCTTCACTTCCGGCAATTTCAGTGCTCAATCTTAACCTCTGCACTTCCCCTTCCAAACTTCTGAGATGTTGATGTAGTTCATGAACGTGCGAAACGTCACGAGATAAATCCCTGGCCGATTCTTCATCGTCCGATTTTGTTTGGTGTTTCAGTAGACACTCCAATTCCCCAACGATGTTCCGAAGTTCCTCTTCAGCTCTTGATTTAGTTTCGACTTGCAATTCCAAATCTCTGATAATATCCCGCAACACAAAAATCTTATCGACTGCTTCTTTACGTTCAGTTTCCGCATCGGTGCAACGTTTGTCTGTTTCCTCAATCAATTTGGACATGTCTCGTAGTTGTTGTTCGAGATGCTCCACCTGTAACACACCTCGATTTTAGCATGAACATCTTCGATTGGCGGATTCGCACATTTTTATGTACTATTGGCAGCGAAATTCGGTAAAATTTGTAAACAAGAGAGTGGACGCAATTGCCAAACCGTCAGAATGGCTGTAAAGACAGAAATAACTAGCGACCAAAATAAACATGGTCTACCTTTCAGATTTATTTACTGTCCTGTGGGGAGGCGGTAAAAAGTGCAAGAGAACCACTTCTGGCTACTAAAAATAGCAACCCTTCATAGGCGAATAGAGAATCGTATAGGGAGATGAAACGTGTGTTTTGCAAAAGCGTGACTCTGCTTGCTGTAATTAAAAAATAATGCCTGCCTAAAAACATAATGGTACTGTTGGCCAAATTCATTTTCCATCGGTAAAAGAACACCTACTTTTCTAGGTGCAACACAAAAATAAAATTTGGCAAAGTTAGCAATAACTGACAAAATATTATTTAATTTTTCTTTTTCCCTAATATTATTTCAATACCTACGTACAGAAAAAGTAGAATGTCATATTTCTTCTATACATCATCACATTATCTTTATGAAACACGGGTGAACACTGTGAGAATACCTCGGTCCACATTCATGATTTCAAGACAATATAATTACTTCTCATAAAATACAAAAGCAATTTTCTTCAAAAAACAAAAATTCATATCGCTTCTTTCGAAAACTTTTCCTCGTGAAAAAAGTTGTTTTGATTTGCACAATACAAATTGCGTAATAATTTTTTATACTTTGCAATAAAGCTATTACGACACCCAAAACAATGCTGTAATAGCTTTTTGGGTTTCGTAATAGCGATAGTGCAATTTACTTTTTTCAGGTTGGTAATTGTAATTTTAAATGGTTATTAAAACATCAAATCGAAACGATTTACCTATGGGCAATTTATGAGACATTTAACTAACTTTGATAGCACATACCAACCACGAAAAAAATACTCAAATTTAAAAATTCCGAATTTTTATTTCAAATTGGTCTAAAGTAGAAAAAACAGTATAACGAACTCGTTCACAAGACAATTATGCCACTCGTTTATTACAAAACGCGCCACTGTGCGGCTCGTTTTCTAAACTTAGACTTGTGCCATAAAATGTGCCTCATGTCACTCGTTCTTTAATGTATTATTTCTCTCTTGCACAAACTGATTCTTCACAGCCAAAGTCCAACAGAAAATCGCCTTGGAGGTATTCGCTAAATGTAATGTAATGCCTACTCATACTGCAAACGTGATCAGATAAGTTGTATGCAGGTTGTATGTTACATGCATCTACAAAAGCAGGCTTATCAACTACCAATGATAGTGGATAAGTCAACTAAATTAGTCACGTTGAAAAAAAAATTGTATAAACCGATTAATAGAACCAGTTTTTGGATTTCACTTTCTTTGCTTCATGAGCTAAATAGCTATACAGGGTGAATAAGCCGAAATATCTTCGATATTAGTAGAATTACAGCATTAATGTAATAGCTAAAATTATTTTCAGTACATGGATACCTTTTGTAGGGCAGAGAAAAATGTGAACCGGCCCCGGTCGGGATTCGAACCATCGACCCCCGAGCACGGGTTACCAGGACCTGACGCTCTCTCTCCCTGAGCCACCGACCCACCTTCTTTCTCTGTGTTAAACCCTCTACAACTCTCATCCATAATAACTTACTACAGCTCGGCCATTCCTGACAACACAGCCGTCCTCGTCTGTCCTCACTTGACCCTCAGACTCACATAAAACTGAGTTGCCAACCGACTTCTGCAGCCATAAATCACTATACTTCCTACTCTAATTCAAGCAGCCAAGCACGTGGTGTATCCCACTTCTGAAACTGTAGGGCAGAGAAAAATGTGAACCGGCCCCGGTCGAGATTCGAACCATCGACTCCCGAGCACGGGTTACCAGGACCTGACGCTCTCGCTCCCCGAGCCACCGACCCACCTTCTTTCTCTGTGTTAAACCCTCTACAACTCTCATCCATAATAACTTACTACACTTTAATAGTTATTTATGTACCAAAGGCATTATGTAAATGTTTATGCCCTCCGAGGGCGACAGGTTTAGGACCCAAGGGCCTTTGGCCCGAGGCTTTTAAAATCGCCCGAGGGGTATAAACATTAAGTAATGCCCGAAACATTAAGTAATGCCCGTGGTGCACACAAAATTTTTAAGGTAAGTGTAAGAATTTCTCAAGTAAGAAATATCCTTAACTTAATATTCATAGCCAATTTTAAGGTAAGTGTGCACTTAACTTTACCTAAAGTATTTATGTAGTAAGTTGCAAAATGAAAGTGTTTTTCGCACCAAGACGTGAATATTACCAAACGAGCGAAGCGAGTTTGGTAACACGTCGCGTGCGAAAAACACGAATTTTGCATCGTACTACATACAAGATTTTTTATACAATCGTCGCCAAAATTGTTAAAAATGTAAAAAGAAAGAATAAAATTGCACATACATACTTACGGCATAATCTAGTTGCACCATTTTTTCGTTTCCTAGGAAATGCGACCCAACAGAATCAACATTTCATTGATAATTGAGGTATTTGTCTGTTAATTTTACATTTTGTATCTAGTGCGAAAAAGTGACAGTATAGTGAAAAAAAAACACGCCATTTTAACATGAAAATTACATTCGAAATGGTACTATTCGATACGATTGTATAAAAAATCTAGTATGTAGTACGTTGAAATTCGTGTTTTTTGCACGTCTTGGTGCAAAAAACACTTTCATTTTGCAACTTACTACATAAATAGCTATTAAAATCCCGTACGGGCGGAGTTTGTTTCACGCGTTTCCGCGGTTCATATCCCAAGGTATCCTATGGTAAAAAAGTACCTACTAGATTTCTAAACGTGCCATAAAAAAAATCTACAGGGCCCTGAACTGACCTTGTACAAAATTTCTTTTCGCGTGGCTCTACAAAAAAGGGGAAAAAAACTTGACCGGTGCAAGAAGCGAACCTACGAACCTTGACCGCCCGCTTCCAATCCCAACCATTGTCCCATGCGGCTACCGTCACCTGTGGTCGTTACGTGCTCTATCTTTGAACTCTTTCGTCTAGAAAGGACACAGCGCAAACCTGTCATGAAACTCCGCTCGTGCAAAACTTTAAATTTTATTTTCGGGTCCCACGTACAGTCGCCGTCATTGAAGAAGCCCAGGGTGAAGTAAAATTCATTCCAACTTACGGTGGGATTGAAGCTGTTTATAATTCAAAACTGAAATGAGCCGCTCTATTTCGACTAATCTTAGTTCACCTGTGCGGTTCTCAAACAAAGTGTACCCTGTGGTTTAGCCTGGTTGCAAATGTAACGTAAGTTAGAATAAATTTCGCTTCACCCTGGGCTTCTTCAATGACGGCGACTGTACGGGACTACATTTACTTTCTTTTTTTTTACTTAATTTACTGATAAGAATCGCATTAAACTCGAATGAAAACTTCAGAAGATATTCGTAGACGCGTCCAACGCCTACTGAACATGCATCTTAACCTATTCTAAAATCAACGTGCATGCATGAAAATCGAGTTTGTTAGTGACGAAATGTGCAAAGCTCCGGGTGAAAAGCAAGCTAACAAACCTCCGTAATGATGCGTTCACAGCTAGTCCGATCCTTGTTCCTATCCCGCAACTGTTCCTGCAACGAATCGATGTTCTTTTGGGCTTCATCGCGTTCCTGTTCACGTTCCGCGGCTTGTTCCTCCAAAAAGCGACAAGTTACCTTGTACTTCTTGTCGGCGGCATCGATCTATGTAAAATCTATGTTAATGGCGCGAGGCGAAGGCATGAACTCGACATAGACAAAACAAGGCACACCAGAAATGATCTTAACCTCACCATTCTCAACGTTTTCTTTAAAAACTTATCGCTAACCGCAATTAATGCCACCACAACTATTACAACAAGAAATGCATGCGAATTGCAGACGTGAACGAACTGGCGTGAAGTTATTTGGGTACTGGAGAGAAAAAGTGATGAAAACAACTTTTTCAAAACCATTCACACTAATCAGAACTATCTTCTTAGTATTTGCTTTCCGCTAGTGTTCGCAAATGTCTCCCGACAACAAGCTATTAGGGATGATTATGGTCGAGATAATAATTTGGAAATTCAAAAGAAATTATCAGTATGGATACATTTTTCAATTACTTCCTCATTACCATTATGCATATTATGACTGTTCGGGAAATCACCATAACAAAACTTTAACAATAAAATTGACTTAGAAATGCGAAATTAGATGAAATAATCAAGATCAATGCAACATTTAGTATATAAAACTATAATCGAATGAATCCCTTTGTCTCTTCAATTTTTTACTGTTACCATTATAAAAAGTGACTCGCTATTTTGTTATTGACAAACCTGTTGTTTTAAGTCGTCCCGAGCACGCCTGGATTCTTCGACAATCTTCTCCGCAACCCTAGAGAACTCTTCGATTAAATGCAGTAGATTCTGATCGACATTAGCTGGATGTTCCGTAAGAATTCTAGCTTTTGCTTGTAGTTCTATCAAAGTCGCCACTGCATCAACTAGACAAAACAAATACATTACGTTAAACTAAACTAAAAAATAAAAATAACGCACCCGTCTCCATTTTCCCGCCCTCGTCTCCATAACCCTCTGACACGATTTCCTTATGTCCATTCTCGATCAATTCTGCAATTTTATCTCGAGCTTCCATCAAATCGCCTTCGACGACTCTTTGTTTATCAAGCACTTGTTGAAGTTGAGTTTCTAATCCAACTCTTTCTGATTCAAGCGATTGAACTATACTTTTAGCGTCGGTCAGTTGTTCGAACAACTCGTTTTTAATTTGCGTTTCGCTTATCAACTGCCGCATTAACGAAGAAACTTTATTTTCAAACAAATTTGAAGGAGTTTTAAGTTCTTCACTTTTACTCAAATTAGTGGTAGCTGCCAAAATTGCGTTAGCATCAGACCGCAATTTCTCCAAACAAATACCTAGTTCGCTTTTTAAATCAATCAATTCCAAATCATTTTCGGTTGAGTTATCGATTAAATTGAGCAAGTCACTGAAGTCTGGTGCTAAATGGACGCGTTTACTATCACCTAGATCTAAATCAGTTTCGATTACAGTTAAACTTCGATCAAAACCGTGTTTAAGTAATTCCTCAACTAAAGTGTTGTTGAGCTCGTCTTCGCATTGTGTGAAATATTTCAATAATTCTCCTAGTAAGTTTCGTAACGCCAATGTTTGTTTTTTTAAACAGTCACGTTCCTTCAGAAGTTCCAATTCACCTTTGCTTAGACTGTCAGCGTCTCGAAGACTTCGTCTGCGCGCCCTCTCGAGAGCTCCGTTTAAATTTTTTACGTGTTCCTCTTTCAGTTGGAAAATTTCCAATTCATGGTCATGTTTCAGTTGGTCAATTTTCGTTTGGTATTTTTCAGAAAAGCGCAGCTTTAGCTGCAGAAGCTCTTCGGGCCAATCTTCGTCAATGGTATCGCTGCCGGCCAAACGCTGAAATAGCGATAGATATATGACAGTCTGATCGAGAAGAAAATAATAATTATTAATGAGATTTCATTGAGTGAGGAATGCTATATAAATATTTTTCTTTTGGATATTACATCGTAACCGCTAGTATGTTCTTCCCAAGTTTTATTTTTAAAATGACATTTTTACCCATAACTCTTCCCAACGAATCATCTGAACGAACTTTGAACATTGGGCAGAAGTTTATTAAAACATTATCCAATTTGTACCTACAGGAAATCTATAAAAAAATAATTATATAAGGTGTTTCCGAAACAGGTGCTAAAATTTTAAAGGCATGTAAATCATCATTTCATCTTTTTAGGCTTTTGTTTCCATGGCATACTTGAAAAACCAACCAATAAATCTCCAGGCAAGATTGATGGAATTTCTGGATTTTAATTTTTAATTTAATAGGGGATAAAGTTAGGTATAGGGAATGCTAAAGTAACTCATCCCAAAATACAATTTTCTATCAAAACGTGCAAAAAAAATCAGTAGGTGCCATTTGAAAAAAAAGACTTTTTGACAATTTTTGGAAACGATATTTGAAAATTGTCTGCGCCCATATGGTAAAAAAAGGAACCACCATTAAGATATCAGTAATTAGTCTGGACTTCAAACTAACTACTTTAAAAATTGGCTTCAATACATTTTGAACCGTCTGCCAGATAAGAATTTCTTCGTAAGCTACCACATCAACCATTTTTTTTCACATAAATTAACATAATGTCAAAAACTGACAGATAAGTTCACATAACAAGTGTTATGAAAACTCAGAGTTGGAAGACCAATCGAACCATGTAGAAAAAATGGTACGTTTCCATTTAAAATAAGAAAGTTGATACCAACTTTTGGCACAACCTGGATAGCTTGACGACAAATGTTTGTTTGGTTGCCTATTTTATAGTTTTCCGCTAAATAAGGGCAAGTGTTCGACAAAGATGTTATGCCTAAAACTCAAAGATTGCTTCTGGTCATAATTATACTTGGTAGTCAATAAAAGTTTCAACTTTTCGTTGAATTAAATAATCCCATAGAGCACGAACAAACGTAGGATAAGTAAGATTCCTCCCTTATCTGTCGTCGAACTACCCTTTACATAACCAAAATTTTTAATTCAATGTTTTTTTTTCAGTTTTTGAGTGCTTTATCAGTTTCAGGGCGTGCCATACATTCAAGGTTTTTATATGTACGTATATATTTTTTGAGATATAAGTTCATTGACAGTGACAAAAAAAATGACGTTTTTCCTCGATTTTGAACAATAAGACTCCGTTAACGCTGTTAGAAGATGTGCTATGTGCATGGAACAAAAATAAGGGCAGTTCAAACATTTATCTAGTAAATATTATATTATTAATACCCAACTTTTAGTAACTTGCCAGTAATGGCTAAAAAGTAGGCTATTATAGTAACTATTATTAATATGATTGATTGAGTTTAATAAATAAAATAATAAAGTGAAATTATGACAAATAAGATGATATGGTCATAATGTTCCGTTATTATAGTAAAAAGATTAATTACCTGTATCTGGCATTCTAATGCAGCAATGATGTCGATTTTAGCTAGAGTAACTTGTTCCTGCAACCGTCGCTCATAGCTCTGCACCACTTCGTCAATCTCAAACTCACCCGAGCTTGCCTGATTAATACATGCAGTTAAAACACATATTTATTAGTTACGTGACAAAAAAACACACCACTTTAATAAATATACAAAAAAATACTTACTACTTCCTGAACAGCAGTCGAAACCATCTGACTAGCACTTGCTCTCAATTTCTCAGCTAAATCCTCAACCTCTTCCCGATACTTTTCTTCAATTCTCCTCAACTTATTTTCATGTTCAACATTAATAACATCGACGCGATTATCGAAATCTTCACGTAAAATTTCTAATTCTGCATGATATTTGTTTTGTATTTCGACTCGAATTAAGTTCAGATCGTACTTGAGCAAATTGCGGAAATCAATTTTTTTCAGTTCAATTTTCAACTCTTCAAAACTTTCGTCGGTTAAATCAACTAAATTAAATCGGTCAATCAAAGTAATGATTTCACCGAGATTATGACGTATTTTTACGACGTCTTTCTTAGTGTAATCCAACTTGTTGTCACCTCCTGGACCTGGTTGGTTGTAAATAAAGTCGGAGCAAAGATCAGAACAGGAACTGGAACCAGACATCTTGCGGCTGTGTTGGCTGAAAACTTCTTCGGAGTAGCTGAAGGAACAAAATAAACATAGTTATTCAAACTTTATAAGTTTCGAATAATATAATAGCATCTACAGTACCACCCGGCTTAGCCGTTAAACACTGGAGGTATGTTCGCTAAAGTCATACAGTTATAGGAACTAATTTAGGATGTCCGAGACATAATCTAAATTTCGGAGATCTTAGGGTATAATTTAATCTGCTGCATACTTCCACTACTCGTCAACTAAGCCACAGGGTTTTAATATGAAAACGTCAAATAAAATTAAGTAACTATTTCCAAAGAAATAAGTACCTAAACAACTAAATACTAACTTCTTCTCCAAATCTGCACATTTTCTTTCAAAGTAAGTCCTCAACTCCTCCATCTCCTTTGAATGTTTAATATCAAGTTCCTGTTTTAACTCAACAAGTTCCCTAGAACCCCTAATCTGCGCCAACACTTCCTTTAGTCGTTGTATCTCTTTATCGTGATCTACTTTATCGGCTTCCATCTTTGTTCTCAAATTATCGATTTCGTTCGCGTAAAATTTCTGCTTATGCTCAAACTGTTGATTGAGCGACAATTTCACATCATTAAATAATCTCAATTGTGAAGTCGTCAATGTGTTTTCCAATTTCGAATATTCCATTTCAACGTTAGACAAAGTTACCTCACTTCTAGTGCCAGGATCACATTTGTGGCTTTTCAGCAATTTCGAAGTTTCTTCGAGTTGTTCTTGCAATTGAGCAATTTCGTTTTTAAAATGGTCACTTTGTTGTTTAAGCTCTTCTCGATTCACGAGAGACTGGTGGAGGGATTCTGACAGCTTTTGAATGATGTCATCTTTGTGGACGATGGCATTGTGATATTCCACCAGCTAGACAACAAAATACCTCATTATTTTTTGTACAAACAACAAGAAGTAAGGAGAATAGATTATGTGTTCTATTTCAGTTGAGAAGATGCAAGCAAGTAGATAAATATCAACAACAGCCTGTTAGCCTCTCTTAACAATTAATTTTGTAATTAGCGTTTCTCTGGCTTCAAGTATACTGCCTCCCATTAAATTTTGAAATTTTAGACCATCATATATGTACTAACGTTTAAGAGTACAATGTTTATTATGGTAGTCTTCCCACTAGTACTTAAGAAGGTTTTCACGTTCTTTAAAATGACCAAAAGCGAAGAATAACGTTATTTCTTGACCAATTGTGATGAAATTTTCGGAGAAAATATTTGAATGCCGGGTAATATAATAACGGATTTAGATTTTTGAAAATGGGTTTAATCAAAAAAATTCATTAAAATAAAAAAACAAATTTTTAAATCAGCCACGCTCTTTCAAATTCAAATATAAAACATATTTGATGAAGAAAGCTTACAAAAATTTTAATAAATAAATCTTCGACAAATGTCACCATATTCAGCATGATAGGCGTACCACTTGAAAAAGGGTGGCGGATTCAAAAATTGTTTTTTTTTATTTTGATGAATTTTATTTATTAATCAAAAATTAAATTTGGAAGAGAGTGGCGGATTTTTTTAATTTTGATGGATTTTTTTTGATTAATCAAACCCATTTTCAAAAGTCTAAAATCAGTCATTTTATTGCCACGGTTTTCAAAATATTTTTATCACAATCGGTCAAAAAATAATGTCATAATTTATATCCCTCACTTTTGATCACTTTACAGAACCCCTTTAAGAATTTTTGCTCTGAAGACTTGAGCAGAAACATGATTCTTGATAATGCATATGTACACTCACATTATTTGAAACTTGAATCGCTGATTTCACTGATTTGGCAACATTGTAGACTGCATAGGTCATTTAGTGCTGGCGGTCGGGTAGGTTCGGTAAAGCTTGGTGTCTTCGATCTTACCAGATTTTGTTATGCAGTCTACAATGTTGCCAAATCAGTGAAACCAGCAACTCAAGTATTTCATTTTCAAATAATCAGAGTGTACATACACTAGATAAAATATGATCTAAGTAACAAACTTAAAGCTAGTTACCTTAGCATGGCATTCTTCCTGAAGTTGTTTGTACTCCGTAGTGGTCGTCCCTAAGCTGGTGCTGGAAGGGTTGCTCCTCATTTCCCTGAATGAGTCAAGCTCGGAGGTTAAAGCAGCAATAGTGCTGTCTCTGATAGCAATAAGTTCTTCAAAATCTTTAACGCGCTTAGTAACATCATCATAACTCAAGCTATCACTTTTTAACTCATTGACCAACTTAAAATCAGCACTTCTCCCTAAATTATAACTATTCAACATTGCATCATCTAAATTAACATTGGCAAAAATATCTAAACTTTCTTTGTTCGACTCCAGGCCAGATTTGAACTGTTCATTGGTTAAAATCTCTTCTAAAATACTCTTAACATGTGCTGAACCTTCCATATTTTCAACAAAACGCTCCAAAGCATTTAAACTAATAATACTGTTGTTGCCAAAGCTAGAATTGAGTGAAGATGGTATAGGTTCTTGTGATAGGTGTTCTTCATCTGATTCTTGCAAGTGGCGTAGCACTAATCCGAAATCATTTCGAACCTCAATTTCTTGAATGGAATAGTCATTTTCGATGCTCGATAGATGCTCAGATATAGAACTCGCAACGTTTTTCGGGGTGTCCGAAAGAGGCGGCGTTAAAGATAGGGTTAGACTGCTCCCCGTGCTGTTGCTTTCCTCCACTGATCCCTGCAATATAAAAACGTTATTTTTAGAATTATAATGCCAGTGCATTCCTTTAGTTAAAATTACACTTACTGCATCAGGAGCACTGAAACAGTCCTCTTCCATTGTCGTATCATTAGATAGTAATTTAGTAATTAAAATGTAGAAATTACGTAGCAAGATCAACAAACAATGTCATGTCAAATACTAGAGACGTTAGAGTACGTTATTTGATGTTATGACATTTATGATGACAATTGTTTGGATTGATGGATTGTGGATTGGTCGATTGGTTTTTGGTTGCTAGACGTGATTACCCAATTCTACAGACGTGATAGAGTGAACAAGAAATTATATGGAATTTCACGAAATTACAAAACAGGAAAACAATCGTAAGCAACTGAATTTTAAGGTTATTGCTGAAAGCTCAAACCCTCAAACAGAGAAACAACGGTTTACGATTTTTGAACGCAAATAACAAGAAACAGAATAAACAAGTTCACAATAGACAAACTTGTCTTTCTCTCTCACATGGGAGACTTACGTTACCGTCATTGGTTACGTTACGACGTTACCAAACAGTCCAAACACTAACAGACCAGAGATGAACCTAGATCCAGTACCTGCACCACACTGACAATTGTTGGCAGTTTCGCGCGCCATCTGTAGAGTAATCTAAGATCCTTGCAGCAACAAAATGTTTTCCGAGATTTCTACACCATTTCTGCGCGAAAACATCTATTTTTATTTTTTTTTTGGCACAAAATGACTAGTTCTTTGAGTATCTGCTATAACTTTTATGAATAATCTAGAATTCGCTGTTTGTATTGCTACGTTAGGTCTTTGATTGTTTCATTAAAAATGATTTTGAACCGATTAGAAACTTACTAAACCCTCTTATTTCTAAATTATCGTTGAAAGAAAAAAGACCAAAAGTTGTAAATTGGGAGTAATGTGGACTAGGACCTTGATGTTTGGAAGCAAAAAGCAAAACTTTAAACAATACACTAACCACTAACGAGGCAGGCTCTAAACAACGCTCTAAATTTTTTTAAGGATTGGATTTTTAAGTGACAAGGATAAAGATAGCGCATCTTTGTCGCTTCCAATGAACGGTATAGAGATGTTAATACATGATTGCGACGAGTCAGGCTCAAAAAGTAAAACAAATTTTCAGGATTTTGTTCGATTTTTAGAATCTGTAAACACCAGTCTCGGAGGTGATCTATTTTTGAAGTCGATCGGTCAAGTACCATTAAAAATACGGTCGTTTGAATTTGATGATAAATCGAAGATCAAATTCAAATAACTGTATTTTTATGATACTTGACCGATCGACTTCAAAAATAGATCACCTCCGAGGCTGATCTAAAAATCGAACAAAATCCTGAAAATTCGCTTTACTATTCAAGCCCGACTCGACGCAATCATGGATTAACATCACTATATCGCTTATTGGCAGCGACAAGAAGTATCTCGTGAAAGGAAAAGGTTACGACGAAGCTGGAAATTTAGTCATAGTCACATAGTCTTAGCGAAGTAGGATCTGATTATACATAATATCATAAGAGCAAGGGATTTATCCTGAATATATGGAGAGGTTCGCACAAAAACGCGTTACCTAGCAGCAAAAATCACGAGCGCCACAGGACGTTGGGCCGGCTTAAAAATCCGAGAGCGAAGCTCGAGGATTTTTAGGCCCTACGTCCGGCGGCGCGAGTGATTTTTGCGACGGCGACGCGTTTGAGTGCTAACCTTAAACATTTATTCTGAAGAAATCTCTTGCTCGAATGATATTCGACAGATTAATACATGAATGAAAATGCCGATCGACAATAAGTTGGCGTCTTCCGTATAGTTACGGTATCCAACTCAACTTTGTTGTGGTTACCTAACAATCTATAAAAAAAAAATCTGCGGAAAGGATGGTTCTGCCCGCAAAGAAAAGCAGATTTGGAGACGTCCCTGCGGAATCCATTCAAGATTTGGTGGTGAGGGCAACTCCTACAAGTACGCCGAGCACGAGAAAGTCGATTTGGACCCAGTTCATGGAATTTTGTGACTACAGAAATTACAAACTGGAAGAAGGTACTACCACTGAAAGAATTTGTGAAATCCTGCGCGATTGAGCAGTAAATATGAAGAAAACGAATGGGGATGATTATAAGAAAGGTGCAGTGAAGACTATGTTCAACCTTGTCTTCAGTGGTGAATCAGCTCACGGGCCATGATAAGGGATCGACGTTTCATAATTGTTCCTTTTTCATTAACTGTACAAATACATATAAATAAAAATTAATAATAATGGAAAATTCATAACATCATCAATTTTGCTTGAAAAAAAGCTACTAGAGTTTATTCGGAATAAAAAGCTAGTAGCTATTTATTCGGAATAAAATGCTACTAGCTTTCTTTTTTCAAGAAAAGGCTACGTGATTGGTTGAAAATTGGAAAATGAGGCAATTCTAATGGTCAAAAAAGTATGAATGTATTAATCAGTAAAAATATTTTCATAATGATGGCGCTTCCGCATAAACCGGAAGCTGACATCAACTTTGTTATTTTCAAAAAATAAAGGAGCTTTTCTTAATAAACATGTCCTCGAAAATGCTTGATAACGGAGAAAGAAGCCTTCAAAGTTGAGTTTAAAAAAATTTTTTTTGTCCTATCAAAACTGTAAATCGTAATTTTAAGGAGCCATTGAAAATTTTAGGAAATTTATCACAAAAAGGGTTTATTCAAGCAGTCAAATTTCTTGACAATGACGTTTCGGTTATTTATGGCTTAATAGAGGTAGGTACCTACTTTTCAAGTAGCTAAGTTTCCAGTGAAATCAAAAGACATAAATGGTGGGTAGGTAGCCACAAAAGCACTTAATAAAACAGAAATACAGTTGTCACGAAGAACGCCACAACCATAGAAATTTAAGAACTCGTGTAATTCAATACCGGTTTGATATAAAAATATTGAATGAAGTGAATATTTCTATACAAAATTGCTATCAAAAGTAAAAACTTGCACGAAAATAAATTCGAAAATATCGCATAAATGTTTATTTCTGCCGAATTTCAAAATTTTAACTCTGTTAGAAATACAATTTTAGGCGCCGGCGGTTCTCTCTGAAAGACCCTTTATATATGTATATAACCCTTATACCGCATAGGCTTTGACTTGAGACCCCAGCCCCCACTGCCACTGCCTCTCAGACCTTCAGTTTTTACGTAACTTTCCCAGGGGAGATATTATTTAGCAAAATATAATTTGCCATGCAATTTTTTTTATGACCCGGTAGCTCTCTGACATCCAGTATGTAAGTTATAATGAGATAAAAACTTCTTTACAGAAAAAGCATTGACTCTTGAAACTTGAAAGTCGAATGATAGTAGTGGTGACCTCAATGTTACATTATCTGTTGATGAAATTGAGGCCCCTTGCCTTCTCAAATCTTCCATAATATTATTGTTTCTGGTGTAGGTAGGTCCTTTTTCCTGCATGAAATGTAAAGTATGAAGGATTTCACTTAGGTAGCTGAGAGCCATTATTGTCCTTTCTTTTTATGCTTCTATTATTACCAAGATTCCCTTTATTCAATTCATTGAATTAAATTCAACCATGTCCTAAAACATTTTTCAGTCATAGCAAGTGAGCCGATGTGGGTAATGATCAACATGTAAATCAATAAATAAAGATGTGACAGACAGATATCTCAGACAGATAGGCTTCTGATGGACATAAAGACTGTTGTATCAGTCTGACAAGGACATGGGGAATAATAATACCAAAGTTGTGACCGTTGGTAAAAATTTTCTTCCTATATGCGTCTACTCATAAATAAATTAATAATGACCCGAGACTATTTAAATAGAGTTGTAACAATCTCGCTTTGTTTGCAAACGTTTAATTTTGACACAATTTCTTGATTGTTGAAGGTCGGGACCCTGGTTTAACAGGCTCCCAGTATCTTAATCTTTGATGATAACTGTGTAGTTCAAGGTAGTTAGATTTATTTTGGTTAAACGAGATTGTTCTCCTCTAACTTAATGAAAGAAGCATTATTATTCAAAACAGTCAAAAGATACTTTGACTAAATTTTAAAATGGAAACTCAAAAGATCAACTGGTTTTTGATTGGAGCAGCTTTATCTGGTAAGTTTTAATATTATTAGTGTCAAATTAGTAACAACTAATTCTAGCAAACTTGTTGTCTTTTGGAACTGGAAGTGCTTACGCTTGGACTTCTCCTGTTTTGCCAAAACTGAACAACAATGGCGCGAGTAACCCTTTCGGGCGTTCAATCACTTCTTTGGAACAATCATGGATAGCCTCTCTTGTTAGTTTGGGTGCTGCTATTGGGCCTTTTACAGCAGGATATTCTGCTGATAAAATAGGAAGAAAACCAACCCTTCTTCTTTTTGCATTACCCATGATAGTCTCCTACCTCATTACAGCGTTTGCTACTGTTATCGAGCTTTACTACGTAGCGAGAATTTTGATTGGACTTGGTTCTGGTTGCACTTTTTCTATCGTACCTATGTATATTGGAGAAATAGCCGAAGATTCCAACAGAGGACTTTTGGGATGTTTGATGGGGGTTATGTTATCACTCGCTATTTTTCTTACTTATGTGGTCGGGCCTTATGTTTCCATTAAAGCGTTATCCCTATTGTGCGTAACTCCTCTAATAATTTTTCTAATAATTTTTGGATTATATTTCCCTGAAAGTCCTTACTTTTATGTGTTGAAGAATCGTCAAAAGGAAGCTGCAGGGTCACTTGAAAAACTGCGCAATGGACAAAATGCCAATGCTACACAAAAAGAGCTGGAAGCTATTATCAAAAATGTCCAAGAATCTAAAAGTTCAACCTTCTTGGGTTTATTTAAATCCAGGTGCTTAATGAAAGGTTTGACCATTAGTATAGGTTTAATGTTTTTCCAGCAATTTGCCGGAATTTCAGTTATTTTGGGATATATGCAAACAATTTTCAACGCAGCCGAAAGTAGTATTTCTCCAGAAATTTCAAGTATAATTATCGGTTGTATCCAATTAGTCATCACTCTGCTTACCTCACAACTGGTAGATAAGTTAGGTAGAAGAATTTTGCTCTTTGTCTCGATTATAGGTGTAACTGCTTCTACTGGATTGCTTGGTACCTATTTTTATTTTAATGACAACGGGTATGACATCACTAGTTTGTTTTGGCTTCCCGTTGCTTGTTTGATAGGATTCGTAGTTTTTTACAACTTTGGACTAGGTCCTTTAGCTTGGGCTATGATGGGCGAAATTTTTCCACCAAACGCTAGAGCTGTGGCTTCAACTATAACAACATTCGCTTGTTTAATGATAGGTTTTTTAACTACGGTCTTCTTCCCTAACTTCATAAGTGCTTTCGGAATGGCAACTTCTTTTTGGTTGTTTTCTGTAGTTTCAGCTGTTGGAATTTTGTTTGTTGCATGGATGGTGCCAGAAACCAAAGGAAAAAGTCTCCAAGATATTCAAAATCTTCTTAGTGGAAGAAAGAAAAACTATTCTAGTTAAAAAATGACCTTTCGCTATAATATATTTAATATGTTAATTAACTAGATAGTTTTCTTAAGCTGTTATAAAAATTAATTAAAATAAATTTAATATAAAAGTGATTTTTGACGACAGCGTTTTACGTTTTTTTTAATATTGTTCTTTTGGCTCTTCATGTTTTTCAATACATTAGTTAGATAAGTACATCATTCCTGTATATTACACAAAGTAAAGGCCCTATAATGCCGCCTTGCGATACTCCCACACTTACTTTTTTTCCGACAATATGAATTAAACACGTTTTACTCTTTGTCTCCGTTCTGAAAAATAATCAACAAATCATTTCAACGTTGTTTCTTCAAAAATAATGTAATACATTCATCATTGTTTTAATATTAAATATGAATTTCTTTGCTTTCGACAAAGGGAATGTCGATAAACTATGTAGTTGATTTTTCTGAAAGAATTGATGCACTAGAAAAAATTTAACTTGTCTGCTTGATCTGCCGGGTTTGCTCGACCATCACCACTTCATCGTGGTCGTGTTGGTTAGCAAACTGTCCCTCATTTTCTAGTCAAGGTAGGCAGAGCAGCACCTTTGGCACTGGGTTATTATTGCTCCAATTATTTGTAAATATTTACGCAAGAAGTTACAAATTTCTTGGTTTCCTTCTGGTCACTTTGGGTTTTTTGTCAGGATTATAAGAGAGTGATTTATTTCCTGGCTAGCCTTTCATTTCCTCTTTTTTCTATCAATTGATTTTTATTTGACATTTGATGTTTTCAAAACCGCTGTAATGCGTATGCGATGCCTACATCAAGGTACCATTTGATTTATTTTTTTGAGCTCTTGCATTGTGACGTCATCAGAAGCATTTAATTATGTATGTGCAGTGTAATCAACAATGTTGTGTCATATAGTCTACAAAAGGTGTTCGGTTGAACAAAAGTAATGCCTAGATATAATAATAGTTTATTTATAAGTAGGTAGTACATTTATCATACAAAAAGATATACATGTGGACAGGGCGTGGACTCATATTGCTAATAGTTACGAAAGTACATAAACCATTTTGGTAAACTCTTCAAGCTCTTATACCTAGGATATGTAAAAATAGCCGGTAATTTGAGCTTGGACAACACTAAAGTAAATGCATTGCCTGGCAAACACCCTCGAGTGCTTCTCTAAATACAGTACAACATCCAAGTACATAAGACTATTCGAATGATTCAGTATAGATAAGAAACAATGCTAATCGGTATATACATCATAGAAACTCTTTAACTATAAAATACGTATATAAAAAAGCACACCAAAATCCGTTTTATTGTAGTGTATAATTGTCTTAATGGTAGCAATTATCTGAAGGCCATTGTATTTGGCAGTCGGTTTCATTGGCTAGTTAAGTACTTAAATTAGTTCTTGTTTTTAGCTTAATTTTTGACAAAAACATCACATTAATTCCTAAAATAGGAATACATTACAAAACTAACATAAATAATACAATAAATAGAATTTTTCAAAATATAGTAAAAAAATAACAAAAAAGCCAATTTAATATTCCCATTGTGTAGCGTTGTCGATTGATGAATCTCCTAGGCGAAAACCACCATTTTTTCCGGCAGCTAAATAGTTTCCGCTAATGTTCTTAATGCAAAGGCGGGTTGGCTCGCGCAATTCCAAATAAAAGCCTTCAGGGATGTCAGAATCAGCGGTAATCCCTTCACTGTCGGCATGCCAATACTTGTTATTTTGTCCTGAATTTCAATAAAAATTATTAGAAAATATTTGATTTTTTACCAAAAATTACCTTTAAAATGAACAATTCCTTTCTCCCCCCTTTCAACTTGAATGGTTTCGTAGGTGGCCTTATTGCATTCCAGTTTAGGACTGCTAGAGGACTTATACCCGACGAAACCCTGTTCACATTTGAGCACCAAAATCGGACGGTTAACGAGGTAGAAGAAATATTTGCAATTATCGTCGATATTGTCAGAAGTAGCGTACAAATGACCCGAACGCTTAGTGATGACGTAACGGCCGTTATTAGCGCGAAAAGCGACAGAACCATCATTTTGCCAAACCAAATCGAAGAGTGCATTGGAAGATCTGCAAAATTAAACGAATTATTCCAAAACAGTATAGTTATTCAATTGAGGAAAAATGCAATAACCTGCAGTCGTGTTACTTAGCGTAGACTATGACGTTTTCTATGGTAATTTTAATAAAAGAGAAAACCCCTTGTAACTTGAAACTGAGATTCCGAAGAGAATAAAGTGAATGACCCAAGTTCCGTAAATGAATTGGTGGGAATAATTTATTCTCTTGCGTGTTAGTGAATGTTCTGTGCAAATAGCCATATAATTTTACGTTGTATACCTTTTATCGCCAGCAGCTTGGATGCCTCCTTGCGTTTCCAAAGTCCAATATCTGTCCTGCATAGTGCGAATGTACCATCTCTTGGTGCTCCAATCGAATTCCAATTGGAAGGTTTCGTAATCAGAGATTTCGTCTTGGTTGGCAGTCACATCCACGCCTGCAACAATTCCACTTAATTAAAATCGCGCAAATTAACGATTGTTATCTTCCGGCCTACTAATTTTCGGTTCTTGGTTTACAGATTTATCCGCTCGTTATCTTCGAGCAGTCGGCCATAACTTCCGCCAAAAACAAAACTTCCTGCCTTCACGCGCGACAGTTACCTGACCCCCGGGAGAAGCATTACGATTATTACGAAGATCAAATCCGATGACGACTCATGATTGAACGAGATTAAATAAACCTTATAATTACGGCAGTTAAACGAGTCAGTTCCGCTTAATTAAGTCAGTCGTCTCATCATGCATGTTGCAAACGCACAGACATTATGATCGGCGAAGTCAATTAACTCCTAATTACGAGATGACCGAAGAATCAGGAAGACATTCTAACGGACTAGGACACGTAGATAGTGCTTGATGCAGATCGGAGCGCTGCTGTTCATAACAAAACCGATCGCGATCGCAAATCTTGTTCGTTTAAGACTTTGCGTTGATTCGGAAGTAAAAAGGTATAACAATAAAAATAGACCAAAGAGATCGTTTTCACCTTGGTTCTATAATAAAGCTATTCCGAGACCCAAAACAGTGCTATTAGATTTTTGGGTTTCGTAATAGCGATAGTGCAATTTGCTTTTTCCAGGTTGGTAGTTGAAAATGAAAATTAGGAATAATTTCGAATCTGACGAATCTAACCTTGGTAGTACCGGGTAGTACCAACTATGACCAAATTCCCCAAAATTTAAAATAGCAATTTTTTTTAAAATAGGTCCAAAGTAGAAGAAATAAAATAAAGAGCTCGTCCATAAGGCAATTATGGCATTCGTCCATTACAAAACTCACCTGGGTGCGGCTCGTTTTCTACACTTAGAAGCTCGTGGCATAAAATGTGCCGTAAGGATATTGAAGTATTCCTTAATAAATATTTGGCTATTTTTAGGAATATTTTATTCAGTAGGTAACCATAAAAAAAATATTGAAGCAAACTACTTGTAACACTTTTATCATCTTTTCTCTTTCTTGTAGTATTTGTTCATTTTCTTCATCGCATCAAGGAGACCCAATTTCTATGAACAATTACCGTAAAATTGCTTCGTTTTGAGCCTTTTGAATGACGGTCTGTACCGAACATTAATAGCCCTCTGCTACAGGTAACTAGATTGGTGACTGGAGCTTAAAACCAAAATTTCATATTCACTTACTTACAACGTGAATTTTCTGTATTCATTTAAACGGCTAGATGTAAAACAAAATAATTTCACGTTTGTGTGAAGAATAATTTTCTACGTCGGGATATACCTATTGAAAGATTACTACGTTGCCATTAAAAAAAAGTTGTCACAGGCAAATGTGCTCTAAGTCTAATAGGTTAGGCAGGAAAAGCCACCAGGCTTCTCCATACTTTTGACTAACCCTGTTTGCTGAAATAAACTATTTATTTATATTAAAAAGTTAATTGTAAAATTTAATTTAATTTGAATTCAAAATTTATTTTATTAATTATCTTATTTTAGTGTTAATGAGGCTTCATTATTTTTTTAATAAACACAAAAATAAATAATTGGTAAAATAAATCTCTAAATTCATATTAAATTGAATTTCACAATGAACTTTTTAAGGTAAATCAAATAGGTACTTTATTTTAGCGTAGAGGCGGTACAGGGTTAGTCAAAACTGTAGAACCAAGCTTCTCCTGCCCAAACGGTTTGATATAGAAAAAAGTTGCAGGCTTGTGTGGAGAATAATTCCTTACTGCAAGCTAAATAAAAATCTTAGTACCTAACAGTTTTAATTTTTTTCTCTATTTATAGTTTAGAGAGGAGAAGCTTGGTTCCACACTTGACTACCCCTGCAAAATTAGAACGCGCAAGAAATACATTTACTTGCAATAATTTTAACAATATGCTTTATTGATTAGTAACATTTGATTTGACTTTATCGGATCGATAACAACAGCTCCAAAAATTTTGTACATTTTGTACAAACAGCTCATTCAGTCAGAATCGCCTTTTGATAGACCAACAAAATTAGAATTAGACCGTACGTTTTTCCGAAGCTTCCGTCATTAACTTCTTGTCCGGGTTTGTATGTACGTTTGCCTAATTGGTCGGTAAAAAATTCATTATGGCAACAATGACGTTGTCAGCATCTGATGGAGCGACTTAACAGTAAATAGCTTGGGCCGCTAACATCTGTATACATAAATCGGCCAACAGCTGGCATACTCGATCCTGATGGTGTTTTCACATTCTCATAGCATAGCCGTCGTCAATTTTTTTAAAGTAGCAAAATAGCTGTTAGATGTTAGAAGGTTGGCGTCACGTTGGCCTGCTATTGATAATTGATAAGCCTTTATCTACCAAAGTGCAGCGGAAGCTTCTGAACCTAAAGCGATAAGACTATTGTTTCTATTAATATGTTGCCGACGCTGACCCCTAACTATAACTATCATCATCAATGGTATGTAAGTACTTACGGGCGTTGACACAGGATATTTGTGCAAACACCCAACAGTTTCCTGTAAGTGTCAGGTGGGCTTAATCAAGAATTTTCACGGTTGCCCGCTCTGGCATGAAATTAAATTACGAAATTACAAATATTTGCGTAATAAATCGACCAAGAAGACCTAATTTGTTTCAAATTCGCCTACCCACGGTGTATCTTACACTGATGATGATCTTACATTTCTAAGGACCAGTTGTATGATGTTAGTTTATCTTCGATTCAACAGCACCTGGTTTAGTTGCTAAGATATAGCAAGTCAAATCGCTAGTACCTTAGCAATTGAACCAGCACCTAATTGGGCCGTCAATAACTAAACCAATCTATATTTTAGAATCGTATGTAGACTTTTTTCTACAACTCGAAAGTTGCTGTTTTAAAGGCAATTTTCCAGGATATTGCATATTTATCGATATTTCGAGATTAACAAACAATTTTTATTTTGTTGTTCAGAATATGCCCCAATATTATTACTTTTGTAGGTAAAAAATAACAATTTTGATTTCCAAAACAACTTTTAAACGATCTGTCAGTTATTTGAATTTTTACTTCAAGACGCGCTTGAAAATTTTTTCAAGAAACTTAATTTCGACAAAAATTTTGGTTATTTCCTTGAATGAACATTATTTCCCAGTCAACTTGTTAGACCTAACTAATTGCATTCAGAAAAAATATCTGTACTAATTTTACTTCAAACGTGCGTTCAATAAGTTACAATTTACTTCAGAAATAACAACTTATCGGGTATGTACCAATAATTAGCAATCTTTTTGCTGAGGGTAAGTCTCTTTAAATAGTCACGTGCTCCCTATCAGCATTTTTCAAAAGACTCTTCCTACGTCCCTTCCCACAAAGTCGATCGACATCGACTAGAAAGCGATCGACATCTCCAGGATCCCTCTACTACAGGGTGTCTTTTCAAGTTAGATAAGTTAGATAAGTTAGATGTTTCTTTACAATAATTAAATACAAATACCGCGACCGACGGCATTAGTAGAAATAAATGCTTCTTGCTTGCTTCGATCGTTTCGCAGATATTACATATTGATACAACGGTGCATCTCTGACTCGGTTTAAAAATATGTAATATCAAACAAAAGCATCTCACACTCAACACACAAAGTAATGCAATAATAATTGTTCGAACATAAAAAAAATCCTAGAACGAGACACAAAAACTCGGCGGCAACATGGTATGTATGCCGTATACCGCCCACGCGTTGCGAGGGTGTCGTTGATGGGTTTCGGCAGCCGCCAGACAGGCGGCCTTGGCAGATTAACTATATGTGGCGTTGCGTTAGCGGGTAACTCGGGGTAACCCCAAGAGAGTTCCCTGCAATCCGACGATGTGCATACGTATCGATTGGGGAGGTGACACACCCTGCACCCCGCATTCTTTGCTGGCCTACCTTAACTGTCGTCCAATAAAGCCACGTTTAAAGGGTGACATCGTATGAAACACGTCGAAAAATGAAGCTTCTAAAGAGAACTTCGACAGTGAGTTTTCGTCTAACTGCCCCTGCACAGCTCAGTTATTACAAACAATACATTTTTCTATGTTTCTATCAAATTGAACTTTTGAAACTCGCTACTTTGAAACTTGTAGCACCTTGCACATTCTAACCACTTTTTTACGGCGATAATCATTTGGAGCAGGTTCTTGTATTGGAGTACATATTACGATTAGTCTGACATTTATATTAGATGCAGGAATTGTCACGGCATAGGTAAAGAGGATCAACATTATTTATCTGTGTAACTTTACTATACAGAGTAATTCACGATGAGCGTCCATTAAAAGTATGTCGAGAAAGGAATAAGCTACGAAGCTGAAAATTTAGCCAGTCTTAGCAAAGTAGGATAATCAGTGAAAATGTTTTCATAATGGTGGCATTTACACATACAGGATATTTCAACGAGAACCGCCGGTGCCTAATTGCGTATTTCCAATGGAGTTAAAAATTTGAAATTTGGCTTCGCTCGTTTGGTAACACGTCGTGGGCGAAAAACACGAATTTTGCAACATACTACATACAAGATTTTTTATACAATCGACGCCAGAATTGTTAAAAATGTAAAAAGAAGAAGAAAATTGCACATACTTACTGCATAATCTAGTTGCACAATTTTTCGTTTCCGAAGAAATGCGACATGACATGAGGTGTTTGTCTGTTATTTTACATTTTGTATCTAGTGAAAAAAAGCATATCATTTCAACATGAAAATGACTACTACTAATGAAATGGTACTTACAGAGTGTAAGCGAAATAAGTGCATTAATTTTCAGCTGGTAATAAAACTCTTGAAGACCAACAACTTTTCCTAATAGATTTTTTTTTATTACCTCTTAGTTTTGGTGTTAAAATTATTTTAAAATCTTACACAATTTTCTTACACGCCACTGAATGCAAAGTTACCTAGTCAACAAGATTAGCTTATGAAACGAACCATTGGTTGCAACTATTATTGTCGATTTTAAACAATTAAAAAAAATGAAAGCGCCCGTTTCCAATCAATTTCATAAAAATAGAATTATAATTGAATTATTATTGTTCTTTGTTGAAGCATTTCATAGAAGGCTCGTCAATTTGAAGGAAAAAAATGATTTAAAAAAATTCGATTTCAAAAAAATGGTACATAGAAAAAAAATTGTTTTGATGAGTTCTACCACTGATTAAAATTAATGTACTTATTTCGCTTACACCTTGTATATTTCGATACGATTGTATAAAACATTATTTACTTGTATGGTTCAAACTGTATTTTCTGACTGTTTTCTACAGCACACTTGAAAATTTTACAAGAAATTTAACGTAATTCTTGCAAACATTTTAATTATCTTGTTGAATGAATATTACACTAAATTCAATTTTTAAACATCATTGCATTCAATTATTCCAGAATAACGTTATACCTGGAATAACGTCGTTTTGTAAAACCGGTCCTAAATGCAGTATTGCATGTCGTCCATGCAATGGAGGAAACGATTTATTACACTACGGAAAAAAAGAACTATCTAACTATCACCTATCATCGGGTCTCGATTCGCTGTACTACATTGCACAAGTGCACACACTTAACAGCGATGGATTCACTCACTCTTTGTTAACCTGAGAAATTCGTGATCAACCCGATTCGATTCGTCAATACAATATAATAAATTATTGACAAACTACTGGCAACAATGACCCGTTATTAAGCGCGAAACTTTGCAAAATCCAATCGTCAATCTAAATCGATTAAGGAAACGAACCGATTAGAAAGCAATTTAATCCTTTGTTTTTAGTACCGTCCGAAATTCAAAAACAATACGAATAATTATAAGCAGCAACGGTTTGCTCAAACTGGTCTCCAGTAATAGAGGTCAAGGTGTAGAATGCCGAGAGCAGCCGTAAGGCATGCATACTTGTAACATCTGCAGAGCGACAGTTCCGCAATGCCATCATTTCAAATCGATTCAAAACTTACCCTGCTTGACAGAAACAAATTTCGAATTGAGTGCAGCAACAAAACTGGCTTGAGGAAGGGAATCCTCCAAGGAGAAGAGTTCATCTTTGGTGACGGTGTTAGAGCGGGTTTTCAGGACGGCTTTAGAACCGATCGGGCTCAAATAAGCTCCGGTCCGGTCCCTGAGAGCTAACTGGCCGCTGTGGTATTCGGCGCTGAAGAGACAGTCTTTATTGCAACTATCCACTAATTTGCCTGAAGAATAAAAGCGTTAAAAATAACAGAACAAAAAAAAAGAAAACAACTTACCGCCTAACGAAAGATATTTGTTATTGCAAGTGTGTATGGCATACTTTCCCGATTCCTCCAACCTGAATTCGAGAGTAAAAAGGGTGTCTTCTCCCCATGGAATGTTGGCATCAACATGGATTTCGTCGAGATTTTCTGAGAGGTGTGCAAAACGTTTACGCCCTACCGATCTAAGGTTCATCTGAAAACCACCAGATTAATGATATGGTCATGGTAGTTTTAATTCTATTTAAAACCGTCTAGAATTCTAGCGTGCATACATATTGGCAAAAGACAAATTTTGGCTGAAAGACCTAAAAATAATTAGTGCTTTCGCTACAATAACTAGCTCTAGATTATAAATAAAAACACTTGTGAAAATCTTTTTGTAGATTGTTGCAAACTCTTAAATTTTATCGCTGAATGTTCAGCATATGAGCAACACATCAAACGTAGGTAATAATGTTACATTTATATAGGTATTATATTGTCATGGTGCGAAGCACTTTACCATCTACCTAGTTTTACAGATTTAATCTAACTTAAACATTAAATAACCTATTTTAGTCGTTATGACCAAACTTTAAAAGCACTCGATATAATCTTACTTGAGGTCTCGCGGCTAAATGGATGTGCCAAAATTCGGTATCTCCGGGAACTTTAGCAGTGCACGTGAGCTTATCGTTGGAGGCTCCCAAGAAGTAGCCTCTAACAACGTTTCGCAACGCCCAGCGTCCGGTGCCATCTTCAGCAACGCTGATTTGAAACTTACTGCCCGCTTCCTTCTCTTCATTTTCGCAAGTGATGTTACCAAAAGAATCGACAGCCAAATACTTGTCTAAGTGCGACCTCAGATATATCATGCCTGCAATTCGTTTATTTAAAGATTTTTGTCAGAGTTCGACAATTACACAAAACTCACTTTCTCCAGCGCTAGAATTGTCGGGTTCCAACGTCCAAATCTGTTTTTTCTTCAATGAGGCTCCGTTAGCATTGATTTTGAATCCAAACGTTTCTGCTGTCAAATAGCGATGTTTCGAGTTGATCAACCCTATGGTCCAGCATCCTTTCTGTTGATTCTGGGTGATGATATCGCCACAACCGTTCAGATCACCGCCATTGGCGTGGTGGCCGTTAATTCCGTTCATTATCACGTCTGAAACAAGGAAAACCGTTAATTTCGACTTTTCCATGCTAAGGATATGTCAAAATAGCAACGGTGACATTTTTTGTTGTAATTGTCCTATTTCCTAGCAATTACCTGATAACTAGTCCGTTAAGACATCTAAATTAGTTCCCTAGATCAAAATAAGGTAATTTGACAAATGTAAATTACTTATTTCCAAAAATGTTTTGTTAAACGAATAATAGGATTAGTCATATTTAGATACGAATAAAATATCATCGGGGTGAACATTGGCGTTATATTACACATGACACTTATGAATGTTTCTGTTGCTCACATTTATTAGAAATATCAGTGAAAAGCAAAATCTTACTACTACTCCATTAGAGTACCTTAGATAACTAAGCACCTAGTATATACTACATAGTTAAAAAGATTCCTTTTAAGCAAGTACTGATATCAAAATGTGTGTAAAACCATTCATTAACTAACGCTAATTTTACGTCCAATGCGTATCATCGTCTAATAAGTATTCTTGAACAAATCAGGAATCGTACCTTTTACAGCAAACAGCAACGTACCAATTGTCCTGATTGTTCCAGTCTTCGACTTGAACCGAAACAGAAGCAGTAATAATTAAATATATTAACTTATATGTATACTTAATTAAAATCGTGCTCAAAATTAGAGCATTGCATGCTCCATGGTCTTCTATGCCGAACATTATTTCTAATTACAAGCTAAGAATTAATTATTAGATCGTTTACCTATCTTTTGGTTTCCTGTCTCGAAAAAGCGTCTAACTATTCAAAAGAACTTCTTAAAGTTTGTATGAAAAAGTATTAGCAACTAAAGAGGCACTTAGGCAATATGAATTTAGAAAGTCGACATTTTCACTCTTTGAAAATCATGATCCTTTTCACTTTCTTTGTCAATGAAATTAGCGTTCTAGTCGAGGTATTGTGAACAAAGCAACCGCGACAGTCTTTTCTTTTCTTGCTGCTGTCGTAGAAATTCTCTAAATGTCGACAGTGTTGCAAAAATAAAGGTTAACGACCTGATTTATTTTAGAATCCACTGCAATTTTGCAAGGGGCGCCGTGACGCTTTTCGACAACGTCGCTATCTCTTGTCGAAATCGCTTCAGAACATTCACACGAGTACTGAGAGTACCTAAATAAAAGTCTCATCAAGGTAGAACCGTTTTCTATACTCATTATGAAACAACTTATTAAATACAATAATTTTAATTAGAGCAGTTGCAGAAGTTTGTTTTTTAGAAGAGTGAAACCAATTCAGAACAAAGTTTAAAACCGATATGGTAGGGCCGTATCCGTGTTATCAATTCCGCGTTAATTGCTGGTCAAAATGTTTTAAATTAGCGGAAAAACTTGGGTATGTTTGCGAACAACTTGGTAATTTCTCAGGTACACACAGACTTCACAGGAAGTCGTCGTCGACAGACCAGAACATTAGTAAAACAAATTGTTATGGTTACACGAATATCGCCTTTTCCCAATTTCCCATACTAATCATCTCAGAAAAAGCGCGCAACTTCTTAAAAGAACCATAAAATGAATAAACAGCCATAAACATTGTTTCAATAATTTATTGTTAGCCTGCTGGTAACATCAATGGAGCTTTTGAGGGCAAGTTCAAGGTTACACTACCAAGAGCTAGCTTAAAATAAAAATAGTGGCTGTCACACGGTCTGTTTGAAACGTCTGGATGCTTCCACTTAATCACGCTGGCCTTATTGTCTTACCGCGTAAAACTAGCAATCACGCAACAAACACATAAATATGTTAAGAGCATTAATCAGCCCGGCGAGGCTAACAATTGAAAATTACCTCTATATAATGATTCCAGATGCGAGTCTTATAGCAACAGAAAAAAATCAGTAAATTTCCAAAATGTACAGTGTAGAACCAAACCACAACAGGACAAACCTGATGATTGTTTAATCGGAGTTATTTTATTGGAAGTATGGAAATATGGGCCACACATTCTTATAAAACTAACTAATTTGCGTATTTGATATTTGGTCATAAGACAAAATCACTGTTCAATGTTTTAAGATTATGGGTAGGTAATTAAATTGACTCCACTTTGGGCGCCATCGTAACTCGCCACCGCAATCATTAAATTGTAAAAATTAATTTTGTCTAGTTCGTGAAATAGTGTAATGGAAGTAATTAATTGTTTGAGTAAAGTTGATAAATGCACGTTTACAGAAATCGATTAACTTATAAAGATAATTACGAAATGTCCGATGGCAATTGTTCAAGGGTTCAAGGTGACCAAAAAAGAGACGTGATATGTGATGTCATAATAATGTTGCATCCGCAATTTGCTCAAAAATGGAAGATCGCGGTGCGCTTGGTTAGGTGAACGACATCGAGTCCCAAGGTCAGTATCTCTTGATCAATCCAATCGACAATGACCATAGCGATCTCATCTAGTAGTCTGGCGAGGTATGTAGGTACATGTACAACATACATACATACGCAATAATTGAAGTTGGTCAGTCGTAAAATCGTTTAAGATATTAAACCAAAAAATTTGATAAAGCTCTGATTTTTTGTAAGTAACTTCCGTACATTGTTATGTTGTCGAGTAAAATCAATTTTAAAGCTTATAAAATATAATTAAAGCCTTAATTTTTAATGTTAATGAAAATTTGACTTGTCACTTTTAGTTTTTGAATTATTGCCAAAAAATTGAAAATTTTTATTCTCGTTTTTATTTTTTTAAGCAAAAACCATTAAAGTAGACGTCTTTAACTAAGACATTGTGAAGGCACTTTTTCACAAGCAATCTAAGTCTGTCATCGTAATTTTCGTAACACCCTAGACGCAAAAGCTAAAAAAACTTTGGTTTTTCTTATGTGCGCCATTTTGGATTTTTGCATTTTTTGATTAAGTTTACTTTTCTGAATACAATGAATACCTGAATTTAATCTTTTTCGTAAGTTAAAATTTCACTTTTTCGTATGTTAAAATTTCCTCTTTTTTCCGCTTAACAGTGCGTACAGAATAATTACTAAAGACATAAGTTCGTTTTCTTTATTGTAACAGCGAAAAGTGAGCGACGGAAGGCCGATGAACAGTGGACCTTAAGTAAGTTCTGTGAGTGTCTTAAAAATGAGTGAATTTTAAGATCCCTGTTGAAATCCTGGCGCCACTGATATAGTCTTTCTACCGTCCATTCATGTAATGGCTTGATGAAGAAAATAAATATTAGTATTCTTTATTAGCCAGATGCCCCAAGCCTAATCAAACAACTTGACATGAAGCCTGTCTTGTATCTACCTATTCAAAAATTCTCAATGACCACTAGCCAACTTGTAAAGTCCATTAGCGTCATCCAACCCTGCTTCGATATCTCCTGCGCCAATCGCCAATTTTGTATTTTCGAAATTCAGAAAAAATTATAAAAAAATTTTATTGCTTGTATTTACAATCAGTTTCAAAAGTAATGTCCATCTCACACTTTTAAAATTTAAATTTCTTCCACAAATGATGTACTAAAGGAAACCCAATGCATTTGTTTCATTATTGCATATGCTTAGCATAAATATGAATTTTAATGTATGTGTTGGTTTTATGTGGAAAATAAACTAGGTTGAAGTTTAACAGGTGAACATTACTTTTGAACTAGGCTGTACAGAAATCCCAAAGTTGCCAGAAATATCACTTAAAGAACTACACATACGTCATCAGAAAGCAATGACCATTTTGGCAAACGTACGACACTGGCTTGTTGGTAAGTAGCGTTCTAATATTTGACATTTCCTCACGGGTTGAGATGTGAAGACGCTTCATCTTATTGTGTCTTGCTAGACCTATTACTCTATTAAGATCAGTTTTCCCTAGAAAAGCAAGTACACGCTCAGTGAGAGTTGATTGTGACTTTTTGGGTGTCGTATTTGGTCCCGCCAACATAATATGTGGTGAGTCTTATGTTCTTCATCACAAATCTTGGAATCCGGATTATTCTTCGCCTTTATGTTATTCAAGTGTTTACTCAGAGTACTGCACATCTTAGTCTGTCCTGTATCTATCTACTCTCTCAATTCCCAACAGTAGTCTTCCTCGCAAAATAAAAACAAGAAAACAACGGTATAGAATCACATATTTGTAGTGCATACTATAGTTTCACCATTCAATTCGTCACTTCTTGATTTGGGTAGTTCCTCAAACGATATGACATCTTTAACTTTTCCTTGATATCCTTGTCCGGTACAATTCATGTTTATGAATACGTCTATGGTATCCTGCAGATCAGTTCGGGTCCTATTTTTGGTCACCGTATATCTGTTTTTTCTTTGTCAATGTTACCATGGTGTCATCTCCACTTTAAATGTACCATGTTAGATTTCGCTAAGTTTTACCTTACTATTAAGTAGTTATGGCTTTCAAGCAAACCTTGACAGACTCCTAAACTGCTACACTTTCAATGCAGATAAGGATTCTGTTCTCTACAGTTGGTAAATAGGTATACCTACTATAAGGAATGCTTTTGTTTATACAAGTGCCAAGTCCCAATTCTGCATTTTGGATAATATAACTGTAATACAAAAAAAAAAAAACATTGATAAAATTCAAATAAAAATCGGTCAGCCGGAAGTCGTCGAAAATCCCAGGACAGTTGGAATATCTTCTCATCTAAATTTAGTAACTTGTTTGCGTAACTATTGATCTGTCAACTTATCCCTGTTTAAAATTTCAACCTTTTTAAATGAGTCCAGATATTAGTGAATTGAGCTGATTGTCCCATATTTGCATGTTTTTGGCTGGAAAGCTGTTGTTATTGCCGCACTTTTTAATTTCTTGCACCGACACGAAATGTAATATGTAATTGCAAAAATCTTAACATTGTAATTTTAAGTTATGCTTAAGCTTAACCCGTGTCAGTGCAAATGATTGTAAGTGCTGTAGAGGTTTAAGTATGTAGATAAAATAGAGGCCGGTAAAAAAAGATCGTAAGATTGATTAATTTGCAACATCCTAAAATTGATAAATAATATAACAATTTATACTAAGTGCTCTAACTAGACTAATATCAACTATAAGATAATCTAAATTAAATGGTACTATAATTATATGAATGTGCGTATTAATCAGAACAATAATAAAACAAATAAATATAAGCTTATGCAAAACTTATATTGAATAACTAACTCATTTTCAAATTGTTGAGTGCAAAAAAATAACCATTATCAACGCATGGCACAACCCCGGCTTCATACATATGTATTTGTAAACACTCGAACCAAGACTGGTATCTCGGCTGGTATATAGTATGCAGGTACAGCCGAGTTCAAAAGTAATGTCCGTCTGTTAAACTAATCCTACGATAACAAAACGATGACCAATCCCATTTACATTCTGTGGTTACATTACCGGCTGCAAACAGTGGATCTGTCATTTTTTTCGATATATCGAAGTAGGTATCGATATATCGATATATCAAAAAACGATATGGGAAGTTGCTAATATCGATTCGACATATTGATATTTCAACACATCGATATTTCAACATATCAATATTTTGACATTTCGGTATTTGGATATATCGATATTTTACTAAAAAATTAATAACCTTGAAAACGGAGCGCTCGAGATATTACAGTGAGTGTGACTCAAAAAAATTGGTGGCGCCCACAATACGATATAGAACACGATTTTTAGACCTTCCCGAGTCCCCTGGCCGTAAGTTAAAAATTCTTCAAAATGATCACCGTTTTTTCAGACCTAAATTTATTTGTCGAAAATTGAAATCTACTCTTTTCAATAACTGCTGAATCTTATAAAGTTGCAATTACTAAAACCATTGTTTATGTATAAACAATGCTAAAACTAAATCACTTTATTTGTTGATTATCAAGTTTGGCGTATGAATTCATAGCCAACTATTAAATTTTCGATAATTTTAGGTAATATTGTAGGTAATATTGTAATATTGTGTAATATTTTAGATAATACCCGTCTTTTGTTAAGTTATTCGGGTTTTTCTTGACAACGACACAAAGTTTTTTGAAAAATAGCAAGAGTAAAAAAAGTTTTAGAATTAAATTCGCCATAAAATGAAATAATATTTTTTTAAATCCGTCAACAGGTTAAAAGAAATTGTCACATTTTAAGGGTGTATCATCCCTAATCAACTCTTTAAAACGTTCGTTTCAATTGATCTCCACTTATTATTGATTAATCCTTTGATACACTCAGAACGTGTACCAAATTTGGTTTTTCTAAGTAAAGTATTACTGAGATATTGATATAGGTATTTTTAAAATTTAAAACCCCGCTTTGAAGGCCTATAACTTCTCAGGGGTGCAACTTAGTATAAAGGTAAGTTGCGTTAAATTACCATATTTTAGGTAGCCCCTGCTCTGTGTTGGTTCTTTATGTCGATATATTGATAAATTTTGAAATTACCATAATTTGATTTTGTTACATATGGACAAACTGGTATATACAGGGCAAATGTGTCGAAACACCTGATTTCTGGCTAAACTATAAGTTCGATTAAAAAATGTTCATGGCAAAAGTTTTTGTAGTACATATTTTTATTCCATGCAGTAGCGTATTTCCAAAAGCTACCCTATTTTTTGAGATATGACGTCATCGATGTTTTTTTAAAATATTAAATAATGTAATATCACACAATGCTATTGAAAACTCCTTAAAAGCCTTAGTTGATCGATTATTATATTGTCAGACTACTGAAGGTCTTCAGTTTGACCATCTATTATAAATATTTTTCTTTTTCTAATATTAAAGTGCCCGATATTTTGTAATAACAAACTTGATTTTCATAAGTTAATGACTTAATATTTTTTATACTATTATTATTTTATTTAATATTTAAAAAAGTCGCACACGCACCAAACCCTATATCATTACAATAGACAAAAAAGTGTATCTGAAAATGTAAAAAATTCAAGGTGATCCATTTAAAAAACCCGCCGATAACGTCATATCTCAAAAAAAATGGGTAACTTTTGAAAATCAAGATATATCATTGAATGGAATTAAAATACTATGAAAACTTTTATTAAAGGTATTTTTCAATCAAATTTATAGTTTAGCCAGAAATCAGGTGTTCCGACACATTTGCCCGACCCTGTATGTAAGAGATTGTTCGTCGGATATTTTCAATATACATATTCAGATTTTCATATACCAAATGTAGAAAAATATCTGAAATCTATTTCTTTTTTCAAAGTGATGCACGTTGACATTTATGTCTTTCTATCATAAAAATAAAGTGACAATAAAAAATAAAACAATCGCAATTTAAAACTTTCAAAACACCAAAAAAACACAATTAAAGTTTTAATTAAAAAAATTTAATCTTGTCTAAATTTCAATACTTAGATGACTGGCCAAAAGTGTGTATTTATTCTTTATTATCTATTCAACATATCGTGCGCTTATTCAAGAGGGCGTTTCCTCCCTTACACGCATTTAAAATGACAAACAAAAATTTCAATTCAAAGCACGTTTCCTTTTCCAAGATTAAATTCTATCATAAAAAACACATCAAAGTATCACCATTGTTCTTATGATAATCACTTTTCCGTTTATCCTATACCTATAGCGTCTAGACGTTACACAAATTTTAAAAAAGACATTACATTCACATTCGACTATTTGGCCGATTATTTATTAATCAAGTGTGCTCACTAGTAATATTAAAATCGTATCGCTGCTATCTAAATTAAGTGCTAATCTCTTTCCCTGGTCGATTTACTAAGGTTTTATTGTTGTTTTATTTTCGATGGGGTGGATGTGAGGATGTGGGAAAATTGACAACAATCACGATCAGTTTGAAACAATTTCGAGTATGGATCGCGGGGGAGGAGCCGGGGTGGCTCTACTCACTTGACGTTGTTAGAGTTGAAGACGGCAGCAATATCCAGAGCCAACTACAATTGATCACCTGCACACTCAGTTGTCTCGCACTTTTATTTTACAAATATGTGTTATATTCAGTGAATTATATTGCTATTGTCTTCGAATTTTATCGGCTAGGAAGAGCACACCGAACCTCACCAACACAAACGAGGAGTCGTGGTGGAACTGCGTCGAGTCGGTAAACTCAGGTTTATATATCGGGGTGGGGAGCTGAAGAAGCCCGAATTACACTGGAGAACTGCAGCAGGGGGCAAAAATGAGTCACGTTGGAAGATGAGAGTATACTACGAGGGAACGTCGATAAGTGGTCGGAAAGATACCTACTATCCCACTACAGTTCATCCGTTGTCCCCAGTTCTAAAAGCCCAAAAGCTCGAACGTGCCGTATGTCAAGTGTCAAAGGGTACTGGTACCGACGCTGGTGGTCAACGGCCCCGAACATTTACACCTCAACCTTTACATTGCTCTTTAGAGAAACAAAATTAGCATTGTTTGTTATTTAGATAAAAATAATAAATTAGATACAATGTTGACTGATTAGCGTGGCATATGCATGGTCGATAATTTGATGGCGCTTATCGGTTAACTCAAACGACGTATTTTCTACTTTTACAACAAGCAAATGTTTAGATTATTTGTATTTAAAACATTTGTGAGTTCGGGGAATAGACAAATTAATTGACTTAGAAACTGTGGCACGGAACCATCCAATTACAAGAATTTCTTTGTCAAAAATATGAATAAAATAACACAAGAAAACAAAAATCCAGATTTTCCAAATCCAATAGGTGTTTTGAATAAGTAGGTACAATCGGTTGCAATAAAATACTGTAATTACACCTATTCTTTGCTGCACATTATTGGGAAAAACTAGAGTAGGGGAGAGTGACCAACAGTGAGACAGGTCCTACAGTGAGACATTCAGCCTCCCCCCTTGGTCATATGCTTAATTTGTGTGCCCATTGGTTAAAGCAATCGTCATTTATAAACTGTTGACTTCAGCCATTGTGCAGCACGTTGCGATAATATGCGTATGTGCAATAAAATTGCATGTGATTTTTGCGCCTAAAAGTAAATTTTTGCACTGACCTTCTTTTGTGATTTTACGATAAATACAAAAGTTATTTTGTGAACTGAACAACATACAGGTAAGTTTGATTTGTATAGTTAGTAAATCTGTCTTGTTTGCGTGGTCATCTATTTTTTTTCCTTAACTGTGTTACAAAAAAGCGGATCTTGATGCTTGCCCAACAGTGAGACAAACAGATATGCCCAACAGTGAGACATGTCTCACTGTTGGGCATGCATAAAAAATTACAACCACTCATAGTATGATACCTCAAATATGTGCTTTTTTGGTTCCAGTATGGAGCCAAAAAAGAGAAAAATTGGCAACTGCTCAGAAGATGCAATGAGAGAGGCCGTAATGCTTGTATTGAATGGCGGAGGTCTGAGGAAAGTAGCTGCTTTAAAAGGAATAGCATTTCAGACTTTGGCTAGGTATGTGAAGAAAGCCAAACAGGCCGAAGAGCCCGACGACATCCGAATGTCTCCCAACTACGATGTGAAGAAGATATTTAGCTGTGCAGAAGAAACATCACTTGAAAAATACATTGTCGATTGTTCACGGATGTTTTATGGTTTGTCGGTTACCGATTGCAGAAAACTTGCCTATCAAATGGCCATTGAGAACAAGAAGAATATCCCTGCCAAATGGCAAGATGAAAAAATGGCAGGCTTGAAATGGTTCCGATGTTTTCGCAAACGACATGATCGACTGTCACTAAGAACGCCAGAAGGATGCAGCTTATCTCGTGCAACATCTTTCAATCGGCATAATGTGAAGGTTTTTTTTTCAAACTTGAAAAATATTTACGAAAGAAGTTGCAATTTTGCCGATGGAAGAAGAATCTTTAATTTAGATGAGACAGGAACTGTGACCGTTCAAAAGTGCCAGAAGGTAGTAGCCGCCAAGGGTGTTAAGCAAGTGAATAAAGTAACAAGTGGGGAAAGGGGCACCCTTGTTACAACTTGCTGCATCGTAAATGCTACAGGCCAGTATTTACCTCCAGCGATGGTATTTCCTAGAACCCACTTTAAGGAACATATGTTACGAGGGGCCCCACCTGGTACATTAGGCCTCGCTGCTCCTAGTGGATGGATGAATGCAGATTTATTCTTGCAAGTTATTCAGCATTTCATCAAATACTCCTCTAGCTCAAAAGAAAATCCATCACTTTTGATCTATGACAACCACGAAAGTCATCTCAGCATTGCTGTTCTCAACTTGGCCAAAGCTAATGGTGTGACTATTTTGACAGTTCCACCGCATTCCACAAATAAATTGCAACCATTAGATGTTGGTGTTTATAAGCCATTTTCAACAGCATATAATGCAGCTATCGACAGCTGGATGATGCAACATCCAGGCAAACCACTAACTATATATGAAGTAGCTGAGTGTGTCGGAACTGCTCATGAAAAGGCATTGACACCAAGTAATATAATTCACGCATTTAAAAAGTGTGGAATATACCCCTTTGACGCTGATGTATTCACCGATCTGGATTTTCTGCCAAGCACTGTGACCGACCGCGTACTTCCGCCTGGCATCTCATCACCAACAGAAGTTTTGCCTCAGGATGAGAGGACAAATAATGCATCTTCAACAGATGCTAAGTTCCGAGATAATAAACAAAAGAATGACTTCAAAAGCCCTGAAGAATTTAGAGGTTTTCCAAAAGCAGGGGCACGGAAGTCCACAACCACTAGAAGAAAGGGAAAAAGTATCATCGCGACGGACACCCCTGAAAAGGATGCTATAGAAGAAAGAAATATGGCAAAAAAAAACAAGGGCGGCGTCAAATCAAAAAGACCACAGCTCTCCTCAATCCAGAAGGTAAAGAAGAAGGTGTTTGAAGAAGATTCAGGCAGCTCAGAGGAAGAACCGATCTTAGACTCTTCTTCAGGAGGCGAAGATTTTGTAACAATTTACCCAAATGGATTCGAGGACCTACAGAGAAGTCCCATAGAGCACGATTTCGTGCTAGTAGAATTTACAGGAGAAACGAAGAAATCAAAAATATATTTCATTGGAAAAGTTCTTACAAAAATTGAGTCATGTCAGGAGTTTGAAATCACATTCATGCGAAATCAGAAGAAAGGGACGAACAAGTACGTATTTCCTGAAATTAGTGATGAATCAGTGGTTCCTATATCTGATATTAAACTTATTATGCCGCCTCCGATTCCGTGTGGACATACAAGCAGACAAAAGGCTTCCTTTACTTTTGAAATAGACTTAAGTTTGTTAAATGTTCGATAAATGTCTAATTAAGTATGTTTACCTGTTTCATATTAATCATATGTTACCTATTTTTTGCCAAAGTGTATCCAAAGAAAGTTCAAATATATTTTTCAATAAAAATCTTTTATAATATTACATTAAAAAATATATAGTTTTAAAAATGCGTCATGTCTCACTGTTGGGCACATATGACCAACACTGAGACAAAAACCATAGCGAGAATTTTTGGAAATAAAAGTTAGCTAATTTTAGATATTTCAAAAATTAAGACGGAATTATTTAAACAAATGTTGTAACTTTAATATGAAACGAAAATTGTTAAATTCGGCTAAATAATAATTCTTTATTGCTACTTATAAAAGAAAGTGTCTCACTGTTGGTCACTCTCCCCTACCTATTTGATTTATCACTTATCAGGTGTACGCAATTTTATTGCAAGCAAGTGAGTCTGCCTATCTACTTGCTAAATTAAGTTAAAGAAATTAACTAAAGAAATTTACGCACATTTTTAATACCTAGTTTGGGAAATTGTATAGTAGAAAGACCTAAAATGGTCAAAAAAGGCACGCCAATTGGAAAAATCCAAAGGACGCTAAAATATTGGTAAATAATAATATGTAATTAGAAATGGGAAAAACATCCACAAAAGAAGAAAAAATAATGATAAATGGAATATAGAAACTGAAAACGAAAATAGAGTAAAATTGTTTTGTACTACTTTCATTTTGGCATATCGATTGATTACTCTTTTCTCATTTTCATTTATTGTTTTGTTACCTTACTGCTGTCCAGAACTAAGTACACTAGAAAATAAAAGCTAGAAGGAATAAAAGTAAAAAGTAGGTAAATGAGAAAGCAACAAAATAAAACCGTTAAAAATTATTATTCATTACAGTTAGGTTTAAAAATCGATAAATATAAAATCGACGTAGAATAGGTACCTAAGTGCCAAGATTAGGAAAAATAAGAAATACGGTAAGGAAATTACAGATAGATGCATCAAACACGACCAAAAAAAAAAGTTAACAGAACCCTATAAAGTGAATAAGAGAGAATGCAAAATATAGAAACTGGTAGAAATGGCTATTGCAAATGGGAATAAAGAGAGCAAAAGCTGTGGAAGAAACTGCAAGACGAGACACAATTTACGAAACTACTAAGTTGATGCTTAGGTTTATTTAGTTTAATTTATTTTCAATTCCCAGCCCTAACCTCTTAAAATCTTGTTCATTATATATTTTCTCCTTTTTCCTGGTTACATAACAAATTGCAAACTAATCTTCCGTCTCCACATATTTGTCTCACCTTCATCTCCTCTTTTTTATCACAAATGAGAGTCATGAGAAACAGATGCAAGATCTTTGATAAATAGGAATATTAAGTATTATGAAAACATCATGACAAAAGTCAAACAAATAGATATAAGAATACAACGTAAAGAAGCGACATGAATGTTATGATGGGTTAAGAATTCTCGCTTAAAGGAAATGTACAAAGAAGAGATAAAAGTAGAAATAGAAACCTCAAACAAAAAAAAAACGTGACAAGCTTTCAAGAACAAAAAAAAAATAGTAACATCAAATAAATTATTTCTCAATTCCATTTGTTGAGAAAAACAAGAAATAAAAACTTACTTTTTGGAAAATGATGAAAATCTGTAATTATTTGTTATTTCACAAAGAAAAAAACATAAGGTAAATAAAATATGTTATTAAATAGGGTATTTTAGAATTCAATTATTATTTTTACTTAGATAGAGAAAAAGATCAAAGATCAACTTACAGACAAAAATGTTTCTAAAGAATTAATTATTATAACTTTTGACGCTCTTGAAAAACTTGCTTTTGTTGACTTTAATTATTAAAATCGAAAAAAGCGTAATAGACACATTATTACTGAAGGGGAGCTATTAAAAAAGGTGTTGAATGGCAAGAGAGGATAAGTATCAAAAGGAATAAGTTTCTCTGCCACTGTAATGGAGTATTATACTACAGTGACTTTTTTTCTAAAACTGCCATAAATGTATGGTAATAATAAGATTATAATATTAGAGGAAAATTTTTAATTCCTTTTATTAAGTTTTTATCGCAAGAATTAATTATTTTAAACAATATGTAGGTACATTAAATTTTACGCCCGATCACGAATGAAGACTTTTGTTCTTGACTCCATGAAGTTTCAAGCCAATTGCATTTCTTTCTATTATACTCAAGACAAGCCGAGATGAGGAATTTGAAAAATAAACATTTATTAATGTTTTGATTTATAGACAATCACAAAAGCTTTTTTTACTTAGTTTACTGATAAGAACCGCATTAAAGTCGAATGAAGACTCGACAAGATATAACGTTTTTATTCGATTTTAAATAAATAAAGTAAAAAATAAGCAATAGAGGATGTCTATTGTTTGAAGGAAAAAAATCATATTTTTTATTTTATTATACAAGATGATTTTTTTCAGAAGTGGCCACCCTGAGTATCTTAGAAAATAAAGCAACAATAAAAAATTCCTAAAACACGTCGATGTTTATTACAAAGGGGACATCTTTTGGCGTATAGCCAAGATTTATCGCGCACACTTTCGCTCCCATCAAGCACCCCTCCAGAATATTAAATGGCATGACCCATCTTGTGATACCTCATTTGAAGGGTATTTTTATCACAAATTCAGCGGTATGATTTTTTTTCAGTTTTATGATTTTTGAAAAATAATATCCTTCGTGAATATTTGAATAATTTGTTCTCCTTAACTGCTTTAACACATGGAAGATGAAGCATATTTTACGGATTTAATTAAAAATGTAAATCAACTAGAACATGTGATAACGCAAAACAATATTAATACCAGATTCCTTGAGGAAGGCGCAGTTAAATTGAAGACTCATTGTCAAATAATTTTAGTTTTCTTGGGTACATGTGAAAAACTGAACCCTGTTATTTTTCGCAACCAACAATGTGTTTTGCCACAAAATATGAAATTTCTGAAAATGTAAACTAAAAGTAATAAAAATTATTGCCTTAGATTACAATAATTTTATAACTTCTTTAATAAAAATAAAAAAATTAATGTTTATGTATTTATGGCACAAACGGCGTCTCATAGGTTTATTTTAATAGATAACACTATTTTCCGGTCAACATTATATGTCTTCAATCTACATAAACGCAAGACCGATTTTGGTTCGAGGATTTTCAAACCGATTTTCGTATTTTTTTTAAATTAAAGTTCTCGATTGGCAGATGTACAATGTCAAATTTTGTTTTTTTCCGATAACTATTTCTATATTTAGGTGTTAAATGCAAAATTTAAATTATTTTAGGTTTAGAAAGTAAGGAATAGTTATTTTGGGACACCTGCATTGATATTATTTACTGTTGGTGAGTTATAACAGTAATGGTTTTAAGACCATAATCAACATTTAGTATCATGACATTTAGAGGAAAAGTTATCATAATAAAAAATAAATTCCAAAAACGTATAAATACTAAATTTTTGTATATGTTCAAAAGCATAACACAATAACACTAGAATAAGAATGCCAAGATTCATTCGGCTATCAAATTAACGTGGGATTATTAGACCAAATCGCCAAACCTGATACAAGTATGTGTGATGTATAAGAAGCTATCATGCTCTGGTTTGTGCCAAATGTTTCATTGTGGATTCATGTATGCGAGCCCCTTGTTCACCCAACAAGACGATTTGCTTTAAAATTCAAAACTTTATTTAGAAAGGCTATTTATTATCTTTGTCCGGATCTACAGTACACCTGGGGCTCGCCCACTCTTTCAGCAACTCCCGGCCATGGACCTAAAAGTATTTAATAATAATTTGAAACAAACCATAAAAGCATAAACTATAACCACCAACCATTAGAAGTCAAATTATAACGAGTATTCGGGTTATAAGTAACACTTCTTTTATCCAACAGCAGAGACATTGCGTTTTTAGTTTCTTTGGGAAATCGAACCAAATGGTCCAAAGAAGTGGGGTAATCGTTCCAATCGCTTACACTTTCTGAAGAAAATTTGCAGGTAAGATATTCCAAGAAACGTAAAATAGGTAAACATTACCGCAATTACTGATGCTCTCCACTTGTTTATCGAGTCTTTGACGGATGCTGGCCATCAAATCAACAAAATTTTGAGTTTGATAGGCGGGATTATACTGCAAACACTTAATTTTTGCGTCCAATTTTTCGACTTGAGCTTTAACGAAATTGCCTTTAGCGTCACCTCTATCGCTTGGAGCTTGTCGAGATTTATCACAATAACACTTCCAGCGATCTTCTTTTCCCGGATGCCTATCCAAATCGCAATGACCGGAATATTCTTTGGTTTGAGTCGATCGAGTTCGATATCGGGTTTTGCTTAGAGACTTGCGTGATGCCGTATGTCCGAATTTATTCAAGTCAGTCAAGAGACTTCTCATCAGCTCATGTTTAGGTAAATTTTTCCCAAAATCAGTAAAATTTGCCATGTCTTCCCCAAATTTTGACGTTCATAAAGTTGACATTGTCATTAATAAAAAAATGTCGATCATAAATTCTTTTTTGACTCTTCAGGAAAAGTAATGTGGAAACAATTATGGCATGCGGACGTCACCGACCATAAAATAAATGGTGTAAGTAACCGTTTCCTTTTCCAATCCTCTAACAATTCACACTCTGATTGAGACAGACATGGAAAACAAGCTGCTTAATTTTGCTAATTAATCAGCTCATACGTAATTAATTAAAAACAGCGACCACCGTTCAACATATTATTAAAGTTATAAATACAAGTAGGTGTATGCGTTGTACCGGTAAAAAGATAAGCAATAGCTGTAAATGGTTCTATGGTACATAGATTTGATTTTATGGATAACAAAAACTTGATTTTGCTTTTTAATTGCCATCGTAAGGTAATTAATTTGACAACCGAAATTCAGGTGAGGCTTTGACCGGAAAGTATTAGAGTTAATTAGAAAAAATACGTTAACCACAAATTTGTCTGTAAGTATTTTAATGAAAGCTTCCTAGAAGTTGGTGTTATCGAATTTTTATCTAAAGAACCATACATTTTAGGTATAGGAACGTCATACATTATTAGAAGCGCATTACTTTTCTCTACCAATTGATGTACGTAATTAGGTATCATGCCATTTAAAAAAATTTACTTTTGTTTGTTTGTATGTCGTTCATTAGAAACTTTACTGTTCAATATTTTGAAAATTTTATGAAACCATCTTAATTTACAACATTAGTTCTCACCTACATAAAAAATTCAACATGTTTAGTAAACTGTTGAAATTTTAATTTTTTAGCTTCGTCCCTTTTATGTCAAATTTTTCAGGAAAATTTGAATATCTCAAAAAATACTCATTTTAGGTATAGGCATTTATTAACAAAATGATATTCAAATTATTCATTGAATCTAGGAAAAAATTAAAAATTGGGGCATTCCATTTAAAATAACAAAGTTGATGTCAACTTCCGGTATAAGCGGAAGCGCCACCATTTTGAAAATATTTTCAGTGAATAGATCCTACCTCGCTAGGACTATGACCAAATTTTCAGGTCAGTAGCTTTTTTCCTTCTCGAGATACTTCTAAGGTACCACTCACTATGAATCACCATAATACATAATGTATAAAACTATCAATTTTTTTAAACGTTTTAAAATCAAAATACCTACAACTATTTTTATCTTTTAAAGGCGTCTTCGCTCAACAGTTGACTATGAGGTTATAAAACTTCTAGTAAATCCATCTTATGGAAAATTGGGCAAGCCTTCTATTAAATACATTTGAAATTAAATACCATTTGATATTTTCCAGAACAGTACATTTTATGTTATTACCCAGATTGCCCTCCGTTTATGCCTTCTCCAATAAAAATTGGAAAAATATTTTTGGTAGTTTTCTCATAGTCAAGTTTTTTAATAAAACTTTTTCTGCGTTGATGTGGAACAAACAAGATCCCTGTATATTATTTAAGAAAAGTTAGATGGTTTGATCAACTACTAGAACTAGAGGAATCCTACAAATGAGACAAGAACTAAGAACTTATCAAGAGCAAATGTACCTCAGATAACGAAATGTTTATAGAAATGTTTGAAGCAATAGAACACTTGTTTTTAGAAATTATTTTATAATTAACATTAAGGGAAAGAAATTCGTTATCATTTCAATATCTTTACTTACAGTGCAATTTTTCTCAACCCAAACGCCATTATAGTAACTTCTGCAAATCTATACTACACATTCTGTAACTGATCTTGTAAATATAAAGTTTCGCCAACTAACTCGCGAAGGTACAGCTTGGAGAAAATGTTTTGTCGTATCGGGCGGCACTGCGGGCCGCACGACTAGATTGGGCGACTGTCCGGATTGTCCTGTTGGCTTATTTTGAACCCTTGGAGGGAGGCTAGCCCGAAATTATTTGCTTGAGTCTGCACAAGGAGATTCCCGCTAGCCTCTCTCCAAGGGTTCAATATAAGCAACACGACAGTCGCCCAATCTAGTCGTGCGGCCCGCAATGCCGCCCGATACAACAAAACATTTTCTCCAAGCTGTACATAGTGTAGCTGCATCATTTTTCAGGAATTCTCTGATTTTCCGAGCAATTTCTCGTTAACTGTTCAAGTCTTATGGCGCAATGTTGTACCTACTCAATTCGTAATGCTAATGTTGGAGGTTTTATTATTGTTGCCTCTGCGTTCACCACTAATTGGACACGGTTAGCAACACCCCGATATTAAATTTATTTAACGCTAGACGGTTAAATATTTTAGAGAGAGGCGTTTACAAAAATCTTACAACACACAATAGAAACTAATATTGATAAACATTCCCGTCGGACGGTTGCCTGGAAAATCCGGCATTAGTTTGAGGGGAATGATGGGAAGAATTAATCAATTTCACGTTGCTAGGATGCCGTCGTTCCGAAATGCCACTGATAATAACAGGGTGAAACTGCAACATACATTTATCAATAAACAAGTCGTTGAATATAACCATTCGTACTGTATTGTACTTGTAAGGTATATCGAGGAATGAATTGCAATCCTCAAGTTTGGGTAAGAGGATGTTGGCTCTGGCTTCCACAGAAGGTTTGAGATCTGAAGTATTCCTCAATCTTCTCCAAGTGGTTTTTCCTAAAGTTTCGTTTTGTAAGTAAACATCAATGGGATCCGGAAAATTTTCAACTGAGTGGTTATAATTTGAGTTCAAAACAAAATCTAGTTGATCACGTGGTATCAAATTCCTGTAAACAACCAAAAATAAAATTAAGCTGTGTCATTTTGTTATCATCGCGAATTTTGGGACTTACGGGAATGATTTAAAGAAAGCGTATCTTCTAGCACTCGCCAGAGTGTGATGAACGTTCATCCTCTCGAAAGGACTCAAAGCTTCCAAACATAAATAGTCTGTATGGGTGTCTCCCAGCGGCCGCAGGAAGATGCCTTCGGTGTTTAAATTAGGGACGCATCCTCGGTTTCGAATATTCTTTGCCATTGTTACACTCGTTTGACTACCTTTTCACATTTATAATTTGTCATAAAATTAGGGATAGGTTCCTATGGTTACTTCCAAATAAATTAATTGCGTTACTTGACATGACGTAAAAAATATTGATTTAGACCGATATATATATATAAACCAAATTGCTAGTGTACGGGATGTCTTCAAAGAAAACTGTCGATGTGTACGACGAGGAGTTTATGATGAACCTCGAGATCGTCAAGCATCTAATTTCTCGGCTTTCCAACCCTAATGGTAATTGTCTTAAATTTTAGTAATACTTAGTACTTTAGGTAATATGTACTAGTAGTATCTACATAGGTTGATGTTTAGAATTTGATGCCTCGTCGATTCGCTACTAATTTCAAACTAGTCCAATTATAAATAAATGGTTAGAGTTTGTGGCTAGTCATAGAGGACCAGAAGGAAAATGTTGACGTAACAATATGATAAACATTAGTAACGACGTAGTTATTGTAACTTTTAGAACTTTACTACTTACTTAAAGTTTGATATATTATAGTGACTCAACACCGACGACAAGCTTATCATTCAATTATTGCTATTTAACTTAACTTGTTGTCATCGTTTGTAAGAAATAATGTAAACACATCTTTATCCATACGTGTAATAATAATTTTAAACAAATGTAGCAGTAGGTATAGAAGCAGAAGCTTTTAATTTTTTCATGATTTTTTCACAAATACTCAAATTATAAACATATTTTTTCTGACACTAATATGAAATCGATTTTCGGTGTAAAGCTTGCACATAATGTTTAGGTATACTGTATACTCTGCTCAGATTGTCAGATTGTAACTTTCTTCCATACATTGTTTCTATCTAAAACTGTGGATACAAGGTGATTTACGGGTACCATCCATTAGAAATTAAAAGTGTTATTATGAAAATATTTTCACTGCTTAGATCCTTAGATCCTACCTCGCCAAGACTATGTCTAAATTTTCAGCTTCATAACTTTTTCCTTTCTCGAGATATCCACATCTAATCTAATGGACAATGGAATGTCACAGTGAATCACCCAAGTATACATAATGTACATACATACAATTACGGTTTCTGGTCTACCAGATTAAAATTTCGAAACGTTCGCCTTCTCGTAAGTTGTAATATAAAATAAAATGCAAGTTTTCCAAATTAATTTAGGTTTAAGTATGTTTACAATAAATTTGATGGAACTAAACAATTGAAAATACGGATATTACGATTTCAACTCTTTATTATTCTCGGTTAAAAATTCCCACAAGAATGTATATTAATCCATTTGCAATAGGTAGTTCTTTGCGTTTCCGGATGAACAACCACGCTTAGAACCATCATGGTGGTTCATTTGAATAATCATGCCTGTGACCAGGCGAGTCATGTGTTAAAAACCAATTTAATTATTCTGGTACTCATAATACAGGGTGTTCCCTAAAAAACGCCTCATACTTATTAACTTCAATGTCAAACAATGCTCAAAATTTTTTTCAAATAAAAACGTATTTTTCGATACTTTAGTTTTATGAAGTATTTTTTTAATGCAATGATGTCTAAAAAGTTAAATTTGTTGAAATATTCATTCAACAAAATAATTAAAATATTTGTCAAAATTACGTTAAATTGTGTGCCTTGGTCCAAGCACCACTAATAATATAATAAACGTTTTCTCTTAGTTATTACCATGCATTTAAATTTGGTTAACAACGTTTGAATACCCGCCTAATAAACGTATTTTTTTAATGTACAACATATTAAATGTAAGCTTTATTCTATAATTCTACGTTTAAGGTAAAAATATACTTTTAGTAAATTCATACTTGTAAATACATACATACTTGATTTAGATAAAACATATTTTAAACAATAATGATTTACGTCTATTTCACATTTCAGTTATTTTTTTCTTTGCGGCTGGTACAGAATATCCATTTGAATTATCGGTCAAGTAACATCACTTCGACTTTCGACTACATATTTATATTACGGTTGGTTTAAAGCGAAATATACGTAAGAAATGAAATGCTTTAGTGATATTAAAACCCGTCAAGTCGGCATTTTCTCTTCCCCTTGAGAACAATAATGTTTTTTTATACAACCGTATCAAAATAGTACCATTTCGAATGTCATTTTCATGTTGAAATGACGTGTTTTTTTTCACTATACTGTCACTTTTTCGCACTAGATACAAAATTTAAAATTAACTGACAAACACCTCAATTATCAATGAAATGTTGATTCTGTTGTGTCGCATTTCCTAGGAAACGAAAAATTGTGCAACTAGATTATGCAGTAAGTATGTGCAATTTTATTTTTTCTTTTTACATTTTTAACAATTCTGACAACGATTGTATAAAAAATCTTGTATGTAGTACGTTGCAAAATTCGTGTTTTTCGCACGCGACGTGTTACCAAACTCGCTTCGCTCGTTTGGTAATATTCACGTCTTGGTGCGAAAAACACTTTTATTTTGTAACTTACTACATAAATAGCTATATTGAAATAACAAAAATTATTTGAATAAAGCTATAAAGTTGTTCAAATTTTATTATCTGACTGTTTTCCAAAGCACACTTGAAAATATTACAAGAAATTTACCGTAAACCTGACAATCTAATTATTTTGTTGAATAAATATTCCACTAAAATCATTTTTTTTTAAATCATTGCATTCAGAAAAAATACTTTGTTAGACCAAAGTATCAAAAAAATACATTTTCGTTTAAAAAAAAGTTGAGCATTGTTTGACATTAAATTTAAAAAAAAAATACAAATAACGTACTTTGTAGTCCTTAAATAATGATTTCGTAAAGTTCTCTTTCTCCATTAAATTTTGGTGAAGGGCTCGTGTGCAGGTATGAGGTATGGCATGTGGCGTAACAAAGATAAAAGTGCAATTCTAAACCGGGATTCGAACCCGGGCCTCCCAATTGCCGGTTGGTTGCTCAAGCCAGTCTAAGCTATTGAGGAAACACAATCAGTCTCGCCAAGCGCGCCATATTATACAATACCTACACCGCCACATCAGATAATAAATAACGGGATAACTGGGATACGGTTTGAGGCGTTTTTTGGGGAACACTCTGTATAAGCGTGTATAAGTTCAAGGTTGAGCCATGAAATATTTTACATTGCATTGTATCGTTTTAAAAGAATTTATATTTCATCCTTTATGCACGCAACAGACAACAATAACGTTAATCGATAATTCAAGCTTGACCTTTGCAACATCAAATATACATATTATTAGAAACAAGAAGAGACCCGATTGCATGAAGAAAACAAGCCGTTAAAAGAGTCTCTATTTTGTTTCTCTACGTTTTTTTTTATTACGTTGTCTGGCCATCCATCGTTGCTCTTAGTAAGAGCACCTATGACAAACATTCTCACTGCAATTTTCTAAAAAACTTAAAAAAGCTATTGCAATATGTAGCTTTATTGGGTGTCGTAATAGCTTTATTATAGAACCAAAGTAAAAAAGCAATTTTACGATAATGCCTACTCTTTGAAATAGAACTTTGGTGATGAATATAAGAATATAGAATAATTTTCCAAAGACTAAACATGACCGACTGCCTTTAAAATGTCAGGTACCTATGACAATAACTGAAAGAGCAATTCAGTAAACTGAACGTTGCTAGAATACGAATTAGGCGTTAGAAATAGGTATAAAGATATAAACAGACGAGAACTAACCGGATTAGCTATATTGGCCGTTCTATCGTGGTATGGAGAACATGAGCATTGAAGTTTACACAAAGTTATTTGGGATGCTATGTTAGTAGGTCGTTAATAGGATTCGCAAATAACTATCGATAAATGTCAATATTTTGGAACAATTTGTACCATTTATCGTTAATAACGATGACTTCTAGCCGCCTTGACATACCTACCCTCAAAGAACATTTCGTGAACCAACTCTACTTTAAACATTCAAGTACATAATATACATTTTTTGCAGACTAAGGCATACGTTAAATGTCTACTTTTATTATATGTCCGGAATTTTTACGTATAGGTACAGCTTGGAGAAAATGTTTTGTCGTATCGAGCGGCGTTGCGGACCGCACGACTAGATTGGGCGACTGTCGTGTTGCTTATATTGAACCCTTGGAGGGAGGCTAGCCGGCAATCTCTTTGTGCAGACTCAAGCAAATAATTTCAGGCTAGCCTCCCTCCAAGGGTTCAAAATCAGCCAACAGGACAATCGCCCAAATCTAGTCGTGCGGCCTGCAATTGCGCCCGATACGACAATACATATTCTCCAAGCTGTACAGTCTATTTTGGGTATGAGTAATTTAAAAAACGCATTTGCAACATTCATTTGTTTGCTTTCACAAAACCGTATATGACAATCTTCTCTTTCGTTGCGGTCGTCCAGACCATACCTCTATCTGAAGGACATTGAGAACAATAAGTTAACTTTATATCATGTATGAGGTGATACAGCGTTAAATAAAAGTAGTGTGGAATAATGCTTTTTCTGCCTAAACTATTAGACCTATCAAACCAATAATAACTCCTTAAATGTGTACTTAAGGCCCAGATTAGACAATTTTTTGTTATAAAATATGGGGGTCATTATTGTCCACGGCGTTTTATTTTTACATTAAATGGGAATGTATGTACTATGTACTTACAACCTAAATCTCTATTTACTTAGGTGCAGAAAATTAATTTCAATACTTTTTTCTTACTTCAAAATGCCTATTTTTAAATAAAAAAAATTTTCATTGGAACTGTACTGTAACTAATATTCTGAGTAAAGGAAAAATATTGCTACTGATTTAGTATGATTCTTGTAACCCACTTAATGCAACACTAAAAAAAACCGTTATTTTTGGGATTTGTTCACATTAAAACACAAAAGGTAAAAAATATGTAAAAATGAAATATTGTATTACTTGAGATTTTAGTACTTTTTTAGGAGTCTTTAACTTTTACGTGAATCAAATCTCTAGGAGTCCATTAAATAAATAAACGTTGCCTCACTGCCTATAAACCAAATAATATCAGCAGCACAACTGTTTAAAGGCAAGTGAATTTTTTATATGTATCTACAAATCCTCAGTCGCATCATTATCGCGGCAGTATCAACATATAAAACAAACCCGAATTTCATACATATCTAAGGAATAAGTTCCTGCTAAATTTTAAAGGTATGTATATTAATCTTTTTAACTTAACTGCAGTTTCACATAAAAAAATAGAAAAAAATGTAAACAAAATTGACAGCTTATAATTTATATTCTCCAATTAACAAGCAAATCCTAATCACAATATTGAAAAATATTATGTGGAGCTCTATTTAAAAAAAAACGTAAATCTAAATAGCTAACTATTTGCATTATGATTACAAGAGATGCTGAAACAAGTGGTTTCATCACGTTATACACAATAACGAAAGAAGCACTCCGAAGTTATGTACACTAAAGTTTATACAATTCTAGACAAAGCCATATGTAAAAAATGGATCGCTAAACTGTGCACCTTAAAAACAACCGATGTGGTTGTTAAAAGAAATCGAAACAGCTTCTTCAAGTATTTTATGCAAATTTTACATAAAGGTGCAAGAGGTCCAGACGCCCACATCAGCTATCTCCAAATTAACGAAAGGGTAAGACACAACCATGTATACATCGTTTAGATTGAACAGATTTGACAATTTGCAGTAACAAACTTACTACATTGAAAAAATATATTAATTCATAATTTGCTCACAATCTGGACACTGTCAGTAATTATAAACAAATCTGCTAAAGATAATCAAACAAAAGTTGCAAACTAAATAAAAATTATTTTTCAGTATGATGAACGTAGCAGAGACTTCATGAGTCGATGGTCAGCAGACAAAAGAACATATGTCGCAGCTAAGCCGCTGCCAGGCAAAGGAACATTAGTTTACATGGCTGTATCTAAGGATCCGAGTTTTGGGTGGGACCTAAATGGGGTCACTGCTTATATTTAATGCACTTTACGGCTATGTTATTACTTTACACTTAAAATTAATTAACGACGCTTTCTACCACCAGCAACTTTTCCCTTTCTTTGTTTGTTCCCGCCCTTAGGTTTCTTCGAGTTTCGAGCTCCACGTTTCGGCTTATGGATTTTCTTCTCTTCAGAACGTCTAAGAAAAAAACAGAATTATTACATAATAATTTTCGTAATAAGATATGGTATGTAAAGTTTCTGTTTTCACCTCACAGAAAAAGACAAGAAGTTGTTACTCTTTTGCTGGTGAAAACAAACGTCGGAACGCGGTAAAAATCAATAATTGTTTTTTTGCATCAATTCACTGTGCACTTGGTCTTGTGGTTGCTCCACGTTGGGTTTCCACTTTGTGGCGAATGAATTTAATAACAAGACACTATAGAATGTACATTAATGCAATTCTCACAAATAATTGTATTTCAACAACAGAAACGACAATATTCCGCGTCTACCAAATTGCCTAATATCATTCATCAAAATATTTAGTAATTGGATGTATTAGCATTTTAGCAAGCGACGTGGGCTTCTGAACTTCCAGATATGCACTGCTCCAAAAAATTAAAGAAACACTTCTTGTTGATGCTTTTAAAATAGTAACGCCATAAAGATGGGCCTTCAAAATTCTGAAAGTTACATATTTTTTCGTAAGAAAGTGACTTAAGCAACATTCACAAATTTTTTATTCTAAAAACTTGAATAAAAAATAAGTAAAATCAAAGTGAATCTGCTAACATTTTATAAAATTTTATACATAACCATTAGGTCCTATTTTAAGATCAACACCGTGTGTGTCCTCCACCGGCAAGAATAACCGCCTGGCATCTACCAGACAGACTCCTGATTATTCTTCTAAAAGTTTCTTGAGGAGTTTTCTCCCTTTCTTCGGTTAATGGTTCTTCTAGTACCTAGATGAAGAGTCTGAGGTGGATTTGGGCGTCTGGGAATGCTTCTTTCTAGCTTATTCATACTGGATTTATCGGGTTTAGATCAGGACTCATCGCTGGCCATGCCAAGGCTTCAGTATTCAGGTCTTAAAGGAAGTTCATAGTTATGCGTGCAGTATAAGGTCGCGCATTATATGCATAACTCTGAACTTCCTTCAAGACCTGAATCTTGAAACCATGGCATGGCTAACGATGAGTCCTGATCTAAACCCGATAGAGGCAGTATGAGATAAGCTAGAAAGAAGCATTCGCAGGCGCTCAAATGCACCTCAAGAGTCTTGAGTCAAGACTCTTCAGGAGCGGGAAGAAGCATTAATCAAAGAACGGAAAGTCTTTAGAATAAAAAATAATAAAAGGATTGGTTGAATGTGGTCGAAGTCACTTTCTCACCAAAAAAAATGTGTATCTTTCAGACCTTCAACACCTCATCTTCATGGCGTTACTATTTTAAAAGTAATGGCGTTAACAAGAAGTGTTTCCCTAATTTTCTTTGAGCAGTGTATTATTTTTAGCGTTTCTTACTCATGTAGGTCCTAGTTCTTTTTAGTTGCAATATTTACTTTTTCTACCCTAAACAATATATTGGTACGTAAAAATAAATTTTTGTAAGTACATCATTTCGAGCAGCTGTAAAGTGAGCCAGATGGCCCATTTTATGACTGTCGAACAGAGAACGACAATAAGTACCAAATTTGTATTTTCAAATTTGCAAAAAAATTAGCATATATTTAGTAATATAACTAAGTTTTTGTTTAAAATATTCGATAACAAATAGCACATGATGAGGTTTACAGCAAACTGAAGTCAAATTGAGCTATTTATTTAATGTTAAAGTAAACATTTGTATTTTGTTCATATTAACGTGCATGTTAACTTTCTTCAAAGTATCTAGCGCTGGAGTCTCTATCGTTACGTATCAGATCTTAAAAACAAAAGTCAGGTAATTTTTTACTTGTAGGAAGCTTTCTTGGAAATACGAAACGCATTTCCTCTATTTTCAATACGTATTTCTGGTAATACAAAAAAATCATGTCAATCCATTTTGCCGACGTTTTACAATCACAAATGATACAGCAGAGACGTTCCTCTTAATGGCACCTGTTATATCGCAAAATGTGCGAAGGAGTTTTCTCGATTTGATGTAATCAAACTTTTACAGAGATATAATAATGGGAAAAAAATGGCAGTTTACTGAAACCTCATGTAAGGATCCTCATGGTCCGGTGCGTCGTAACCAACCTGTATATTTTTATTCATTTGTCTATTAATTTTTGTCAATTTGTGTTATCATTATTCATTATAAATATTTTTTTGTTGGTAAATTTTTTAAATAAAGATTGTGTAAAAATGCAGTTTCGATAGCTCGGGGACAGAAGGGTAACGTAGAAAATAAAGCAACTGTTACCACAACACAACCCGAAGTTTAATAACGATGGAATAAATAGAACAGTGAACTGGCCAATAAGCACAAGTGAGTGAAATGAAAGAGTCCGGCAGTTGAACAAGATGGACCTTTTCGGTCAAGCTCAGATCTCGCAATGTCTAAGCAAAATCTTCCCTGGCCGTTGTAAGCTGGGCGCTTCCCAGCCCCGAGCAGGTAGAAGTTTGGTGACTAAAATGGCCTTACATCTAATGAGATTTCACAGATTGTAATATCTATCATACCTACTATACCAATACAATATTGTGTAATGTATGATAGAAAAAAGTTGTTGGTAATTTCAGTTCGGACTCAAAAAGAATAAAAGTACTCAAAAAATATAATTCAATGTTACCCGACCTAATTTAATAATTACACTTTATAAGCAAACACCCTTATTACTTTGGGTAGATTAATTAAATAAAAACTACATAATATGTAAGTATTTGGTTCAATTTAATTAATGCGGTTAAATTAGATCTGGTAAACATATCTATTCAGTTCAAATTGCATTAATACAAATCCATCATCGTGATTTGATTAAATCGCTTTTCTATTTCATATACTAGAAGTTAGTTGATTTTTCTTATGGAAATAAACTTCTTAAAGCAAAAAATTGATTTAGCTAGACTTGGGCGATTTGCTGAATCAAAAATTGATTCGCAAAAAAAATTATTTCTTTCGCATCGATTCCGCAAAAGATTGAATCAGTTTGAATAAAAAAGAATCTATTCAGTTGAATAAAAAATTGATCGATTCAAATTGATAATGAATCAATTTAAATTCGTAGAAAATGAGCCAATTCTATTCCAATTGTTCGATTCAAACCGCATTGATTTTTTTTCAAAACCAACTCAAACGATTAATAAAAGAATATTCATTCGCATCGATTAATCGCCCAAGCATATAAATGTTAGCAGTATGTTAACGATCATGCAACTGGGCATTAAAGATGTTGAGGACGTCAAAGTGTTGTCTTCCCGTCTTTCAACGTTAGGCTATAGCGCAATAGGGCAATAGTGTTCCAAAATAGAGTTCTACATATTAAAAGAGCAACTTACGTGATTTGTTCACTATTGATGTGTCTGGCTACTGCTTTTTCCATATCGATTTTGGGTCGTTTATTCAACACTGAATCGATGATATCCAAATTATGTTGCTTCTCATCATTTCCGGAAATAGGCGCTAACCTTCGCTTCCGTGTTGCTCCTGGTGTAATCGCTGCCACACCTCTTGCTTCCTTTTCATTTGGTAATTTATCTTGAAACTTTCCCAAACTTGCAGTTGATGATTTTGTGACTGTTATGGCAGTTTTCAACTAAAAGCACACCAATCAAAAAACAACCACATAAAAAAAAACAATAATACATCTTTTGAGGAAGACACATCCGGATCTGTTAAACCAAACCGCGGGACTTTAACGTTTTTTGCTTTAGCAATATTCCTTAATCGCTGAAGTTCATTCTTAGCAACCTTCTCGCTTTTCGCTACAGTTTTTTTGGCAAATTGATCTTCCAGAGGGTCGGCATTAGCGGGAACTTCTAACAACCAATTTTTTTCTCTTTCAGCAGCTGAGCGTTTGAAACCGTACAATGGTATCCACTTGTTCAACTGTTCATCCCATGTTAGTTTACTCTTCTTCTGCTTTACTATTCCCTTGGCCTTGGCAAACTCTTGCCATTTTGTTAAAGGTCTAGGTTTGGGAACTGGTTTAAAGCGTGGTAGCAGAAACCGTTGTTTGGGTAATTTAGCAACTATTGCCTCTTCCACTCGTTCAGTTGGAAGTTCCCAAATCTGATTAATTAGTAGTTGAGTGTTATCCCTTGTGATACTTAGCAAATAATCATTAGATGAATCCCTGAAACGCAAAAATTAACAATGAAGGGGGTCAGCAAGAGGAAGATTTAAACTTACCTCAGGGCTTTAGAATCAATTTCATTTGAATCTACTGCTAGTAAGGTTCCTAAATCAAACTCAATGTATTTATCAACTGTTACCGTTTTGTATTTTTCGGCGTCTTTTGCCAGACAATTTTCAACAACGTTCTTGACATCCATGTTGTTTAAACTTGTAAGGTTTTCTAACCTTACTTCTGGTTAAACTTACACGTGGAAAGAAAAATCCCTAAATATTTTGGACAATTATCATAAAACTTTTATATATAGAAACGGAACTTACTTTGAGCAGTACTGAGAGCAAATGAGTGATTTTAAAAGTAATTTTCTTAAATTCATGTGTAATATCGGAAATATTTCAGAAAACTAACGTGTGTGTTGTGTTGGCAATAATGATCTGTCCAGTTTTTTAGTGCTTTCTAGTTTACAACGATGGCATCGCCGTAATGTTTCGTTGAACGCACGCAACGACGCAACGTCAACGTGAACGTGAGCAAACGCCATTTTGTGTTGCTGGGTTGTTTGTGGTTGTAGTGGTAAATTTCTTAATTTTTGGATAATTTTTTCGGGTTTTGCTCGAAATTTCCAAGAATTCGTCGCAATGACGGCCCACGATCAGATGAGGGCTATGCTGGACCAACTGATGGGTACTGGTAGAAACGGTGAGGTCAATTTTGTAGGTGAACTGTTTACTCATCGATTTTTCTTTCCTAATGTAGGTGAAAGCACCAAATTCCAGGTGAAATTTAACGATCCGAAGGTGTGCAAGTCGTTTTTGCTGGGATGTTGTCCCCACGAAATCCTCACCTCCACGGTAAGTCTCCATTCGACTTGTGCCCCCATTGAAAAACCGTACTGACGCAGCGATTTATTTTAATTTCTGTATTATTTGTTCAAAGTCGATGTTTTTTTCGGTGAACTAATTCACGCACTGTGTTTTCAGAAACTTCAATTTTCTATAATATGATGAGGAAAATAGGTGTTAGTTTTGTATGTAAGTACTATGACGTACGTATTAAAATTATGAACTTATTAGGATTAATGTTGATAGTAAGGATAAGAATTCTGTCGATTTTGCGCTCGGTTTGTGGCGAACCTATCGAAGATTGCCCAAAAGCCTTGGTTGCTCTCGATAGGTTTGCCAACCATTCGCAATTATTAAGAATCCTTGACATTCTCGACAGATTCGGCGTCATCAATACCACCATAAAGTAGTTAAAATGGCAAAATTGTTGCGACCATTTTGTAGACTCAAAATGGCGCCGTTGATGACGTTCTTGATTGCTTGATTAATGACGTCACAGGGACTTGGAAGGGTGTAATAGCGACTTGGTAAGTAAGTAACGTGAGATTAGTACAAGTTGCATGTACTACATACAAAACCAAAATTAATGAGGACATTTTTGTGAGTATTAAAAATTGCTCGAATTCCGATCCATGGCCTTTTTTGTGAGTATATTAAAACAATTCTGGATCTAGCCGAATAACAACGTCAAAATTGGTGCGTTTTAAATGTGTGTAAACAATTTTAAACGAAAATCGGTCTGCGCTTTCAGAATTAATTTACTTGGAAATTGCCATAATTGTAAGTTTCTATTATTTATATATTTTTATCCAAACAGGGCCCCTTCTCCCAAGATCAAAGCTGTTTTTTTTACGTCAAACCAGTTCTCATAATAAATAACAGCTTTGGCAATGGATGGCCTTAACTTGTGTAGTATGTATTATTTTTGACTCTGTTTAGTTGTTGTTTAATGTTGTTCTTAAGATTTCAAAACAATTATTAGAAATCGGGATGTACTAAGATTGGAGCTATTTTAATAAAACTGCAATGTCTAATTAAATTTTTTAACAGCGCATGGACTTAGGGGAATGCCCACGAATCCATGATTTGGCTCTACGTGCCGATTTTGAGAAAGCTCAACAATCCAAGGACTACTTCTATGACCTAGATGTAAGTAAATCTTCCAATTCATTGCCATATCATCAGAGTAAAACAATTGTTATTGTTAAAATCTCTTGTTAGGGACCGTGGTTGAATAATCTTTCTGTTTTAATGGAGTAAGTAGTATAATAAGCAAAATAAAAGTAATACAATTCAAAATTATTAACTTGTTCTGCGGTTTTTTGTCTTCACAACGTCAATGTCATTTTTCTTCTTCTGCGCCATCTGGCGAGCGTTTTCAAAACTAGGTGAATCACAGAATAACAACAAAAATAGAAGCAATAATGAAAGTTTTAACACAATGTTGTTTTGTAATGCATCTAGTTCAAAAAATTATTAGTTTTAGAAGTTAACATACAAATCATAATAATTCTGTCAAGTTGGTATGTACGATTGTCAGCACTGAAAATGACCATCGGTACTCGTGCTCAAAACTAAATTCCTTAACAGTCAGTTTGCACAGCTAGCAATATTAATTATCAGTTTAGTCTAAGTTGTAAAAGCAGGGGACCGCAAAAATGAGCTTGACCCACCATGTGTGGACCGTGGTGACCAAGGAAGCCGTACATTTGGACACAACTCTTACTTATGTATACCACGTTGATGTAGACGCCCAATTAACCGCGCTATGAATAGAAAAGATATTGAGGAAACGACACAATTTTACACACTACGGTCTCGGAATTTGCGTACCTGCTTACTGCGTTGGAGAGAAACGGTAGTGCAGCCGTTTGTCGTAACTTATTTGATTACTTTAGGACATGGGCCGGTCTTTCGAACTCTTAATAGAGTGCTAAATAACTATTAAGCTTATAACAGGCTTTTTCAACGAGAACCGCCTAATTGCGTATTTCCAATGGAATTTAAAAATTTGAAATTTGGCAGAAATCAACTATATATAATTAATGCACTATAAGATGACATAATCGTTTTTTTTTTCTTTTTTTAAATGGTTTGAGTTTTCACTTTCGATCGCGATTTCATATCGAAATACATATTCACTTCATCTCTTTGATTTTCTTCAAGCTCATGATCACGACCACCAAGATTGATAACGAGTAATTGAAATATTTTTGTATCAAACCATTATTGAATTACATGGATTTTTAAATTTCAGCCCTGAGGTATTTTTGATTGACAGCTTTGTGGCCCTTTACCTAGTCGATTTGCGGCTAACCACATTAGATTTTATGATGATCCTTGTACTGTAAAGATACAGGGATACAGGGAAATTGTCTGAAAAAGCACTTTAGGCGTCCCTACGGCACATGGAATTAATTATGAACCAAACAATTACGCCACATTGTAGCGGATGAATTAAAGTTTATTTCTGCCAAATTTCTAACTTCATTGGAAATACTTAATTAGGCACTGGCGGTTCTCGTTAAAATACCCGGTATATTTATTAGGAAGTGTCTCCATCATCGTATTCAGAAAACAAACCTTATTCAAAAAAAAATGCTAAAATCCAATATGACACCCATAAGAAAAACCATAGTTGGATGTTGTAGTTTTTGCGTCCAAGATGCTATAGAAACTACGATGATTCTTGGTTCCATCTTATGTCATACAGGATGTCCCTGAAAGATCCAGACATAGGCAGTATCATAGACAGTATCAAGGTTCAAAGATGGGCGAAAAATGTTTTTTTTTTAATAACTTAAAATTGCCTCAACCGATTCTACTGATATTTACTGCATAAGTATAAATATACAAAAGAGACATCTTCATATAAATTTTTGTGACTTTGATACTATAGACTGTAGAAGATACCTAACAATGATCACTCTTGTGTTACATACATCATATTTTTTTAACTCTTAGCTTTAGCGCTTCCATTTTTTTAATAATTATGATACGTAAACTCTTCTCAATGTTTGCCTCTTGTAAAATTTTAATATCCTCAATGGTTTCGACGAATGAAAATAATAATTCGAACTCTTGCAACTTGATGCACTCGAACTACTACGCCGAAAACGCTTCTATGATGCAGTCTCTTGATGATCTTGGAGGAACAGTCGCTTGGTCATGCTTTTTGCACCTACCAAACACATCAGAGGCTTATGGAAACATCTAAAACACAAAATCGAGGTTTTGGAGTTGATGGAAAATTCGCGCCATACCTGAACCTCTCACGTGTTTGGTAGGTGCAGAAAGCATGAGCAAGCGAGCGTTCCTCCGGGATCATCAAGAGGCTGCATCATAGAAGCGTTTACGACGCGGCGCTTCGGGCGCTTCAAGTTGCAACAGTTCGAATTAATTTTTTTCCGTCGAAACCATTGAGTATATTAAAATTTTAGAAGAGGCAAGGATTGTGAAAAATTAATGTATTCTGATTATTAAAAGAATGGAAGCGCTAAAGCTAAGCGTTAAAAAAAGTATGACGTATTTAACACAGTAGATATCTTCTACAGTCTACAGTATCAAGGTCACAAAAACTTATATCAAGATGGTTTTTTGTATGTTTATATTATGCAATAAATATCAGTAGAATCGGTTGAGGCGATTTTAAGTTATTAAAAAAAAATTTTTTCGTTCATCTTTGAACCTTGACACTGTCCTAAGAAAGCATTTTCGGATATACTAATATACTAGGTAAATTATGTCCAATCGACTTATTTTGATCTAAGAAACCTGTGGTTAACTTGTGTCCGGACCTTTCATGGACAGCCTGTATAAGAACGTCCGATTTGATGATGGTTCAAATGGTTCAAATTCTAATTCTCCAAATTTTTATCTTAGGCCATGGAGCATCTCCAGGCTTTCATCAGCGATTGCGACCGCCGCACCGAGGCGGCAAAACAACGATTGGCCGAGACTCAAGAAGAACTTTCTGCCGAAGTGGCCGTGAAAGCGAACAGCGTGCACGAATTGGCTGAACAGATCGGTCAAAAATTGGCCAAAGCCGAACAATTAGGCGAGGAAGGTTTTGTTGATGAAAGCATGAAACTCATGGAGGAAGTAGATGATCTTCGTAAGCGCAAGCTTGAAGCTGAACAAGAGTATCGCAATTCAATGCCCGCAAGCAGCTACCAACAGCAAAAGTTGAGAGTGTGTGAAGTCTGTTCGGCGTATCTGGGTATTCACGATAACGATCGCCGATTGGCCGACCATTTCGGGGGCAAATTGCATCTAGGATTCATCAAAATTAGAGAGAAGCTGGCAGAGCTTGAGGTAAGGAATTGAACATCAAGATTTACATTTTGAGGTACCTGCAATTTTGTCTTTATGTATATCTTTCAAGGAGCATGGTAATTAGAATTTAGCATTTCTTGTACTGTATAGCTAAGTGGGGAAGGAGAAGAATGGAATGGCCGTATACTAGCTCACAATGACCTTCAAGTTTGCAGGCGATCCGCATTCTTTCAACCGGTCAACTTATCTGCAAACAACGCTATAAGACTACAAACTTGAATTTTTTAATACTAAACGCAATTCAGTTAACCAAGACAAATTCACGCGCCTGTTTACAGCACAAGCCTAACATGAAGTTTCATTCTCAAAGAATGTTTATTGGTAAAGATGCTTAACCCTATTTACATATCAAAATGTTAGTTGATAAGTGATAGATCTGTGGAATGTCATAGAACGTTCAGGTGCATAGGAGCGGTTTGCCGCTTCCGACGATTATTCTGGTGTCATTTATTTTGAATATTTTAATATTTGCAGAAAAATTCCGAGAAGAGAAAAGAGGAGAAGCGCAAAACCCGAGATCGCGACCGTGACGACAACAGAGAGGACAGGTACAGGGAACGACACCGCGAACAATATGTTGGAGGTCGGGAGCTGGATAGGCGATCAAAGCGTCATCGTTCTAGGTCTCGCGACCGCAAGGACCGGGAACGGGGCGATCGTGATCGCGATAACAGGGATACTCGCGACAACCGAGATAATCGGGATAGCAACAGGTTTGTTATTTTTATTATTAAAGTTGAGTTGTTTTTCTATTTTAATCTATAATTCAGAAGCCGATCGCATAGATCTAGGTCCAGAAGTCGTGATCGCAGGTCCCATTCGCGTCACTCCAGTTCCAGTGACAAAAGGAGGGATAGAGATCGTGATTGAATCGCAGTCGTTATGTAACTTTGTATGTAATTTTGTTTTTTTCTTTGAGTAATATATTTTTGTAATATATTATTTTGGCGTCAAGTAGTTCTAATGTAAATGATTTATCATGTAAATTGTAAACTTGCATTGAAACTTGAAGGTACTGTCACTAATTTAACAGTTTGTTCCCCTTGTCCTATCTGGTTATTATTAGATCAATAAATGAAATGTGTAAAGTACGAAGTTTTAATCGCTTTTGGCAAGGAGATCATATACTCAGATGTATTTTAAAACTTGTGCACCCGTAGTCAGTGAGGGAATTTACTTTTGAAACTGGACGAAGGTGGCAGATATGGAGTTCTTGTGCAGGTGACGCTGATTGTCACGAGGTCCGAAAGTGCTGTGTTTTCATAGTGATCCCGACGAATATCCAGATGCTATAGACAACGAAAAGATGTCATAGAATACTGTCCACTTCCCTGTGCCAGAGGACTTAGAAAGGAATCCGTAATTAGGCAGATAAGTCCAATTTTATTAATTGAAAACGTTAATTTACGCTTGGCTATCGCAGCAGCAAAAAACGGAGCGATAACGATATTATCAATCTGGGCACATATTTGTACCCAGACTTGAACAACCAAAGCCTGTTGTCATCTGACTACAGAGACAACATGGCTTCAAACATCCCTTCTCAACAACCCCTACAAAACCAAACCACAACAAACCAGAAAACTTACTCCAATACAGCTAGAACTCGTTCTACAACTGATTTTCCGAAAAAGGACCAGGCAATTACTTAAGAGCAATAGCAGACTTTAGGCCCAAAACATATTCTTTTTGCGTCAAGAATTTCTAACGATAGAGTTTACATTTTCCTATCAAGTGCAAAAAAGGCTGAAGAAATAAGTAATCAATACAAAGAGTGTTAAAAATCAAAACGTCGAAATAGGTTTGAGAAAACTAATCACCCCAGCAAGGAGACTAATAATTTCTAATGTGTACTCTATGTATCCCCTGATGACAATTTGGAATTAACATCCTCCATACTCGTTCAAGACGAAAATACAAACTAACGCATCTTCCTGTCTTATGACAAATTCAAATGTTTCTTATGTGGTCAACCGGGACACGCTACAGCTGACTGCCCTACCGCTAAAGACAGTTCTTCTCCATTGGCGTCTTCACAAAACAAAGAAGACATTGAAGAACCCTCACAAAAAACAAACCAACCACAAATAATCACTATCGCAACCATCGAAAATAATCCTGCGTCAAATAAGCGTCCTCCCTCTGAAAGTCTCGAATCTCCTCAATTAAAGACAACACAGGAACTTCTTCTTAAAACCTCAAAATTGAAGAAAGAAACTAAAAACTTACACCAAACCTCCTGAAATTGATCAACCCAATCCTTCTCAAAAAAGCGGAATCAACAGAATCAATCGATTTGGAAATTGGTCTAGATCCCATAAGAGCCGAAATAGAACAAAATCCGAAGAAATACCCCTTAAGTTTTGATTCCTTCAAAGCTTTTCTGGAAAACACTAGGGATCAGTAGATGTCTACCAAGAAGCCTTAAATTTCACCGAAGATCCCCAAAGTCTAATTCTTATGTTAAACAACCTCTACCCTCACTCAACCCGTCGAAGTCTGAAAACCAAATTCACCCGATTAAAAAAGAAACTTCTAAATTTACCAAATCCACCTTCTACAAGCCAAAGCGTCGCAGACTCCCAAGACCGAGAGTCACAAATTGAGTCCGAATTAGAATATTAAACTACACCCAACTACTGCAAGTAACCCAAATAAACAATACTAAAAGCGTCGTCAATATCTATACTCTTCATCAAAATTATTTTCTTTGCCTCACAGTGGGTCGAATACCTACCAAGTCATTGATGATGATCTATTATCGTTTACTAATTAAATCAAGACTTGATCATGGAGCTATTGCCTTCATGGTAGCCAGAAAGTCTTACCTCAAGACCATTAATGCAATTCAATCAACAGCTATCAGGATTGCAACAGGAGCCTTTTGTACAACTCCGGTGGAACGTCTCCTAGCACTGGTTAACGAGCCCTCCTCGAACTCTTGTACAAATTATCAACTTTAAACTATGCGGTAAACATCTCTTTAAACTCAAGAAGCCACTGGCATCGCTTAGCATTTTCAAGTGAACCGGAAGAACCCTTCAACGGCGGTGTCTGTCCACCACTCCATGTCAGAATCAATGCCATCCAACGGGAAATAAACTTTGTAGTTCCAAAAACCCTCCCTTGGTAGAACTTTTCTATCCCACCATGGAAGCATTCCCAAGCCCACCTGATTTTAGAACTAACAAAATTCAGCAGAACAGATACAAACCACACCCTGATAAAGGCAAGTTACCATAACAGTCAATAACTTCCTTAACCACGAACTAATTTTCACTGATGGTTCGAAAATTCATGACAGGGTAGCATCAGCCATAGTCGCTCCAACGTCTGAACAGTCCTACCGTTACTCTACATGATGGCAGTGAAAGTGCGAATGTTATATAAAATCGAAATTCACGCTAGCTTGGTAACAGGCTTGGGTTAAAAAAAAAAACACTTTCTCCAAAGAACACAGCTCGATATTTCGACAGTAGGTACTCAGAAACCCGGATAAACGAAAGAACAGAGTGAGACTGGGATATATCCGATTAACTCACTCCTTCCTGTTGTCTAGATAATAACGACCTCAATGTCAATCATACAATACTTTTTTGTTGATTGACCACATTATCTATACCCATCCACACCATCTCGGAACCTCCTACATAGTTATACATATTATAATTAGAATGTTTTTTTATTGTCATTCAGATAAGTGAAAAATAAGTTACATTCTTTGAGAGTTAATGTTATTCGATTTGACTCATTTCCACGCATGAATTATTTAGTTCTGAAAACAAAATATTATTAGAATCAGCAGAAATTTATTCGCATAACTCACCGCTACAGAATCCTTTCTTGACACTGAACCAGGAATTGCCATTTCGTCTTGTTCAATTTCGGTAATACACATACGTATTTGCTCTAAACAATGAGCATGGTTCAGATATTGACATTTTGTTGCATTTGATACGAAGAATAAAAATCCCTCATTTGTTAACTCGTTTTTATACTGAAACAAAATGAAGTAATAAAAAAAAATTGCAATACAACGTTAAATCTGAAAAAAAGTTACAAATAATCATTACTGCTCGTCTCTGTAGAGCCGGCATCCCACGACGCGTAGCTTGGCAATCCTGAATCGCGTATGGGGGCGTCCAAGTTCGCCCAGACTCTCGCGTAACATTTACCAACAAGAGACAGGAAAGCACAAGTATGCTAAAAAATGAAGAGCGCACCCATTCCCAAGATGTGGCTTGCCGAGCCACGCATCTTGGGATGCCGGCTTAAGACACATTTTGAATTGTCTCCAAATTTATAAATTCTTTTCAACATTGATGATGGCATTAAAATGGCAAGTGCATGTTACTTTTGAAATCATTGTAGTCTCTTTAAAGAAAATGAGAACCCTTCTGTGGAGGTGGCAAGTTTGCCAAGAAATGAACCTATTATAATAAAAATAGTTAAGTGTGTTAATGTAATTAATGCCCTAATTCTGTAAAAACCACCTAGCGTGATTTGTGTAATTCACTCAAAAAATTGTAAAAGTATAAAAAGTTAATAAAAATTGTAAAGCAATTGTTGCGATTTTTCCCAGTTAAGGCTGGCGGAAGGAGTTGAGTAGGTCAGTTTCCGCCCAGATTTTAAATTAGTTATATCACCAAAAATATACAAAATTAGCGTCACAATGTCACATGGACGGCAGCTTAACGAACATTTGAAACCGAAAACAAAATTTTATGGCCCATTAACCCCTAAATCGGGCGCTTTAGCAACATTTTTAAGTTTGGTAAACTCCTGGGAATTCCATCACAACATAAAAACTATTGCAAGTAACCAATTTCCAAAGATAGAAACTTGTTGCCAAATAAATTGCAAATAATTTAACGGGGGCCAAATATAAATAATCGCTTTATTTTAGACGTGCGATCAAACGCAAATTGATCAATTTGCGTTTGATCGCACGTCTAAAATAAGCGATTATTATTGGAAATTGGTTACCTGAAATAGTTTTTATGTTGTGATGGAATTCCCAGGAGTTTACCAAACTTGAAAATGTTGCTAAAGCGCCCGATTTAAGGGTTAATGGGCTATAAAATTTTGTTTTCGGTTTCAAATGTTCGTTAGGCTGCCGTCCATGTGACATTGTGACGCTAATTTTGTATATTTTTGGTGATATAACTAATTTAAAATCTGGGCGGAAACTGACCTACTCAACTCCTTCCGCCAGCCTTAAACAAGCACTCCCTTTTTTTGTTCCTATCAAAAAGCAATTATGATATTTTTGAAATTTACTACAATACGTTACATTGCTACAAAAATTCATGAAATTGACATTCGAAACGTTGCCGTAAAATCAACTGATTCGACAAACAATATGATCGTCTGGCTTTTTATGCTGATGAAGTATAAGGCCCGGTTGCAATAACGCCAGTTAAACTTCACCTAAATGTCATTTAAAGTTAAATCTACAGTAAGGGTAGTTTTTGTTGCACCAACTTAAATGGCATTTAAAAATCCCCTGTTACTTAAATGTTAGTGGAAAGAAAAGTCCCTAGAAATATTTCAACACGCACGCGCAAAGAAGAAGATTTTGTAGAAAAAAGACAAAATTAAAAAAAAGAAATTAAAACAAAAGAAGCTAGAATTATTGGAGCTGAAAGTTGAGAGGGAAAAGAATTGTAAATAATAATAATTTATTACAATACCCAACAGGCTTACGCCCAATTAATGATTTGTAATATTGTAAAAAATTGTTTATAAAGCGAGCTAAGTTGAAAGCATCTCGTAGCATAAAGTCGTAATGCTGTAGAGAGTTGGTTTAATTCTGAAACTGGCATGTTTCTTGCTAACCCTGGGCCAATTACTTCTAAAATCGCCATAACTGTATTCTTGCTGAAGCGAAACCGCATCTTGAAATCGACTACATCATACATTTCCATTACATTGTTTCGATTTCTTATGATGCGAAATCTTGGCAAAATATTAATAATTACCTCATAGTCTGAAGATGAAGAAGTATCAGTATCCATTATGGTTTACGGTCAATCTAGAATTTATGCATTTCTTTTAATAAGCACTTAAATATAACTTTGACAGTTTTGTGAGTTTTGATACTCACTACGCATGCGCATTAGGCAAAGAATTTAAGTACCTGTTAAATTTTTAACAGGCGAAAATCGGGCATTTAAGTAAATACCAATTTTAAAGGGCTGTTTAAGTTAAATAACGTCGGCGCAACTCGTTTTTGCTTAAATGGCAATTTTAACAGTCAATTAAAATTAAATGCCATTATGTTTGAAAAATATAATATTTAAAAAATGTAGACAATTTCATTAGACCCATATTTTTTTATTTGGTTCTAGGATCAATATTACGCCCAGAATTAATTTCTTAATTTTTGGAGTGGGAGATTTGTGACGTAGCTGGCCCCTGCACGGCGTAGTTCTAAAAGAAATCGTATGATGGCGCTTTACTCAGATTGCTTGGGTTCTATTTATAAATCGAATGCCAATCCGCTGTACACATGTTGCGCACTCTGGTAGCAGCGCAGCATAATAGCCAAAAACAAGAGTTCATTCAATATAGGTGTGAGTCTTGGATACGGAGGTCCAATGCGTCATCAAAAACAAAAATTGCAAATTTTTACGAAAATATGAAATAAAAAAATTGGGAAAAAAATTTTAAGCCTTTTTTTGTTATTTGCATGCACATGTGCTATGTGCATGGAACAAAATGGAATGCAGTTCGAACATATATTTTAAAGCCATATCATTTGCATTTGCATTTAATAATAATTCCATAATCGCTCTATCTACCTATGGCTCGGCGTGAAAACTTTTCACATTATCAAATAAGGCTATGCCACGAAATGTGATTTCGCATTCAGTCATTTTTCTCAGAATTTTTCTTATACAACAACCCCTTTGTCATACATTGTTGGATTCAGAATTAAATTATCTACCAGAAATTGGTAAAAAAATAATGTGTTGCCATTTGAAATAATAAAGTTGATATCATTTCTGATTAAATGACAAGTGAATAAAAATGTTAAAAAGCATGTTTGAGAAGACTGTATTTTGTACAATAGCTTCCATTAAAAACTTTTTTCATAAAGTGTATAGTTTAGCAGAAAATGCCCGTTTTCTCTCAAAATGAATGAACATCCGGTATGTGTAGATAAAGGATCATATTTTCAAATAACGCAAACCTCACACCAAAAAATCAAACAGTTTGCCTTCTAGCGTAGCGCATATTAATATTGCATTGAATGTCTCTATACCCGTTTGGGTACATAAACAACTACTTATAGAAAAACATTGGAAATCACCAAGAATTTGAAGCGGTGCTATTAGCAATTGCAGTTTAAAATTTGTCTATTGAGCCATTGAGGATTCAGTGAACAATTGAACCTGTCTCAAATCAAATTTCTTAATAGTTTTCAAGCTGAATGTCTGAACTTTAGGAAATAACGTGCAAGAGATGAAAGAACTTTCTCGGAGCCGCTCTAAGAGTTGACACGCTCCAAATAAAATTTAGTTTTAAAATTTTTATAATTTAATGTTTCCGAACAGTGTGACAAGTTATGCAAGCAAATATGGACATTTCTTTTCATTCTGGTTGCGCGCGAATTTCGGCGTGACATATAATTCAAAGTACCTACAACCTAGGGAGGCAAGACTTAAATGATAAATTTTGCAGGTAGATTCATTCCGAACCCGTCCGAAAATTTAAAGCCGTTGACAGCTTTGTTGAAAAACGACGTAAAATTTACCTGGAAAACTCCCCAAAACGACACGTTCAATACAATCAGAGAATCGTTACAAACCGAAAAGACGGCGCCCTGGCAGTTTTTGGTTCGGGAGGTACGCGCAAATTGAAAAGGAAGCAAAATATGGCCCTGACGTGGGCGGCTGAAAGGTTTCAAGAATTTATTGTAGAGCCGACTATAAAGTTTTATACACCTCAGGTACAGAGTAAAGAGCTTATTGCAGCAGGCGTCTTATCGCAAAACCCCATAAAAGAACCTTCCAGGAGAAATTGTTTACAACGTTATAAAGTTATTACATTTTTGATTAAACTAAGACAATATGCGACCACCTGCTGGCCAGAAAAATCAAAGCCTCCTGATCAATTAGTCCCATACTATCAATGACACAAAATTTCAGTTGGGGTAAATCTTTTGTTGAAGAACTCGAGAAGAATTATTCCTCCGAGACGTCAAGAAAAATGTCTATAGTTGATACGGACATCAAGGTACCGTAAAATGTTGAGAACGCAAACAGCTAAAAAAATTACAATTTGGTAAACGGCTGAATTTTGAAAAACAAATCAATGTTTCTAACAGATGTTTCACGCCTCGGTCATTAAATAAGAATAAAATTATACAAAACTTACTTTTGCTTTTCATAGTATACTTCGTACTAATGCTTTGATTGGATGTAAGTACCTCTGAATAAAGTTTCAAAAATATCTTCACCTTCACATCGTCATGCGTTAGGTTTAAAAGTTAATGTTTAGTTATAGATTCCCAAATTTTTTCACGTTTTTTAACCAGTTTCGAGTTTCGGTATTACAAACCAAGCCAAGACTCAACTTTAAGGGGTGGCCTTTTTTACTTTTAATTTTTTACACCAAAAAAAAGTTATTGCAGAGAGCCCTTTTAGGTGTTTTGTATTAGAGCCAAAAATTTCGAGCTACGCTTCATCTCATGATCATTGACCATGACAAAAATGTATAGAAATATAAAAATATAAAAGTTAAAAGTGGATAGATACCTTTTCTGCAAGTCTTCTTCTTGTAATACCCCTAATCCAAGCGGCTGAGTATACTTGGAAACCAATCTCAACTTTAGTGTCAACAATGGTAACTTCATTGGCACCAGGTCCCATACAATTAGTATAGACAATAGTCAGTTGCTCAGTAGGGATGTAACCGCTGAACTTCGGATCACAAATCTGCAATAATTTGGGTAACATTTTTAAAAATCAATCTCCATCGAACTCACATGCTCGAAATTATACCCTAGGTAGCCTCTATTACGATAGCCATATTCCACCTTTTCCGCAAAGGACGACTTGTAAGTACTTGATTGCAAGTTTCTGCTCGCATTATAAACAGTTTTGACAATATTTCGAAATAGTTTACTCATGCTGATAGGTGATTAAAACTTGCAACTGATGATAATCAAAGTTTATGCACTTATCTTCAATCAGAACATAAAATTATTCTAAAACTGTTCTGGCTAGCACGTGGTTAACTAAAGTGATGGATATGGATATGCAGTTTTACAAAGAAGAACCACTGTCAATTGTCAAGAAAAAATCCGCAAACTAGAGAAAGGGGGAAGGGGAAGGAAAGCCATGGTGGTCGTAGTAGGGGATTATAGGGGTAGATTTCAACCACCCCGAGATCGTTGGCCTTACATTCCTGTAATACGGGTTTCTTACATTTCGCTAGATAAAAATTCGTATTGAACCACAAATTCACAAAATTGTTTTGCAATCTTTTAAATTTCCGTTCGTTCATTGGTGGTTTCTCAAGAAACATTTCATTAAATTTTCTGCATGTTCTGCTAATTATTTTCTCACATCCTCCATAAATGTTGAATAAATTCAAAATGTTTAAATTTGAGTAATTATATGACATCTTTTTAACAATTATTACACGCCAAACACAGGAACTGTGACAATCAGCTGTGAGACTCGTGACAATTTTGTTTTGTCAATAATGCTGCTAAAGGCAAAGTCTTCTAGAAGACGAAGACGGTGTTAATAAATTTTCTTCGATAAAATAAGAAATGGCAAATATCTAAAAAACCATACATTTTAGGTATAGGCCCATCAGACTTCATTTGAAGCGCATTACTTTTCTCTACCAATTGATGTATGTAATTAGGTAACATGCTATTTAAAAAAATCACTTTTGTCTGTTTTTATTAGGTCGACGTATGTCGTTCATTAGAAACTTTACTGTTCAATATTTTGGAAATTTTATGAAACCATCTTAATTTTCAACATTATTTAACACTTACATAAAAACTTCAACATGTTTTTGTCAATTGTTGCTGATATTTTAATTTTTTAGCTACATCAATTTTATGTCCAATTTTTTAGGAAAATATGAAAATATGAATATCTCGAAAAATACTGATTTTAGATATAGGGACTTATAAACAAAATAATCTTCAAATTGTCCAGAAAAAAAATCAAAATTGGGGTATTCCATTAATAACAAAGTTGATGTCAAGTTCCGGTATAAGCGAAAGTGCCACCATTTTGAAAATATTTTCAGTGAATAGATCCTACCTCGCTAGGACTATGACCAAACTTTTAGGTCAGTAACTTTTTCTCTTCTCGAGATACTTCTAACAGAACACTCAAAATAAATCACCCTGTATATGTATGACCACCATACCACAGATAATAATATTATATAAAAAAGACTCTAATATCTAACTAGTTTATCCATGTTTACCCCTGCCCCTAAGTATAATGATAACTCTATTTACAAATAAATGTCTGACACGAGACATGACATGACATAATGTATGACACCTATTTTTGTTTTGAAGAAATTGTAGGTTAGTATTTTCTTAATTCTTTATGTTTATCGCATAAAAAGGACACAATAAGCCCTAATATATATCAAAACTCTTAACTCTGTGTTGTAGAATAAATATTTATGTTTCAGAGATAAAATTTGAAGATTATTAATGATAATACTGCTCACACAATGCGATATTTACCTTTCTTCCTGTTAACTTATCTGTTGATTATCTACTGCTTAACTAATGCTGACATTACTGACAACCAGAGCCGGCAACTGTGTCCATTTCTTATTAAAAATCATACCTATTCATTTTTAGTGAAAAGATGCAACCAATTGTTCTTGTTCATGGAGGAGCCGGCTCCATTCCAGACTCTCGGGTACAACCAAAACTGAAGGGAGTTAAAATAGCAGCATGCATCGGTTACGATGTTTTAAGACACGGAGGAACAGTTGCTGATGCTGTCGAAGCCGCTGTACGGTCCATGGAAGATGATGAAGCTTTTAATGCTGGTATGAAATGAATACATTTATGGTCAATAAGTATTCTAATATTGATCGCCTTTTGTCTGTAGGGTATGGTTCAGTCCTTAATTTAGATGGTGAGGTGGAAATGGATGCCAGTATAATGGTAGGGGCAACCATGAAAGCAGGGGCTGTAACTGTAGTAAAAGATATTGCAAATCCCATTAGGTAATTAGTAGTTTTTGTAAGATAGATCAATTGACTGTCTTTTGTTGAAGTTTGGCCAGGTTAGTTATGGAGAAATCCCCTCACGTTTTACTAGCAGGACATGGAGCTAATCAGTTTGCTGAAGAACATGGAGTATCAAGAGTTCCTCACGGAAGTCTGGTCACTGCCTTTGCTTGCAAAGCTTTGGACGATTTCAAAAAAAGTGGTGATAGTACCACTGAAATTGGACCCCGTGCCACAGCTAAAGTATGCCTCTAATATAAAATCTCATTAAGGCGCGAAACAATTCAAATCCATATTATCTTACACACAATGTGAAGATTCTAACATTATATAAGCAACCCTTTTTGTAGAATACGGGCGAAGTTGGCACCGTGGGGGCTGTAGCTATCGATTCACAAGGCCGCCTTGCAGCAGCGACCTCTACTGGTGGAATTAACGGTAAAATGGTTGGCCGCTGTAGTGATACTTCAATACTAGGAAGCGGAACTTACGCTGATGATACTGTAGGAGCAGTCTCAACCACTGGTATATTCCATTTTGTAGCAATTTTCTATAATTTAATGACCATTTTATATATTTTGAAAATCTTTGTTTCGCCTGTTTTGCTGTAATTATCTAGTTATTTTTTAGGTCATGGAGAGACAATTGCTAAGTTTTGCTTAGCTCACTCTATTATTTTTGAAATGAAGTACGGAAAGTCAGCCAGTGTTGCCACAACCACTTCCTTGACATCAATGACTGAACGGTTGCACAACACTGCAGGTACTTTCAATTGGTGCTTAGTGATTACTTACATTGTAATAATTAATTCTTATATTTAAGGCGCAATAACTCTTTCAAAAACCGGTGATGTAGGTATTGATTTCACTAGTAACCGCATGGCTTGGGCTTATCAGACTGGAGACGACATTCATTTTGGGATAGAGCACCACCAACACGAAATTGAAAAGGCGGAACAAAAATAATTATAATTAATAAAGAAATAAAATTTGTATGCTGTAACTACGCGATTATCACATTTAACTAATAAACAACTTCATATCGATTCAAACTTCGTTCTCCATACTGTGTGTACCAGGTGCCAGTTCTCCATAGCAGTGTTTAGCTTTGGGGTCCTTGTACGAGTTTTCGTGTTGAACACTTTGCGAGTTTGTTCGACATTTAGCCAAACATAACTCAAAATGGTCAGTAACTGAAGCAATTAAAACATTATTTTGCTCTGTAGCCTTTCCCAAAACATTCTCCAAAAGGTCTTTCTAAAACACAACCATTAAGATTATATTGAATTACTTAATCCAAAAATTACTTTATCAGGATGTAGGCAGCAGGATATGCAGTATTCATAAATAACACAACAATTATTGTCTCGACAAGTTTCACAAGAATACTGCATCGACAAAGGGGTATCGTTGCAACAACCGTTCGGGAATATTTCGTGGCGAGGACACACAAACCCTCTGTCATCAACAATCAAAACCTTTCCCTGAACTGAATTGCGACATGTCAAGTCACCTTCATTGCTTGAGTTGTGTTGTTGGAGAGTTCTCCAAATAAACGGTTGGGTTCTTCGGATCGCCACTACTTCGTCACCATCCAAAAAATCGCTCTAGAAGTCAAAATCAAGAATAAAACTAAATCTGAGACCAATCCCCAAAACTTACTTTGCCGATATAACTGAATACACAGTACAACAAGGATATCGTCAAAATTAAACCTAAGATTAAGCGCCGTCTTATAAATCTAATAAAAGCCGTCGACCACATTTTGCGACTATTATTCCGACCATTTTTCAAGTTTTAAGCAACTTTTTCGTTAATTTTGCGCTGCATTTTGGAATAAGTGAGGTTAAATCGAGTCACGTGATTATATCTTCTTCTGACTCATGGTAGGACTGCTACAGTCCGTCCGCCAAACAAATAGAGTAATAAAAAAATCAAATTTGTAAAAACACATTTAAGTTCCAAATATTTGGATTTTAATTGTGGAAAATTACTAGAAATGCCCAGTTTTCAATTATTTTTTAAAAATATTTTGGAAGTTACATGTATTTTTACGAATTTCATTTTTTAAATTTAATCACTCTATCTGTTCGGCGGTCGGACTATAGGAGGATATAACTGACAGCTGACAGCCGACAGGTACATAACCTATACAATTTTTTCTGGCTTGTTAACAAAATGACCAATTTATGTAGAAATTTTGCTAAAATTGTTTATAATGCAAACAAAAATCGATTCTATTCAGTTTCAAAGTACCAAAGTGCCATTTCATTGGAAAAACTCTATCCCAATAGCAGTTTGAAATTGACAACACCATTGAAGGTTCTTGCTTGTGTGGTACTTTGATCACCTCCATTTTTAATCAACTTGTTGCAGCCTCCCAGTGATGCTAACGAGAAATTTACTGGTTTTATCCCCATAGATGAGCTTAACATCAGTTATAGCAAAAGTTCAGGACCTGGCGGCCAAAACGTAAACAAAGTCAATACCAAAGTTGAAGTTCGGTTTCACCTAAAGTCAGCTAGTTGGATCAGTAATGACATTAAGGATCAACTGGCGGAAAAGGTATTAAAGTGATTGTCTAGTTTAGCGTCTTCTCTAGTTACTGAAAAATTTTTTGTGAAAATTGTAGGAAAAGGCTTATTCTGTAAAAATGAAGATGCGGAAATAGTTTTTTTACAAAGGTCTTAGGACAAGGAAAAGCATAAGGAAAGGTGAGAAGGTTAGGCAATTAATGAATTTTTCTTTCTCTAAGGGATCAATTTCAAGTATGGGAGGTTGCAATTCGTCAGCAACTCGGTTGCTGTGTATTTTTCCTATCTCGGTGCCGCAAAGTTGCGAGCGGAACTGTCACTTTGCGATCCGACCTGTCATTTCCCTGGGAGAAAATTCGAAATATGGTTAATATCAATATTTATTACTTGCGTAACATTAATTAAGCCAAAATAGATCACTTTCTATCCAATTTTGAAGTAAATGCCCACAAATGACCATGTAAATCATCAAAGGTTGAAATAGCTATTTATGTAGTAAGTTGCAAAATGAAAGTGTTTTTCGCACCAAGACGTCGCGGGCGAAAAACACGAATTTTGCAACGTACTACATACAAGATTTTTTATACAATTGTCGCCAGAATTGTTAAAAATGTAAAAAGAAAGAATAAAATTGCACATACTTACTGCATAATCTAGTTGCACAATTTTTCGTTTCCTAGGAAATGCGACATAACAGAATCAACATTTCATTGATAATTGAGGTGTTTGTCAGTGAATTTTATATTTTGTATTTAGTGCGAAAAAGTGACAGTATAGTGAAGAAAAACCTTAGACCAGAAAAACACGTCATTTCACTCTACTGTCACTTTTTCGCACTAGATACAAAATGTTAAATTAACAGACAAACACCTCAATTATCAATGAAATTTTGATTCTGTTATGTCGCATTTCCTAGGAAACAAAAAATTGTGCAACTAGATTATGCAGTAAGTATGTGCAATTTTATTCTTTCTTTTTACATTTTTAACAATTCTGGCGACCATTGTATAAAAAATCTTGTATGTAGTACGTTGCAAAATTCGTGTTTTTCGCACGTCTTGGTGCGAAAAACACTTTCATTTTGCAACTTACTACATAAATAGCTATTTTCCTACCATTTTCACCAAAAATTTCTTGATACCTGAAGAAGACGCTAAACTTGACAATCACCGGTATTAGGATCAAATTTTTAGATGTGTTACTGAGCATATTTAATTTCAGTTTGACAGCAAGTTGACCAAAGAAGGTTTTCTGATTTATCGCTCTGATTTGACAAGATCTCAACATCTGAATTTGTCTGATTGTTTAGAAAAGATACGTTCTTCTGTGAGGAGTTGTCTACAGAAGGAGGCGGAACCCTCGGCGGAGACACTAGAAAAAAATCGCAGGCGGTACTTATATAATGTTGAGAGTGATATATCTTAATAGAATTTAGTTTTCAGAATTGAAAAAGCTGCGAGGCAAAGATTGGCTATTAAAAGGGAAAGATCGCAAGTTAAGAATAATAGACAAGGCCTAGATATTCACATATAAAATTTGTGTTAGTTATTTAATATATTCAACAATGGGAAAAATTCGAACTTTAAACAATATACATAGTGTGTATTTGTGACATGAATGTGTTTAAAAATATATGCCATTTCTCTGTTTTGTGCGGTTCATCTACCTGTTTCGTTCTTATGTCGTTATTACCACCAATATGAAGAACAAACTTACCAAAATGCGTAAAATACGTACAAATAATTAATATATCTCTTATGCTGGGGCAGGGGCACACATCATTTAAAAAATCCGAAGTCTCATGTTGAAAATAACGTCTGGTTAGTTTGATATTATTAAAAGAGCCTTTTTGCCTTTATCACTTTTAGCGTTCTTGTATCATTTTTATTGGTAATATTACTAGAATCCATGCTTGTTTATTATAACGTTTATTTCATATGTCTTGTTCTCTAGTAACTTGTAGAGGGAATGTCTATCTTTCGCAGTGTATCTACTATGTGACACAGTAAACAAATAATGAACCATGTTGATAGTTGAGAATAGTTTATATTATGCATTGGTACATAGATATTGATATAAGTACCTATAAGTAAGTATATAAGCAATGTTCACTTGCTTGGTAAATCTTTCATGGCCAAAATTTCAAATTTAACGTCATTCTCAGAAAGTTGCTTAATTAAAGTTGTTTTTGCAAACGCTGCTCCTGGTGCGTATACACCGCCCCGTGGAGGAAGTTTGATAGTTTCTGTTATTATGACAATAGCCGCTAAGGTAACACAGACACAAGTAAAACCATAACCAGGATTTCGTCCCTGTACTCGACCAATTATAACTTGATCTGGTGGAGTGGTGTATTTGTCATTAGGATTAGCCAAAGATTCTTTCCATCCCTTACCATGAAAGGTTACAGAAAATGCACTTCTCTTCATAGTTTCTTCTGAAGGTGGCTCTTTACCGCATATACCGTTGGTGAATAGTTCAGGATACTAGAAAATTTGGTATTGCTGTTATACCTAATTATTAACATATTCTTAACATTTACCTTGAATAATAACTTCCTGGTGAGATCAAATTGGGCAAAACATAATAAAAAAAAGCCGTAAAACGCAGACAAAAACACGTAAAATAATGATTTGACTTTGATATAAGTTTGAATTTGAATTGGTCTTTTTTGGTCATGTTCATAGAAATAGCGTTGGGATCTTCTAACAACGGCACGATCAGGACCAATATAGGGCGCCATCCATCCTTCAGCTATGTCGGATTTATGGAGAATCTTCCTATAACGCAATCAATTGACATCATTTTAGTTATCGCAACTACCTACATATTATTTAACTTACTGGCCTCCTAATTTAGGTTCAAAACTAGGTCGACCATCAGGATAGAGTTGTCGTCGAATCTCTCTTAGTTTTCTTATATTCCCGAAAGTTAAAACAGCAGATTCAAAAGTTGCAAAATTTGCAATGGATTTGATAATTCCTCCATCTACCCAAGCATCTAAATATGTTTCAACTGAATTTAGAGTACCCGAAAACTGTTGTTGTAAATAAACCACTCCCAAATCAGCTGGAATACTCTCAAGTCCACAAGCACTGACAATATAAACCCCCTTCTCTTGAGCTTTCTGGTGATACTTCAATTGCATTTCTTCCATAAATTGAAATTCGCCAGAAATATCAACATGGTGGGTGCCTTGATTTACGCAAGCTTTAACAACAGGTTCCCCATAAAACTGGTATGGACCGCAGCAATTGATAATGATGCGAGTTTTAGCAGCCATAGCTCTCAAACTCGTTTCGTCCTCGACGTTAGCTACGACCATGGGTATTTTTTTTAGAGATGTTCCTGTAATTTACGCAGAAACGAAATTGTTTATTAAGCTACTGTATTTTATTGAGAAGCCAACCTAATTGCTTTTCGTAGAGAGCTAACACGTCTCTCAGCTTGTTTTCAGAGCGACCAGCTACTCCCCAGGTTAAAGAACGGTTGTGTGTCTTAGACAACTTGTATAATATTGGAAGTATACGCCTTCCAGTGAAACCCGTAGCTCCGAAGATGATTATATCTATGTCTCTGCCCATGACGACACTGTAATATTTGAAAATGTGTCTATCAGTTAGTTATATTTTATGACCTCATAATGTGTAAAATAGTTTCGAAAGAGGAAAGTATCTACATTGATAAAAATGTTCTTATATCAAAATAAAACAAAGTCAATTCAAGGAATATTGAGAATTGAAACTGAGAAAAAACTAAAAAAGTGCTGAAAGGGGGAGGCGTTACATTGAATTTGAAAACTTCCGCCTTAGATATATTGTATAGAAATTTGCGGAAAATTTAAGGTTTACTATCACCTCAGTAGAAAGAAATGAGGTTTACCACAAACTATTGCGACACTCAAAACAATGCTGTAAGGCGATAAGCTGTAATCAAGGTTCTAGCTGTAATAGCTTTTATGTTTTACTAGTTTATTATTGTTTAATAATGACTTGGATACCAGATACGTTATGCTATTCGTAATGCCCGTGCGGGTGCAATCCCAATTTTGACATCCAATTTCTGTTTGCAATTTAACAATGTTGCAAATTAATTATTGCAAAAACCAATTTTAAAAGAAGCAGTTTGACACCCCATTAACTGATACTTTGAAAATCTGTGCAGAAAAAAAACATTTTCTTTCCTTAAAAACGTTATACTTTACCTACCACAATAAATTGATGTTGCACTACGAATTTAATTCGGGTTACCTACTTGTTAAGGATATATTTGCGAACTGACTTATAACCAGAAAAATGTTGTTTATAATATTATTTACGTAAGTTAGAAGGTCGTTATAAAAAAAACCCGTTGATAAAATGCCGGTTTATCAACAATGTATGTATATTAATTCTCCTTTATGTTGACTAAGAGAACCGTAACGTCGTGCTGAAAAAATAAAAGATATGTATGTTAAAAACATACGAAATAAGAAATAAAATATATTGGAAAATAGTAATGTAATACACGTAACGTTAAAGAAAAAAAATCACAGACTTTACATTTCTTGTAACCATCGGAGACATTGGAAATGATAACATCATATATCAAACATAATTAATTAACTTTTATTAAACACACAAGATTATTATAAATAAAGCAAAGAACATAGAACATATTATTAAATGTAAAACTTTTTAGCAGTCTATTCTAAAAAAACTTAAACAATATAACAAAAATTAAAATAAAGAATACAAAAGAAAGGCAACCAAATGCATGACAATTATATACAGGGTGAGTCAGCTAAAGTAAATCAACCAAAATATCTTTGTTATTAGTAAAATTACAGCTTCAATACATGATGCATACCGCATGATTTTTTTAAATTTCTTTGAATTAAATGTATTATACTTTTGATTGATTCTGGGGTCTGAGATAAATAATGAAAAAAATTCTTTGATGTATTTTTGGTTTAAAAATGGAAAAACAGTGTTTATTCCATTAATGTCACAGATTGCATTCTAGACAATGAAATAGGCTATAATTTAAACATTAAAAATATAATTATAAAATATAATTTGTAAGAATCTTCCAATTGGGTAATGTCCTCAAGAAGGAACTCAGAGCTTTTGAAAAAAATTCCTTCCGTAAAAACAGCCAAGAATTTGTCTTGCTATTGTACTTTCTCTTTCTGCTTCTTCTTCCTTTCCTTTCCATGTTGGACAAATGTTGGCAATGCAATGGCACCTCATCATAATTATCTTTACTGAAGCTATACGAATCTTCTGCTAGCACATGACTAAATTCAGAATTTTGACAAAAATTTTTGTCAGAAAATAAAATAAAATATAAAAATATCAAAAATTATAATTAAAATTTCCCGTAATTTATCTAATAATAATGGTTTGGAAAAATAAAATAATCTTTAAAGATACAGGATAATTTATTAACATTAAAATTAATAATATAATAATGTTTAATAATATAAAATTATATAAAATTTTAGAAAATAATTTGATAAAATTTTTAATTTTGGAGATTAAAAATAATTTTCAAATATTCAAAAAAAGATAATTTTTGATTTACAAAACCAATATTTTATACTTAAATTATTAAAACTAATGTTAAATTTATTTAAAATAATTTTTTCTTTAGGGTTAATAATATTTAGAATAAAACGAAAGCATTTACTTATAATATTGTTAAGATTAGAATTTATTGTTTTATTTTTCATCTGTTTATATGAATTTATTTTTTTATCTTAGAACTTTGGGTAATAATTTTTTTTCTATAATTTTTTTAACTTTTAGAGTTTGTAAAAATATTAAGACTGTCATTATCAATTTCATTAATTCGAACATATGGAAATGATTATTTTCAAAGATTTAGTATTTTATGATAACATTTATATTTATAATAATACTCATAAATCTTTTAAGATTTTTAGGTTTATATTGATTAATACGATTTGTCTAAATTTTAATGCTTTTTTTAGAATAAATTATTTTATTTGTTAAGTCAAAGCCTCCTAGAAGTTGATGTTATTGAATTTTCTTCGATAAAATAAGAAATGGCAAATATCTAAAGAACCATCTATTTTAGGTATAGGAACCTCATACATCATTAAGGTAGAAGCGCATTACTTTTCTCTACCATCTGATGTATGTAATTATGTATCATGCCATTTAAAAAAACTGACTGTTTTTGTGAGGTCGACGTACATACGTCGTTCATATCTTAAGTTCTAACATTATTTTTTATTTTCATAAAAAAATCAACATGTTTTGGTCAACTGTTGCTAAGATTTAAATTTTTTAGCTACATCACTTTTATGTCGAATTTTTCAGGAAAATTTGAATATCTCGAGAAATACTAATTTTAGGTAGGTAACGAGGTAGGTACTTATTTATGAGTAGAGTAGAGTAGAGTAGAGTAATTTATTACACAACAGGTTTTCACCCAGTTACAGTGTAACAGTTTTACACAGATATACTTATAGGAACTTATTAACAAAATGATGTTCAAATTTAACATAACAAAGTTGATGTCAACTTTCGGTATAAGCAAAAGTGCCAACATTTTCAGTGAATAGATCCTACCCTCGCTAAGACTATGACGCAATTTTCAGGTCAGGAACTTTTTTCCTTCTCGAGATACTTCTAATCGACTACCCAAAATAAACCACCCTGTATATATATTAATTATTGAAACAGTTGCCCTATAACATGTTATAAGTTTCTATTAGTTCATAACAAATATAAATTTTTTTAAGCTTAAAAATCGTTGTCTTTTTGTCAGCGCTGCCACTGGCCATTCCCACCTAATTAGTTCAACAGTTGTCTGTTAGGTGGCGCCATCACTGTACGGTTGATTCTGTTATGGCCGCTGTGTTGGTACGTCGTGATTAAAATTGCTTATTTACGGTTTCTTTAGTTGTTGTTAATATCATTCGTTGATTTAATTCTTTCCTGCAGTTTAACAAGTGTTGTTATTTTCTTCTAGACCAACTTCATCACTTCCAACAAAATGTTCACGTGTTAAAATGTGTTGTGTTTATGTTTTCTGTACGAAAATAACAGTGGGATTTTTATCACATAGAATCGGATCATTTATTAAAAAGGTGAGTGAATCGTGGACAATTTCTTGCCATTTATTCGATCATCTGCATGACGATCATGCGATATGTGAAGGTTTTAGGTGCTTAATGCGCTACAGAAAAGTTTTACCAGACTTTAATTTTGTTTGCTAATGTTAGGTTATAGCGCACAGGGCCGGCGTTAGCTGCACTGAAAAAATGTCGGGGCCGGCCACTTCTCTTTCTATAAATCGGGTTTTCCTGTGGTTTGCTCAAAACAATCTCGCGTATGTATACGGAAAACACGAGATCGTTCGTAAAACGTTTGGTCTACAAAGTTATTTTTAATTTTTCAGCCCCTTAAACATGTCTAAAAATCACCTCGATTTATTGATTGTTTCTTACGTCTTTTTTTATTTTCTGGAAGGTTTTGATTATAATCTGAAATTTCAAAAAAATAGACAAATTACTGGAATTTTCCGTAAATTGCCACTAAATAAGTTTGAAGGTTTACCAGAAACCAGACAATAAAATAAGCGACACAGGCGCAACTAAATTAGTGGTCAGTCGCCATCTTCTATGGGGATTAACTGCAACCGACGAGGGTTCTAATGATATGCCAGCGAGTAAAAGAGCAACTATAAACATGCCAAGAAACATAGGCAGGCGGGTTAGTTATTTATGGTTGAAAAGTCAAACTTTGACTGCCGGTTGTAGATTTAGGGCTTGCTTTCACAACCAAAAACTGGCAAAATTAGTAGTTCAATTGCTTTGTGGGTAAAACCATGGATGAATAAGAGAAATTTTGCGACAAAATGAAACGATATTTCTTTATTTGAAGTTTAGCATAATAATTATTTATTGTACGCATCTGGTTAGCACCTTCGATTATTAAATACGAAATTTTGTTGGCTGTGTTTTACTACCCATATTGTAAAATTTTTGTTAATTCTGTCCGTGTGCATTAGATAATATAAATATTTTACACTCGGGTTCTACCAGGTTTGCCTCCTGACGGAGCATTCAAGTGGACGTTGTGTCCGTTGTGTCTTCTATGGTTGTCGTTCCGCAAGAACTGCCAAAAAGTCACAGCGCACTCTGAATGTTGTTTTTAAGTAAATGCTCCATTATGATTCTTATCCAAAATGCAAAATTGGGTACCTCGAATACATATTTTATTCTTATACAGAGTGATTCATTTTGAGTGGTCTATTAGAAGTATCTCGAGAAGGAAAAAAGTTACTGATCTGAAAGTTTTGTCATAGTCTTAGCGAGGTATGATCTATTCACTGAAAATATTTTCAAAATGGTGGCACTTCCGCTTATACCGGAAGTTGTCATCAACTTTGTTATTTTAAATGGAATACCACAATTTTTTATTTTTTTCTGGATTTTATGAAAAATTTGAACATTATTTTGTTAATAAGTCTTTATATCTAAAATCAGTATTTTTCGAGATATTCATTGTCCTGAAAAGTTTGACATAAAAGTGATGTAGCTAAAAAATGAAAATCACAGCAACAGTTGACAAAAACATATTGTACTTTCTATGTTGTACGTGAGAAATAATGTTGAAACATAAGATGGTTTCATAAAATTTTCAAAATATTGAACAGTAAATTTTCTAATGAACGACATACGTCGACCTCACAAAAACTGCCAAAAGTAATTTTTTTTAAATGACATGATACCTAATTACATACATCAATTGGTAAAGATAAGTAATGCGCTTTTAATGATGTATGATATTCCTATACCTAAAATGTATGGTTCTTTAGATATTTGCCAATTCTTATTTTATAGAATGAAAATTCAATAAAACCGTCTTCTAGGTCTAGGAGGCTTTGACTTTAGCAGCATTGTTGACAAAACAAAATTTTCACGAGTCTGACAGCTGATTGTTAAGAAGATGTCAAATAATTACTCAAATTTGCTAATTTTGAATTTATTTAACATTCATGGAGAATGTGACAAAATAATTAGCAGAACATCCAGAACATGTATCCTGAAAAACCACCAATGAACAAACAAAAATTTAAAAGATTGCAAAACAATTTTGTTACATTTTGAAACTGACACGCAGAAAGAATACCATCTAACCGTCTCACATCAAATGTTAAGATTTAAATTAAATAGTTTAAAGTGTTGTCCATAAACATTTCAGCATTCTTCTATTTACTGCTGCTAAAGTCAAAGCCGCCTAGAAGTCGGTGTTATTGAATTTTCTTCGGTAAAATAAGAAATGTCAAATATTTAAAGAACCATACATTTTAGGTATAGGAACATCATATATCATTAGAAGCGCATTACTTTTCTCTATCAATTGATGTATGTAATTAGGTATTATGCCATTAAAAAAAATTGACTTTTGGCTGTTATTGTGAAATCGACGTAATGTGGTTCATTAGAAACTTTCCTGTTTCTATTTTTGAAAATTTTGTCAAATCATCTTAAGTTCCAACATTATTTCTCACCTACATAAAAAATTCAACATGTTTTCGTCAACTGTTGCTCTGATTTAAATTTTTTAGCTAAATCACTTTTATGTCAAATTTTTCAGAAAAATTTGACTATCTCGAAAAATGCTGATTAGGTATAGGGACTTATTAATAAAATAATGTTCAAATTGTTTATAAAATCCAGAAAAAAATAAAAAATTAGGGTATTTTATTTAAAATAAAATAAGCGCCAGTGCGACCATTTTGAAAAAATTTTCAATGAATAGATCCTACCTCGCTAGGACTATGACAAAACTTTCAAGCTCGCTTGAGTAACTTTTTCCCCTTCTCGAGATACTTCTAATAGACCACTCAAAATGAATCATCCTGTATACATACTTAAATATGATAATTTTGACAACTCATTTTTATTTTGAAACAAAATTTTCTTATCTAAAAATTCTTAAAATCTTTGAAAAGAAATTCTAACAAAATATTGATTTAACTAGCTGTCAATACCTACAGGCAAGTATGATTATGTTAGTGTTTTATTTGCAATGACTTCGTCAGTTGGCTACGGTCTAACATCTCGAAAAGAAGAGAAGTTTTTAACATGACAATGCACGTTTTATTCTGTCAATTGAAGAAAAAGTGCTTAAAAAAAGAATAATTAACATTATTTTTTTGTTTGCTCTTCATAACATTTGAAACACATACCTATATACATATAACATATAACCAATAACTGGAATAAACTTGTCGTTCTCTGTGAGTAAGAGGGACGTCGATTCAATACGTTTGTTGTAGCTGATTGTAGCCGATATTTTGTCAGTTTTATGCGATAGTCGAGTTGTTAGAAAAATTCTACTAATTATATCACGTGAAAGCGGCGTGCTGTAGGCGGAGTTATATCATGCATGCACATTTTGTTGAAGCCGAAGTATGATATACACTTTTGCATGGTCTGGTCGTAGACAGTTTCAGACATTTATGAAAGAAAGATAAAAATAATTGTTTTAAATTGTAAAAACTAAACAAACGGCTCCTTCATGAACACTACTATAAACAATAGGTGGGTACAGTCTGAGCGGAAGATTATAGAAATTTTTGTTGTTTGTGTAGATGCTTTCTTTCGCTTGGGATAATGTAGAAAACATGGTCCCAGGCGAGAGAAATCATCTGCGCAAACGACAAAACTTTCCGGATTCTTTCTGTACGGCAAATTATATTTTCTTAAATTATATCTTCCCTGATAAAATTTGCTAAAAATGAAAACTTCACGCGGATTCTTAAAAAAAAGGGGCACGCTTTTATGTAAAATTGATTGTTAGAAAGGGCTTAAAACCATTGTATGTGCAGTCAGTTGCAAGCGAGTGCAAGTAATGTCCGTCTCACACTTTTAAAATGTAAATTTCTTCTACAGATGATGTACTAGCTAAAGAAAAACCAATGCATCTGTTCCATTATTTCATATGCTTAAATATGAATTTTAATGTCTGTTGTGTCAATTTCATCTCGAGTTGCGACCGGAATAAAATACCGGCGCAAAAGTTACGTTGCTACGGTCAGTTGCGCCGGCTCTGCTTCGTTTCTTATACCGAATTTCAAGTCCTTATGTCACTGCTTCGCCAGACTTGCATCGGTATAACTCACAGCGAAGCAAGGTCGACGCAACTTGACGTTTCGTTCTTTTGTTTAAATTTTGACGCGCTTTCGCATTTTCGCCATTTTGACGCAACTTGACGTTTCTTTCGTTTAATTTTGACGCGATTTTGGATTTTCGTTGTTTTAATATTCAAAATCATCTTTTGAAATCGTCGAAATGGGGGATAAAACGTAAGCATAATGATTTTGAATGTGAATGAACAACTATTGTGTGGTTTTTGTATTTTAAAATTTGAAAATCCGTGATAATTTTGAAAATTTCCAACTTTTGCTTGATTGTATTCCAAACTGTTGGTGTTAGGTACACTCAAATGAACTCCAGATATACCTAATGCTAATTAGAATAATAGTAATAATATTCTGCATTGATTGTTTTATTTAAGTCCTTTTCTAAGCAATAAATTTAAATCTATCAAAGACCTATTCCTTTTCTAATTTTAAATAACAATAATGCCAACAACAATTAATAATTTATTATTGTTTGTGCAAAAATAGGAAGCACAAACGAATAAAAAAGTATGGTGTACAAATCTAGGGTTTCGAAGAATTTATAAAAGAAAATGTTGGATTTTGAACAAAGTGTAAAAGGATGCACGGGAACTTCGAAAAATAGATTTATTTCCTGCCATTTTCATCTATTTCCAGTACCTATTTTGAATCTACCTCTCTAGCTATCACATTTCCACAATGATTAACCCAAATAATTAAGCCAAATTTTCCTCAAATTTAAATAATAGGACAAAAACAGGTTGTGATTGTGAAAGCTTTATTTAATAATACATCATGTCACAAAGCACTGGGAAGGGGTATTAATTAATGTTATAAGCACAGGGGGGCACTAAAAACTATGAAAGATGTTGTTCGATTAATTGGGCACAATAATTATCTTAGGGTGCGCCGAGATCTCCTGGTTGGGGACCAACATGGGCCAGGGGATGATCTTGTAGATCCTCTACTTCCAAATTGAAGTCGAGGCATATGTTGTGTAGAACATAACAAGCCACCACAAAATCTTTCCAGGAGTCTACCTCATGTCAGTGCTGTCCAAAATATGCCAGCAACTTTTGAGTACTCCGTTGGTTCGTTCTACACAATTTCTTGTAGAAATGTGAACGGAGTTGTAGAGCTGCTCGGCCTCAGTTGTAGGATTACGTAGAGGCGTCATCAGCCACGGTTCTTGCGGATACCCCGAATCTCCAATTAACCAGCCAACAGGAAAGTCTTGATTTCCTTCTGCTAACGCGGCCCGTACAGCCAAATTATTCCAGATGCAGGCGTCGTGATTATTCCCTAGAAACTCGGAAAATACATTAAAAATGCGCAGATCCGGGCCGACAATCAATTAAATACTCACCGAGTGGTAATAATGACGGTTGAAGTACTGCTACGTTCGTTTTGATCCAATTTTGAGGTTAACAAATTCAAAACATACTGGAACACCTGTCTGTTTAATCTTGTACGTTGAAAAAGTAATGCCTCGGAAATATCCAAGGTCTAAAACACATTTCGTCGGAAATGCACGTTAATTTCACCGTCATCACCGTCGAAATCACTTGAATCGTCGAAAAGATCGAAGGCAATGCCTACAATCAGCTGATCGACGGCCGCCATTTTTATCACTAACACCGCGCTAAACTGGCTAAACTGCCGCTATATCGCCTAGGAAGGTCGTGGCAAATTCCGGCGCAAAAGTTGCTCCGGTATAACTTTGCGCCGGCAGATGAAATACACCACAACCGAGTTGCTACGATCTGCCCGCTATACCCGAAGCAACCGGCGAGTTGAAATTGATGCATTAGGCGATAAATGACTTCAAAGAAAAGGGACAAAACCAACTGTTGTGTTTTTGGATGTCACACATGCAGGATGAATGAACGTGAACGTAATGTTAGATTTCACCTATTTCCACCAGTAAATAGCGGCTTTACTTTTATTCCAAATACTTTTGGCGGGAAGGATAAAATGGATAGACGAAAGGCATGGAAAAAGTTTTGAGGATGGGAAAACCTGCTTCAAATTATATGAGGGTGTGCGGAAAACATTTTACACCTCAAGATTATATATGTGGTTAGTTTGACAAATGTGCACTTCAATTTCAAATTGATCACTGTACGTATTTATTTTAGCTTCATCAGTGACAACAAAACCGAGATTAAAGAAAAATGCTGTTCCCTCTCAAAATTTACCAATTTCAAAATTAAAAAACAAAAACTCCAAGCCAGGGAAGGACAATATTGAAACATGAAACACCACTATCTGAAGCAGCTATTTGCGCTGGAGTTAATGAGACCGATGAGACCAATGAGACCAATGATGTGCTTACAATAGACGATTTAAATGAAGAGGAACGCGATGCAGTAACCGTTTTATTAAATTTGGAGGTGAAGTTTATTTTTTCATTCCTTTTTACATGCAAAGTGTATCATTTTATTAAAATAATTAAAAGAAATTTTGTTAAACACTCATTCTGCTCTTCCTTCGTTAGGGACCTGCATCGTTTCAGTTTCTTTGGTATGCAACTTGATTCATTCAGAGGCCGTGCTTTGTAGCTAGCTTCAACCGCAGTTTTTGATTTAGCCCAATAACACGACACATCTGTAGTTGACAACTTCTCCAAAGACCGTATATCATTCCTGAAACAAACAGCAGATATATGTTTACAGGTTCCAGATAGACCAGCTTTACATGTGCACTTAAAATTGTTTATTGCTACGTGCATCTTATTAATGGAAAACTGCCCATTAATTTCGTGGGATGCAGCAGAGAGCGTACTTGTCTGGAGGCACAATCCCACCACACTAAACAATCTGTCATTTTTGATCTTCACAATGTCGCACAATATTAATTGTTTGGCAAACAAAACCTCTTCACCCTCTACAACACAGCAACTATCTGCAGTGGCATTCAGATAGTTCAAAATCGTATTTAGCCTTAAAAAGGCACCTTTACTACTTGTATTTGCCATACCTACAATAAAGAAAATTAATAAACATAACCTGACACACTCACCACAATCAGCTGTAATTAGATCTTGGTAGCACTTTACGCACCTACAGCATTATATTCGTAAACGAAACGATTAAATAGTCAATTACTGAAAAAATTATGTTGGTTTCACTTCGTTTTATTGTTTATAAAACACTTAAAAGCACAATTGCGACAAACGACACAAACACAACGAGTATGATTTAAGCGAACAGCTAATCGCGCTACACTAGCGCCTCATCGGTAGTCGAAATCGCGAATTCTAAGATAATTTTGGCACTTAATTTTATATTTACTTTTCTTTCGAGTAACAACGAGGCACTACTTGTTGAACACGGCAACAGCACCCCACTAATCCCTGTCAGTGGTTGGTTACACACGAGAGACATCACCATTACGAAATTTGCACTATATTTTATACATATGTTAGACCCTCGTTGATATCGCCATAAGGCAACTATAAGAAAGTTTACGTCTATGAAATTACATTTTTTCACAAAAAGGTCTACACAGATTACGATATATTTTGAAACATAGCAGTCGCTGCAAAATAGAACGCAGAAATTTAGTTTATTATATTTACTTATTTAAACACTTCTAAAATTTAGACCCCATCATTCAGATCTGATAAACGTGGTGTTGCAAGACATTGCAGTAACCTACTTCTTGTTTTTTTTTTTTTACAGGATGTCTCGAAATTAACCTGCAATACTTTACCAGAAACTTCTATGATCAGAAATAAGAAGAAAGTAGTTATTAATTGGGGTTAAGGGGGTTTTCAAAAATTTTAACAATTTTTTGACAAAAGTTATAATATTCACCACCATTTTGTCTAAGAATTACTATGTTATTTGATGCAAGCTCTCTTCATCAAATATTTTTGAAATTAAATTTGGAAGAGCGTAGAAAGTTTTAAAATTTTTACTTATTTTTATTTTGATGAATCCATGTTCAAAAATCTAAATTAGTTATTATATTGCCGCTGCATTCAAATATTTTCTCCCAAAATTTCATCACAATTGGTCAAGAACTAACTTCATAATTTATATCCCTTGCTTTTGGTCACTTAACAAAGCGTGAAAAACCCTTTAAAAGTGGTTTTTAAAGGAGCTACTGAGAGGCCCTACTGAGAACTAGGAAGCATCCACAGTTTGGGATACCAACTACGATCTCTGAAGTAGAATAGTAGAATTTTTCTAACAATTCTACGATCGCATAAAACTGACCTGCAACAAGCAAATGATAAATAGTTCTTTACAAAAAATTATAGATGTAGGTCTGCTAGGACAAAGAAAATAAGAGTTAAAATTGAAGTAGTTTGCACTAAAGTAAAGTAAACAATGGCCAAAAATTGGATTACATACACATTTCAGCAAGAGCACAAAACGGCGCTCCATTTCATTACCAGGACTGACGCTCTCGCCCTGAGCCACCGACCCACCTTCTTTCTCCGTGCTAAACCTTCGTCCCTTTCATCCATTACGATTGCAACAATTTATAGACCGAATCTAGACACTGGAGTGTCTACGTGTGTACTCAGTAACGGTTTGCCAGTGAGTTGCAAAGTTTAATCGAGACTCTCACTAAAAATAGATTAAAAATCTTTGCAGATAAATTCATGAAGTGTGGTTGTAAATTGATTGCATGTGTAAATCAGTGAATCGCACGTGTTTACAAACATTATCGGTTCGTTTTCTCGTGGAATTCCTCATGTTTTATTGATGATCACTTCGACAATTTCGTAATATTCAATCTGAAGTCTTTATATTATAGCATAGCTAAAATATTAAAAACCGACTCCCACATCATCAGTCTCGCACCGAGTCATAAATGAGGCGTCGTCTCGTTTTCCTCTGTTCGTTTATCTATTTGATGGTGAAACCATTGTTTTTGAGCGATGTAGACGAAACACAATTAAGTACGGGTACTTCCCGTTACTTTGGCAATTCTGAGGTGGCGATTCGGATAATCGTTCGCCGGCTATGACCCGTTAATGGCACGCTTCTCCATCCCCCAGGGTGCCGCCTTCGCCGCCACTCGAAACAGCCGCCGCTATCCGCAAAGCGGTCGGCGTTCTCAAAGGTGCCGCCGTCGTCATCAAACAACGGCGAATCGCGGCATCTTTGAGATCGCAGGCGGCTTGGTGTCTGATGTGCCCGTGTGTGTGAGTGTGTGTAGACTTAAAAATTATAAAGTCGCTTTTCTACTTTGATGAAGCTGTGCGGGACATTTGCTGGCTTTTTTAGAGCAGTTTGCGCCCCTTTGTTTACTCACTTAGGACAGGCACAGTGCCGGAGAGGAAATTGGGCGACGGGGGCAAAAATGTTTGGAACAGGTAGCGTTGATGGAATTGTTGATCGTGGCAAACCCGACTTTGAAGGTGAGAGCTTCTGACTTCTTTATCATGTCAATCCAAGAGCTGTAATTTGTGCATTCAAGAAGCCAACATTATTTTTGATTGTTGTTCAACAAATCCCAAGATACCACCAATAATAGATTGTCACAGTTACAGTGTTAAGTAATTTATAATTATTGATATTATTTTATTGAATTGATTGACCAAAGGAAAAAATGACGCAATAATTTAAAAATATTATGTAAGTGATTTTTGTAACACAAAAAATATTAGCGATTACCAAATGGTGGAAGTGTACGACAAATACAACAAACAAAAAGGGTGTCGACCCAATGCGCACACGCTAAGCCTAACTTATTTCTCAAGACAGCGAAATGTCTGTCTTCAGCTTGAGATGGACTTTCGTCTTACTTTTGCGACTATGAATTGCATTTCAAGTTCAAAGTTGGTCCACGTGCATGCGCACGTAGATGCGGGTGGAAAGGAGATAGACCTATTGTGGGTGTAACGGAATTATACGAAATTTAGGCAATTTCGTGCAGTGCCTTGGAGCTACATAGCGCTCAACAAAATTATTTAAAAAAGTACAAATATTTGAAAATATCATTTTTTTATGTCATGCAAAAGCCAGGGTAGGCGGTGCCTATTTTGCCTACCCCGGCGAGCCGCCACTGATACCGGCTATGGGTTTTTTGCTTATACCTCAAAAACGGTTAACTCAAGCCGAAAAAATGGTTATGTACCAAGTTGAACCTGACATAATTTACCTCGTAATTTACCATCAGAAGGTTTCTGTTATCTATTATAGTTTCTGCCCCATGCGTATCAAAAGCATATCTTATGTTTCTGCCTGACTGATGCAATAGTTTTTACTCTATGCTCATTAGGGCCACTTGTATAACAGCTAATTAAACTACAAAATTACTAAACTCGGTTTATCAGCTAACCATAATTTAGTAAAAATTGTCTTGTATAAATGGGAATAAACTTTCGATTAGTTAAACTCGACTTATTGTTGGTACCAAAGAAAACCCTAAATTTAGTGAAAACATCTAAACAGCCCATCGACATCAAAGTAATCTGCGCGCCTTGTCTTTTAGTTTTGGCATCGTTTTTTATTTGTGACCAGTCCTGTTCTTCTGGAAAATTTATAAACCACCCTTGAAACTGTAGACTCATGCATCTCATTTACGTTTTCAACCATTTTTAGAAAAGAACCATTTGCCAAAAATCGAAGTTAGAATATCCTTTTCCTCGGCAGATAGGGCGTGATTTCTGAAAATATATTAGGTTTTATTTAAAATCGACGGGTCAGGAGCCATGTCTATAATGATTTCTCTCCAAAACAACGTTTGCTGCACAACTTACAACATCTCTTTAGGACTAGATTGTTTTTGGGTTTTGCAAGTTAGGTTGATTCTGAAGTATTCTGAACATTGCAATCTATACGTTGTTTGCTATATCGACGAAGCTTCATATATCTAGTACTGTCCTTATCCTTTTCCGAAGATTATTGTTTATGTGCAAAATTATTCCCTTCTTACTTAAGTTTAGGGTGTTTTGGTGCATTTTTTTGAAAGCTACTTTTCAAGACAATCTGATGAACTAACTCGGTGATGTTTCAGAAACCGGAAATAACTACTTTGACTTATTTTCGGATCCTTAATTCAGTCCAAATCGTTTAAGTCCAAATTCAATGGAGTTTGCGCAACGGGAAGTGAAGACTAGAAGTAGTTCCTTGACTTGTTACGTTTAAGTGACGCATTTTTTCGAAAGTTACTTTTAAAGACGATAGTAGAGTAGATCGCACTTTTGCCTTCTGTTTCTAATGACCTAGTTAGTTAATTGATTTAATTAGCTAATTAGGTCATTACAATGGAAAGTGAGAATGCCATTAGATAGCTAATTAGGTCGTTACCTGAGAAAGCTAAATAATTAGGTCATTAGAGAAGAAAAAGCTAAAGTATCCTCTTTTATAATTAATTGAAGTTTTTATGGAAGTTATTCATCCCTTTTCAAAAAAATGTCTATGAAAATAGACAGTGGTAGATTCCTCACGTTAAACCTTAATAAGTTTCTAAATGGAATGTCTGAAATTTACCGATTTTACCTTACTAATGCCAATTATGACACATTAAACTTGAAATTTAAAAGCTCTTCATAACCTCAACATACCTTTATGAAATGAAAAATTGTAGATTTCCTCAATACGTTCATAAGCTCCTAAAAGTGCTTATAAAGCGCACAATAATAATAATAATAAAATGGAACTTACTTACATTTTGTTTGGTTTTCGAGAAGGAGACGTGAAGGACGTGAAGTCACAAAGGATGTCAACATTATCACTGTTTCCAAACAATAACAACAACTGGAAATAATACAAAATCGTGAAATGACCGACCTTACACTGTTGTTGGTTCTAAACTGACGCTAGAAATTTTTTTTCCTAGGTGGTGGGAGAATTTTTGCTTTCTAAATTTGGTAATTATTGGAGGGGGTCATTAAAAAATTTAAGGCCATTTTATCATCTAAGATTTCTCCGTTGTCGGGTGGCACTTTGACTTTTTAATTTTGAAAATAAGACTTCAATTATTTGCTTTGGAATTTTTGCCATTGTGGGCTTTTGCACAGATTTCACTATTTCCAAAAATGTTATTTACGTATAACTTTTCTCAAGGATTTTCATCAAAAATGTTTTTTTTTGTTGTGTTGTGGCACTTTAACTTTCTAATTTTTGATGACTTATATGGAAAATTTTTAATAACTAAGGCATAAGATTTGCGCATGTTTTATGTCAAAGTTGTCACTGTTTCCAAACAATAGCAACAATTGGAAATTGTTTATTTTATTCTTATCCTGGACACACTTTATTATTGAACGCGTTGTCTGAAGTAAAGTTTGGCGAATCTACAGCTGTGGCGGAAATGGGAAGAACGACTCCTGAAGCAAGAACTGGAAAATTTACTTTGTGTGTTTTTGGCTTCTACAGACTGTTTCACCAAAAACGGACGGATTTCTAGCCGAGTTATTTGAAGACGTAGAGAAGAAATTCTGAATCCTTCTTGAATTGAGGAAGAATCTCTATGATCGACGTGTAAGTTTCTTATACGTAGATCATAGAGATTCTTCTTCTGAATGAAACAGTCTGTATGTACAGCTTGCAGAGAAATTAATGTCGTATTGGGAGCCGTTGCGGACAGCACGATTAGTTTGGGCGACTGTTCGGATTGTCCTGTTGGCTTATTTTGAACCTTTGGAGGGAGGCTAGCTCGAAATTATTTGCTTGAGTCTGCACAAGGAGATTCCCGGCTAGCCTCTCTCCAAGGGTTCATATAAGCAACACGACAGTCGACCAATCTAATCGTGCAGCTTGCAACGGTTTTCGATACGACATTAATTTCTCGGCAAGCTGTACATCCGGAGTGCTCAATAAATTTATTACTGTATCCCTAAACTAATTGTCCGCAAGGGCCACGTAACGCAACCGTTTACCTCCCAAGTTGGTTTTACATTAGGTAAAAAATAAAAATAGGTTTTCTTTCAAGTTTCGCCACAGCTGTACTCATGAACATATTGGAGTCAACGTTGGACGCATAGCCTAGAGTCGTCTAAAGACGAAACTTAAAAGTATCTATTAATCTATTCTGTTACCATTGGCCGTTACATCCGGACGTTACATCCGAAATTTAACAATTTAGTTTAGGTTTATAGCGCAATAGAAAATTGTACAATTCATTAATAACTGCAAACATTCGTTTTGCCATGATTTATTTCAATGATATAGCTTCAATTAATTGGCGCATGTACATTCTCCAAACGTGCCTCAATAATTTTACTGTTTTTAGGTTTTATAAACATCAGCCCCCAGTCTCGGACATTTGATAATTTGAAAGTGTACGGTTAAAAACACAGTTAATTGAATAGCGCACGAAAATTTAGCACAAAATTTCTATTTGATTTAAAAAAAAACTCCTGAAAGTTTACCGTGGTGCGGCGAGATAATGGATTTTCATGGTTATAGCACTCGCGATGTACGACAGAGGACGCGGTATCAAAAGGGACACACCAATGAATTTCAGTTTTCTAAGGTGCATCGATCAGGCGTTTGTCATCAGCAGAGTTAGCTATTTCACCAATTTCTTGAGGTGTGTAATTGTTTTCGACTTGGTTTTTCCGGAGGCGACTGCTTGAATTTATAAAAACTTAAAGTCTCGTCTCGTCGCTGCAGCGTTGCTGCTTGGGATAGGGTATTAAATATGCAAAAGACACGTGAACGGTTTCGAGCGGGTGAGGGTTTGCGCCGGGTAAATTTGTTTTTGGGGGGTTCTGGGTCGCGTTGTCGGGATGCGCTCGGTGTGGGTTGATGGATGACGGGAAATCGAAAAGAGTTGTACAGGTGTGGGTTTTATTGTTGGGAATCGGGGAAAAAATCGTCGTGCTGTCAGAGAGATTATATGTTATCTGATTGATTGAGCAAATATGAGCGTTGCGGTAAAACATCAAAGGACCACGCGAAAACTAGCAATAATTTGCATTATCGTCTGAGCGCCTATCTTAATAGCTGATGAGGTGAGAGTCTGACGTTTGCACACTTTCTAAATTAAATATTCATGTTAATGACATGGAAAAATCTTGTAAGGGTGCAATCGTGCAGAAGGGGAGAAGTTACCAAATAATAAGGTACATAACTATTTTTTAACGAAGTTCTTGTAATTCAACGGTTTGATATAAAAATATTTCAATTACTCGTTATCAATTTTGGAGGTCGTGATGATGAGCTTGAAGAAAATCAAAGAGATGAAGTGAATATTACGATAGGAAATCGCGATCGAAAGTGAAAACTAACACCATTTAAAAAAAAGAAAAAAACGATAATGTTATCTTGTAGTGCATTAATCATAGTTTATTTCTGCCAAATTTTCAATTTTTAACTCCATTGGAAATACGCAATTAGGCACCGGCGGTTCTTGTTGAAATACTCTGTATAATATGGTACAATTAAATAGTTGAAATGTTAAAATTATTTCCAGTACCTATATGATTACTTTTAACTTTAATTTAGTTTTATTTTGCTTAAAGATATCAATATCAATATTTTCTTAATTTTTTCAAAATAAGAGAATTTTTTTAGCTGAGGTAAAAAAAAATTATATACTATCACAATGCAATTGTCTAAATTTTTAAAAAGTTGCAGAAATGAGCATAATTTGATTTTAAAAAGCCCTGTTACAAGCTGTCCGCGAAGCATGTTGTTGATCATTTCTGAGATTCAACCTCCCAACTGACCGCCCTTCCTCGCCGTTGACAATGAAGCGCGGCTGGCATGGCATAACAGCGCACTTTGAAGTCCACTATGGGCGGTCTAAAATGTATAAACAACTGAAGCTGTAAATAACTGTTGATTTTTGCAAAAGTAAGTTATGCGGCAAAATGCTCAAATTACGAAAGTTCCACAAAAGGATTAGTATAGGGTGCACGTCCGGTGTGGGCCGGACGCTATATCTGCAAGGGGTTGGTGCACAATTTGTGTATATCATCCAGGTAACTACAAGATGACACTTAATAAGGATTAAAAAGTGTCCAATTCGTGCACGTCCGAATCAATATAATATACTTAACGTTAGTAGGTATGCAAAATGCGACGCTTGTGACGAAAGCTTGCCTCCATTGCCACTGCGAAACTATAAGCAATTTAGTTTTTTTTATAGTTTTGTATAGTTTAAGCAAGTACGACTAACGACAAGCGACGGATAATATTTTGTTTGTTTTGTGTGTATGGCTGAAGGTACTGCTTGATTGGAAGCGCGCGGGTACTTCGCAACATAGTTAGCGCTCAAGATCCACCATCAGGCCATGTGACTACGACTATATCGAGACGAGTCGAAAAAGGCATAGTGGAGGAAGGCTACTCGACCGAAAAAACAGGATAGGTTACCATTTTACTCGACTAAAGCCTAAGGGTTAATTGGTGCGTACACATCAATCATCATTGCGCATTAAATTGTAATTTACTTGAATTTGTTGTAATGAATTGGTATAATGGATGAATTTAATTCATTTAATTGAAATTGAATTAGCTGAATTGAAGTTTGAATTGGTTGAATTGAAACTTAAATTTGTTGAAATTGGCGCTTGTGCGCAATGTCCTTAATTTGTCTTTAGTTTTAAGTTGTCACCAAATATATTTTGAACACACATGATTTATCTAGTGTTTGAATAATTATTGGATTGAAAAAAATATATATCGAGGAAAACAAAGACTAAAAATGTGACTCAAAAGTTTGTCAATTTTTAAGAATCGTTTATGAATTAACCATTTAAAAAATCATATTGAAGCAAATTATCTCAAGCACATTTCTCATCTTTTCTCTTTCTTGTTGTATTTTTACATTTTCTTTATCACATCTAGAAGAGCCAATTTATACGAACAAAATTTGAGCTTTTCGAACGCCCGACTTAACGTGTGGTTCAAGGAAGTTGTAATGCAAATTGGCAGGAGGTGTTAATTCTCCTAGTCCGTCTTTCAATGTCTGATACATATTGAAATTTTGTGACCAGTGTCGGGTGAAAAATTTACCAGAAACGGGGAATATGAAATACCTTTGCAGTCGTGTGGAAAAGTATGCGATATTCCATCGAATAACTCAACCTTTTAAATCATTCAATGTCGAAGCTAAATAAGATTCATAATTTTTTCTCTGTATACTGTTTTGTGTATAAATACCGAGTAGTTTTTTTAATGTCAATGTATAAAATCATTGTGCAGAGAAAATTTCGTTTTTGAAGTATACAACTCGAACAACTCGAAATTAATGACATTGCTTTAGTAAACCAGCAAGTTGTACATCGGCAGTATCTGGAAACCGTTATAAATCACGGCCGCTGCCATATTATGCCGCCGAGTTCTTCCTATAATCATTGTATTAGAGATTAATCCATATACAATGCCATAATAATAATTAGTTAATTGACCGGTCTGTCTTGTCCATCTATTAGTCGCGTGTTTCGATTTTTCTTGTTTGAACCGAGTCACCTTAGTCATAATCTTGGTCCAACATCAATCACGACGTCTATAAATAGACGACGGAACGGAGATGAATAATCGTCTCGCCCATGCCGCCAAATCGGATCAAAGTAGGCGATTGTCTTTTTCAGGTGTTTGATTGAATGTTGAGTAAAAGAAGAACAAAACGACGACTTGGTGAGAGCCGGTGGGTACCATCGGCGAGGGTCAGCAACCGCGGTACCGCTGGCTGCCTCTGGGCTTCAAAGAAGTTGCCGCCCGCCATTCAGCGCCGGTCTCACACACAAGCGACATTCTGTGTATACCCACGGAGCAGACGGCAGACGCGTTCAGGGCCGGACGGAGATAAATTTATGGCGCCGGCGCGGTTTTTCCGAGTTTTCGAAGGAAAACCACGTGTTTTGCGGCCGCATTCGCAGTTCCGGTGCGGACATACAGACGAGTGAAAATTTTTCTGGCAATTATTGTCAATATGTTTTTTTAACGGGTCAAATTGTTGCACTCTGATTCTGGTTTGTTCTACTTTTCATTGGTATTAAAACGAATACATACCTACTGTCAATATTAAATTATTTACGTGAGTTACGCATACTGTACTCGGAATGGAGGAACTATTATGTAACAAAAATTTGTATAAATTGGTACACCCGAGTTCAAAAGTAATGTCCACCTGTTAAACTTTAAACTATGTAGTTTATTTTCCACATAAAATCAACACAGACATTCAAATTCATATTTATGCTAAGCATATAAAATAATGGAACGGATGCAATGGTTTCCTTTAGCTACTACCTTATCTGTAGAAGAAATTTAAATTTTAAAAGTGTGAGATGGTTATTACTTTTGAAACTGGCTGTACCTACATTTAAAGTATAGCGTACTCACAATGTAAAGAGAGGAGGGTTTAAGCAATTCTGAAATTTGGACTACAATTGAATATTTATTTGACGTTCGGTTGTCAAATTACTAGAAACAAGTTTTTGATTATTTCGCCGTTACCAAATATTTTTTAATTTTTGTTATTAAAAATGAAGGTTAGGCACTTCGAAAGATGTACAATTGACGACATTGAAAATGTTTATTTCACACTTTTAAAGTTTAAATTTCTTCTACAGATGATGTACTAGGTAAACGAAACCCAAATATCTGTTCCATTATTTCATATGGTTGGCATAAATATGAATTTTAATGTCTGTTTGTTTTTTGTGGAAAATAAACGAGTTGAAAGTTTGACATTTTCTCTGCAGTCGGCTGTATCTACTAGAAGATTGACAAAGGGTACATTAAACTAATACCGCATATTATGTTAAGTAATCGTGGAGAATAATATATTTCGAGTCAAATGATGCAAAATGAACGAACACCGTAACATTTAAAATTTTGATAAATTATTAACAAACGTTCCTCATGTAGGTGAAAGATCTGTATGGTTTGAGTGATGCACGTGTATGTTTAATTGCTACATAGTGGTTATTTTTTTTTTTGTAAAATATACATTTTAATGGTAAGTTTGTAACATTCTAAAAGCTTTTTCAGTCTCATTTTTTCTATAACAATTAAAAATTAACAGATACGAAGAATAAGAATATAGGGAAGAAAAGTTATATTATGTGACACCTCAGTTTTTCCAAATATTTAATTTCAACAAAAAAGTAAAGACATTCAGCCGTATTGCGTATCCAAGATGTTAGACATAACGCGGGGCGTGTCCTCAAGTTGACGTTATGTTAGAGAAATCGGTATTGCGTATCGCCGCTAGCCCGTTAGCCGTTCATGTTATGTCTGAAATTTGGACGGGACCTCTAGACATGCCGTTGAGGCTTCGACGGAGACGTTAGCAGTTTCGCGCATGCCCCGCAACGACTGACGGCTGTCACTAGTCGGCGCTCAACCTAACTTTTCTGAACGTGTTTCGATATTTTTGTGTATTTGGTCGGTTTCATCGCAATTATGGCAGCGTTAGATAATTTGCGAGATGCAGCACTGGGTGAATTACTAGAAGAGGAACTAGAAAATGCACTTGAAAGGTAAGAAGACATTACGGTAAAAGTACCTAAACATGGATTTTAATTATTATATAACGTATTTTAGGCAGAGGGCAACCCTGGAACGGCGTAATCTAAGAGATATCAGTAACCCGTTCCAATTTGAAGATGGAGCTTTATCAAGAATTTTTGAGTGTCGAAGGCAATAGCCCAAAATTTTATAGAAGCTCTGCGATCACACCTTCCACCATGGCAAAAAAGATCCGGTGTACCGATAGAATTAAAAGTACGTATTTTACATAGTACTTCAATAAACATAAATTTTCTTGTTTTAGTGGGTGATAGAGGTTGGTTAGCAGAGGGAAGAAGAACACGGAATTGTCTGTCCCGGGAAAATTTTGCATAACCTCCTGCATCCAGCTGCAAATAGGGGGACCAAGTCTCACACTAAATTGTAACTAGACTACAAAGTTTGTATTATTTGTATAGGAACATGTTTATTTTTGTATGAAATAAAAATTCTTTTAGAATGAACAGATTTATTTTTATTTATTTATTATTAAACTTGTTCCACAGCTCCTTATTGCATTAGCTTCTGATAACTTTGTTTTTCTCGTCACCAATATTTTATTTTGTTTGAGGAAATTGATCATTTCCTCAAACTGCCTCGATGTAGTTTTTTGTAGGCGATTTATTTTTCAACAAGCACACTGCAAAAATGGACAAAGGTTATTAGGGGTTGTAATAATTCCAACGGGTTAGCTGAATAGCAGATGTGGGTATTCCCAGTTTCCAAGAATTTCAAATCTCTCCGTTGTAGCCCGCCAATTTCCAACGCCATTTCATTCGTCACAGCCGCTTGTTATTCGGATGCGTTTTCTCTTTTTAACCACTGCCATTTGGCACAGTCTATCTCACTTGCTCCGTCCGCCTTCATGCCCGCTTGGTGCCCGCCGTTCGTCGCATCATTCCTAACAGGGCCCGTAACGGAGCGCGATACGCAATACCAAGTTTTACGTCAAGCGTTCAGAAGCATGTTCATCTCAACACGATAACATGACCGTTGAGTCTGAACATGGTTGATACGCAATACGGCTGATTCTTCTATCCTCTCCAACTTTTGTTTTCTTTCTTTTTTCAATCATTGCATTTTATTTTCCAGCAATGGGTGAGATATTCTTTTGATGTTATGGGGTTCAATAAAAACAATAATTCTTTGTTTAAAAGTGATTCGAATAATAAAGCATAAATTAGTGTCGAACAACGATAATTAGTATTAATATTGTTACAATAAATGCTGCAATTGTAACGAAACATTGTAGTGTTGAGTGCCAGAAGTGTTTTTGAAAATGTGTCTGTCGTCTTATTCACTTATTCTCTCGCGAGAGCACTTGTCATACTACATATTATTATATGAGAAACTGCCTTTTTCTATTAATTTCATGTTACCATATCTACCGAAATCTCATCAGTTCTTTACTATTAACTGTACAGATACTAACTATACTCTGGTACGGAAATTTAAAAAGTGATTCATTAATGTATGTTCACAATTTCTAAGAAGCTCTAGTATCTTTAACACGCGACTGCTGTCGAGTTATATGCACGACAAATTTGCCGCATCATACACACAAAGTCCTTACTATTTAGCCTCCGCCCGCAATGCTTCAAATAATGCTGATGAGTCATTTTTTTAAATTTCCGTACCAGAGCATACTATATTTATGTGCAGTCAGTTTCAAAAGTATGTCCTTTTCACACTTTTAAAATTTAAAGTTCTTTTACAGATGATGTACTAGGTAAATGAAATTCAATTTCATACGCTAGCATAAATTTGAATTTTAATGTCTGTTTTAATTCTATGTGGAAAATAAACGAGTTTAAAGTTTAATAACAGGGACATTACTTTTGAACTCGGGTGTATCTTTATCTTATCACTAGGATTGACCCAATTCATAATTTAGGTTTTATTAGTACAAAGGAAAACAAACCATATTACTTCCAGAAAATCATCTCGCGAGGCTGCCAGTAACAAAATAATCAAACCTGATTAAAGTGTACAGCCAACAGCAGGGATAATGTCCACCTGTTAAACTTTAAACTCGTTCAGTTTAGTAAGTAAGGAAGAAATTAAGAAGTATGACACTGAACGATCAATAACAGTCAGACTGTTATTGCTAAGTGAACATTTGAATTTTATTTTTGACTTGAATTTCATTTTTGATTTATTACCAAATTTAAACGACTGTATTTTTAATGGTAGGTACTTCACTGATTGACTTCAAAAATAGATCACTTCCGAGGCTGATGTTTACAGATTCTAAAAATCGAACAAAATCCTGAAAATTTACTTTACTTTTCGAGCCTGACTCAACGCAATCATGGATTAACATCTTTAAACCGTCCATTGGGCGCGACAAGAATGCGCCATCTTCATCCTTGTCTCTTAAATCCAAGCCTTAACGTAAGAAATTAACGTATAAAAAGTTAAAATACACCAAATTCAAGCATTTATATTTGTAGAAATTGTAAAGAGCGCAACTTAACGGTCGAAAAAGTTGGTCTAACTTCAACTTAACGTACGAGAGATATAGTGGGGGCTACGTGAACTGATCAGATAAGAAGTAAAACGGCATAGCTTTCTGTTATGCTATTTCTTTGTTCGTTACTTTTGAACTCGTGGCGTGTCAAACTGACAAATCTACTATACTGCGCATTAGGGTGGAGCGAGAATGTACATTTAATTTAATTTTGTTTTTTCAAAAAACTCTGTATTACCGAAAGTTGTAGATAAGGGAAAGAATCTTTTCTGTCAATTTTTATTTTCCAAAAAATGTCTTCTTCCACCGCCACAACGTAAAAAAAATTTTTTTTTTGAGGGTTAAAGGGGGGATTTTTCTGATAAAGAAAAGGATTGTTTGGTGCAATAGAAGTAAAATGGTTTTTAAATTCGATTTTTTCTGGCTATCTTTCCACCGCCTGCGTATGACAAGGTAGTCCCCCAATGTACGAAAGATCAAAAGATTCCGGGTCTTCAACATGTTTTTTTAAATGACTAAACAAACGTCCGTCAAACGCTGTAACGTGTAGTCGCTTAACCGTTTATGTGACGAGAATTAAAGCGGCAATCCCTGAAATGACATAAAATTTCAGTCAAACAGAGAAATATTCATTTGATTACAGCCTTTGCCGGCATTACGCCCAATGACTACGACATATCCATTCACAATAACATAAAACATGATGGACATAACATAACGGACTGAAAAGGTGAGCCAACTTGAACTTTCTGTCTCCTGCGTTATGTCTCCCATGTTTGGCCAATGAAGTGCGGTCTTCAGTGCGATGTCGTGCAATGTCGTGTCTAGCCGTTTGGTCCCCGATAGTCATGCCGTGTCCTCGTCTATAGTGTCGACTGAATAATTGCAAAACGTTATTCTCTCTGCATATTTCACAAAATTTTTCTTTTATCCCAATGATAAACTTTTAACTTTGACCTCAAACTACGCTCACACTGACAGCTACTGTCACTGTCCTGTCACACATCTGTCATATTTGAGGTTCATCCACACTATGCGCATGTGCAAGGCTTATGTTTCCCATGTCTTCTACGTCGTTGTGAATTTAAAATAAGTTTGTATGTTTCTTACGTTGTTTTAATGTTACGTTACGTACACTAAGTGGTTGTGAACGGGCTTTTATCGTAGGTAACGTAGAAAGCGTCATACTGGGGCATGCGCAGTATAGTCACTTTGTCAGTTCTCGTACGTTAAGTTGGAAGTTAAGGCCCAGTGGTAGGGTCGGAGTTGGCCGTTTTCCTAGACGAGATGGCGACACCGGTGTTAAATTTCTAAAAGTGTCGTCTTGTCAGGTCTTGTTATTAGAATTTGCCATTTGAAGAAGGGCTGCACAAGACTAACCGTCTGTTCTTATCTAACTCGCGTCGTTTGAGTGAGATAGCATACATTCATAGTTTGCAGACGAACATTGCACCGTCGCGTAAGTTCGGTTCACTCGTGAACGCTCTTATTGTCAGAGAACGTGGTGTCAGTCACTGTAGAGTTGCCATCTGCCCTTTTTTGAAAAAGAGTCTTTTTTTAAATAAAATGTCCTTGCGGCTTTTTCTAGTTTAAAATGTCCTTTTTTTCAAACTAAGCGCCTATTTTTTCAAATTTGCGGCGTCACGGTAATTAATACGTCACCTCACAGCCTGTTTTAGTACCATTACGGCAAAAATTGACCAGAAAAATAAAATTTTTCAAATTCCAAGCCGAAATCTGCGGAACGACAAAATCAAAGAGATGAAGTGAATATTTCGATATTAAATCGCGTTCGAAAGCAAAAACTCACCATTTAAAAAAAGAAAAAAACAAACATCGCACGACACTGAAAAGTAGCCAATAAAAAAATAGAATTCGGTGTCGTTTGTATGACAATATAAAGATTTCCTAGAAATTTTTTGAACCCTACATGAAATTAATAAGTGGAAATTATTTTAGCCTATCAAAATCATTTATTTATTAAAAATGATATCAGTATGACACAATGGACCAATGTTCGTGTCGTTGCAATTTCGGAAATAATCAATGCACTAGGGATATTATAACTGATAATGTCATCTTGCAGTGCATTAATTACCTATAGTTCATTTCTGCCAAATTTTAAATTTTTGACTTCAGTGAAAATACGCAATTAGGCACCGGCGGTTCTCGTTGAAATACTCTGTATATTCGATCGTACTACACTGGCAATCCGCGCGAACTTGAAATATTATTTTACTACCTCTTCATCACTATGACTTGAACCAAACTTAGACCCAGATTCGACATTATATTCTAAAAATATGAAAGGATTTTAAAAATTAGAAAAGTTAGTTCACTGAAAAAATTTTTATCGGTTCTGCTTCTTGTTTCTCAACCCATTGACATTGACATGACGGGAGCTAGCATAATATAATATAATATTTTACGTTTTTGTTTTGTTTCGATTCCGCAATGGTGGAAAATTTTAATGTTTTTTTCTCTTTTTTCTATTTCAATTGTGGGCTTTATTTTAAGCCTTTGACCTTCAAAAGTAATAGTTATTTATGTATCAAGGGAATAAACACCGATTTTAATCCCGACAATGTAAGTTATGCACGAGGCGGAGCCGAGGGCATTTTCATTCGAGGGATTAACGATGTTTATTCTAGAAATGCATACAAAACTTTCTTCCCAACCGTTCAAGTTAATAATAATAATAAATTAGAAAAGAAATAATTGTTATAATTGACAGATAGCTAAATGAAGTTGGCTGACGGTTATTATGAAAACGAGTTTCTTTATGTTATATCGTCATTTTTTTTAATTTATTCCCCGGGAATAAAGTACCACATTATTAGTCAATAATGAAGGAATCAAGTGCCACTTTATTCCCGGTTGAGAAGAAAAAAAAATTGCCTGCGACGCATTTCCCTTCAAGATATTTACAATGTCCTTTTTTACATTGCAACCCTTGGTGCCACGTGGTGTGTCAATTCAGAAGTGACACCACGTGGCATTGATGCCACGTGAAACCACCATTTTATTTTCTCGTAGTTAAATTACCGCCAATATTCAAATCTTGTGGCGTCATCTGCCCGCAGCAGGCTGAACTGTAGTAAATATTTGGCTGCCGCGGTGCAACAGAGAAAGCTGCAAACTTCAACGTGTATGAGTGAGATAGCTAATACTTTTAACAAAAATTTACTTTATAGCCATATTTTAGAAATTAATTGATGGAAAGCAATCTGAGAAGAAGCCCTACATACTTTGTAAGGGGCGCATACCAATATGAAAGGTCTGGAGACAGTAACAATTATTTAGGAAGTGTTAAACTTTTTGGCGCGAAGTTGGGTAAAAAAAATATACTGTAACGCAATTTTAAATTATATATGCCCCTGCATATTGATGCTCTTAAGCGTTATTCAAAAAATTGCCCAATAAAAGTTCGATTTTAAGCTCATAAAGTAAACTTAAAGTTTGAATAATTTCTAACCTCACTTTTGACCATAGGACCTGGCCTTAAATCAAATTTTTTATGCGTTAAGTTACGCTATTTACGCTTTCTACGAATATAATTGGTTGAATTTGAACACGTGTATTTTAACTTTTTCTACGGTTATTTCTTACGTTAAGTGGATGTAAACGGAGCTGGAGGTTCTTTGAATTTTTAATGAATTCGTCTTATGTAAAACTATACGAGCTTTCTATTTAAATGGATTTCTATATAGGTATATCACCACTTGTAATTTTTGATCAAAGTTTCTCTTTTGTATTATCGCCCCCCGATTGTGTATTCCTTAAAAATAATTAATTTTTAGTTAATTTTCTATGGGCGATTGTTTCAATAAAAAAAAATATTATCGATGTGGGACAAATAGGATTTGAGATAAATTCGGTCTTCATCCTTAAGGACTCACCCTGTATGTATTAAGAATAATAAATTTGTCAATAAAAATACGCGTAAATTATATATTATCAGAGCCTTATGATCTTTCTTTGGCCAATAGTGGACTAATGATATTTGTTAACTTTGCGGCTTAGGCTCAGTATTTCAGTCTTAGTTTAAACCAAGTTTACTTGAACCTCTGGTTAATATCCATGAAAACCATTGTCGTAACAATAAAAATCAACAAAGTTTAAACTGCAGTTTAGTTAACCCTTTGTGTGCCAGTGGTTCCACCATGGGACCACACAAATAATTATTTCTGAGTGGACCTGTACGCGAGCGCTGGAACCACGCGTTGATAATGTTGCAGGCTCAGACATGCAATTGTATTATTGCGTTCGCTGCGCATTTTTTACCACTTTGTCTTGACTGTACCTAAAATGTAAGCTATCTTGTGGGGCTACCTACTTCTTGTGAAAAAAGACTTGTAAATAGAAATTGGGATAAATGGCAGGTATGTAATCTATGATTATAATGTTACTATCATTCAGTTGTTGACCAATGCATGCGTATCGGCTAAATAATCCAATTCAATCCAGTTTTTTCAATTTTTCCTGGTGGTCCCATCTGGAGCTACAAATATTTCACACGCGCTTTTTTATTTTAGGAAATCGTAGTTGGAATATAGACGACTTGTCAAAGTTATCCGCAAGTGACTTATTTACCCTCATAGACGAAATTCCTTCTGATAATGAGTCTGTTATCTCCAATGGGGATAGCGAAAATGAAACAAATATTATGGAGGATGATGACGCTGTTATGGTGGATAATGGAGGTGCAGATGACTCCGAAAATTGGGACTCCGAGGATGACTTGCCTTTGATAGCCATGTTGGCTCCGGCTCCAGTCACGCCAGCAGTACCATCAATTCAAAATATTCGGTGGTCAAAATCAGCAAACAATGTGGTTGTTCAAATACCATTTGTAGAAGCTTCTGGGCCCAGCGTACCTGATGACAGGGAGAGTCCTTTGGATCTTTTTTTTACTCTTTATTCTAAAGAGCTTTTCGACCAAATCGTTTTCGAAACAAACCTATATGCAACTCAAAAAGCTGTAAGAAATCCTCAGCCACCTACAACCATTGAAGAAATCAAATGTTTCATCGGACTAAACATTCTAATGGGAATCAAGAAGCTGCCTAGTTACAAAGATTATTGGTCTGCTCGTACAGATCTTCGAGATCAATTTATTGCCACATCCATGTCGCGGAATCGCTTTAGTTGGCTTCTTGGACACATTCATCTGAATGACAATTCTTTGGAACCTAAAAAAGGTCAACCCGGATATGACAAATTGTACAAATTGCGGCCAATGTTGGACAAACTATCTGAAAATTTTGCAAAATTCTACAAGCCCTCGAAGTGCCAGTCTATAGACGAGTCTATGATTAGATTCAAAGGCCGTATCTCGTTTCGACAATATATGCCGCTGAAACCCATCAAGAGAGGGTACAAAATGTGGGTCCGAGCGAATGAATCTGGTTTTGTTTCTCAGTTTCAAATATACACCGGAAAATCTACCGATGGAACTGTTGAACAAAACTTGGGACAACGAGTCGCTCTTGATCTTACAAGAGAGCTGGTGGGAAAGCATCATGAATTATATGTCGACAATTTCTTTAATTCTGTAGAGCTGCAACTGGTGTTGCAAAGAGAAGGAATCTATATGTGCGGCACTGCTAGACAAGTAAGAAAAGGATTTCCCAAAGATTTAAACTCGGACAAGCAAATGAAGAGAGGTGATAGTGACTGGAGAATCAGCGATTCCGGAATTGTTGCCGCTAAATGGAGAGATAATAAGCCAGTACATTTCCTCAGCAATTTCCATAACCCGGAAGAAAACGAACGCATTGTCCGAAGACAGAAAGATGGATCTCGACAAGAATTTGATTGTATCAAACTTGTCAAGAATTACAATGCACATATGGGTTATGTAGACAAAAACGACATGTATAAAGCCTGCTATGAAATCGACCGGAAATCAAAAAAATGGTGGCACCGGATTTTTTGGCATTTCGTTGATCTTACTCTAGTCAATGCCTTTCTGATTTTCAAAGAAAGGACCGGAGCGACCAAGAAGACCGTATCATTGAAGGAATTCCGACTTGCTGTGGCAAATGGACTGATAGGGGCAAGTCCTCCAGTACCGCAGAAGGGGAGAAGGAGCACGGAGGAAGTCGCAAATAAGTTTAAGGTTCACGTTCCTCTAGAACGACGCTTAGACAAGGCTGCACATATGCCTGTCCATGGAACCAAGATAAGATGCGCCAACTGCAGCACACGCAAAGAACCACATAGAACTAGATGGCATTGTTCTTCGTGTAATATTGGACTTTGCCTACAGGACAAGAGGAATTGTTTCGCAGATTTTCATAAGATTTGAAGTCAAAATCGTTGTTTTTTTTTTAATTTTTATATTTATAATCATTTTTTTTAATTTTTATGTAGCAGCTATAATATATCTTACGTTTTTATTCTTTTTATTGCGCTTTCGTTACTAAAAAAAAAAAAAGATTTTTTGATGCAGAATTGCTGTCAATTCCCAGTGGTCCTGCAGTGGAACCACCTGCTTTTTCAAAAACTAGAATAAAAAAAAAATTTGGGGCAGGAATTTATGTTTTCTAGCACCTGTCCCACATAGTTCTTAAGAAAAAACCATTAATTTCGACAAAAATTTAACTTGGGCCACAAAGGGTTAAACTGAGACTGAAATACTGGGCCTTAGAGATCCAAGGGATGTATTATTTCAGAGTCCGGTTCTGAGTACCGCTAGGCGTTCCTTCTCGCAGACACCGCGGCCTGCATTACCTTACATACTTTACACGGATGACATTATGGTGTTTTTATGAGCGTCTTTCAGTTTTGTTGTCGGTGTCAGTTGCGGCCGGACGATTTTCATTTATTCTACATACAAAATGAATTGTTTTGCGCGAAGACTTTAGGGAAAAACGAAAAAACCCTTCCTGTGGCCTAGAACTGGAATCGACGGTTTGGAGCGGTTACTAGGCCCGTTTTTGGGAAGTGCAAATTACCGAGACGGCCGTTTGAACGGTTTCGAGCAATTCGCTTTGTGTTTGTCGGCACCACTGTGAAGATATTGACAGTTTTATTGTTTCTTTTAAGCCATGTTGCTTGTATTGTAAATGTTTTAACCTTCCAATAATTATTGACGTTTTCATTGGCGGCACAAATGACTTTATACATTGGGTTAGTCAAAAGTTTGGTAATTGTTTACAATTTCCACTCTTCGTTTTTTGTGCTGTTTTTTTTTGGAAATCATCGTAAAACATCATTAGAATGCCATTTTGAGCAATGAAATGTTGTGCAAATGATAAATAATTTTATGCAAAATTTATAGGGGGAAAAAAAAAGATGTGCTAGGGCAAGGAAAATGAGTAAAAATAAAAGTAGTTTGCACAAGAAAAGATATTGATTTTCGTAATGTATACATGGTGACGAATGCGTTGGTGTAATTAGTTTTTTGAAAATCGAAAAGTGGGTAAAGTAAACAATGACCAAAAGTTTCTCCTGCTTAAACTATTACACGTGGTGAGGCAGAAGTGTTTTAATATAAGTAGTATGGTGTTGAAGTTGGGGTCATGTCCATGATGAAAAATTTAAGTGTTCACCCCTGTATTTTTATGTATGTAACAATCGCAATAGTTTCGCGAGCCGTGCTGTTTTTGACCATAAAGTAAAAAATGTATATCTGACTTATCAAATTTTGTTTTGCGCGAGAAAGTTTCTGACGGCGCCCTTGGGTTTAGGGACTATCACCTGCCGATAGATCTAATTCCAAAACCTTTTTAGTTGTTAAAGTTGGTAGGAGCATACAGAATTTTCAGCAATTTCTTGTTGGTTGTGGGTGTAAAATAAACGGCAGTTGCTTCACGTCAAGTTTTTCGTCAAGTAAATTACTACGTTTACGCTTTTTCTTAATACGTATTCTGAAATGCGAATTGACTTAATCCCGTTTTAATGCGCATTTGAAATTTCAATACGTATTTACTCAATGCGGTTTACGCAGCTGGTTTTGGAGTTCAGTTGTGGATGCATAAACGCTTAATTCACAAATAATGCGCATTAGAACAGGTTGTCCAACTTGACAGATCACCCCCTTCATTTATTTTTGACGTTTGACTGAAGTTAGATTAAGACGTCAGGGTAGGTTGGATTGGCTAAACTGAAAACCGTATTAAAACAATGCCCATTTGCAATAAAGCATAAACGGGCTTAATGCGCATTCCGCAAATTTGGGAGTTACTTCAATACGCATTGGCAAATGCGAATTGAAATGCGTAAACGTAGTAATTGATAGATTACTTGGTGAATAAATTGACGAATTCCTTGACGGAAAAATTGGTGAAGTAATGCTAGCTGTAAGACTGGCTTTTCCAAAATAACACCTCAACGGTTAAAACTACCACAAAAATCTTTAGACAGAACTTACAGACAAAATTCTCTACATTCTTTTGCATAAACATTTTTGTTGGTAAGTAACGAGTTACAAGGGCCGAATTTCGAGCAAAAAATCGTCATACTTTCCATTTTTGTATTATGTATTAGTTTTTTATTTCTGGTTACTAATCCATAATAATTTTGTAAAAGTAAGTCCTTTTATACTAGTGTTCCAAAAGGTCCGCACCACTTTGATAGTGCGTTATCTAGAATTGTAGAGAATGCTGGAAACTTGTTTAAAAAATGTTGTCATTTAGTTTTCAAGTTATGGCCCTTTAAGAAACGCACAATTAAAGTTTAAATTTAGGAATACACACGGTTGTTTCAAAACAAAAGAAATATTTTTCTTTGAAGAGTTTGAAGATGAAAAAGTCGGAGAATTTATGGAACGTTTATAATCATAAAATGAGATCTTTAATATAAAAATGGGCAAAGCTTGACAGTATGGTCTATTACACCTAATAAAGGTAACAAACAGTTTCTAGGGAAACAATATTACACGACTTTTTTGCGTATAGGTGAAAGTTCAATTTCAGATTACAGTGTTGCCTTTTTCCTAACGTTAACTTGCTTATAGTTTCTAAAATGAAAGAGGAAGTTTTCAGTGCCTTACGTTAATCTTAGATAACGCACCATAGTGGTGCGGATTCTTTGAAACACCCTGTATAATAATAATGATTCATTGCCCTACAGATAAAATTTAATTATACAGTAGAATACAACTCACATTTTGCGCAGCACAAAAATTTTGGAATGATTCAAAATCGAAACACAGCAGACCTCGGTTATAACGTTCTCGGATACAGCGAACCCTCGTATAGGTATAACGAACCAAGTTTGAAGTCCCGCCATACCTACTAGGCCAGTGAATGGAGACATGATAACTAAAAAATTTAACAAAAATTCTAACATTTTTTAAACTTTGCCGTGTAATGTGTAACGAATCGAAACGGAACTTTAAAATTTTGCAACTCGATTAAAGGTCGGCATCATTGTGAAAATCGGAAAAATTTAAATTAAGCGATATCTCGACGAAAAAAATTATAACATTGTTGCAAACTCGATAGAGTTTTCATTACAATATTCAAAATGCACAGCGAAATTTGCAGGAGCTTATGAATTAGGCATAATAATTAATTATCATTAATAACATTTTTTCATCTAATTTTCCAGCAAAAATATTAACATGCTTGCAAAACTACAATCAACTTGCTAAAATCGCCTTACAAGACTCTGTAAATTTGCAACTCTATTCGGTGACGGCATGGTCCATTTTTTATAAGTTACAACAAAATCAATAGTTATTTACGTAAAAACGATTCGAAAAAAACGTAACGTGTGTAGATGTCAATTGCAAATGACTGCATTCGTAAATGTTTATTAATGATAATTAATTATTATGCCTAATTTATAAGTTCCTGCAAATTTCGCTGTGCATTTTGATTATTGTAATGAAAACTCTATCGAGTTTGCAACAATGTTATAATTTTTTTCGTCAAGATATCGCTTAATTTACATTTTTCCGACTTTCACCATGATGCCGACCTTTAATCGAGTTGCAAAATTTTATAGTTCCGTTTCGATTCGTTACACATTACACGGCAAAGTTTAAAAAATGTTAGAATTTTTGTTAAATTTTTTACCTACTCACTGGCCTATACGTCCCTATAGAACACTTAAGCTTCGTTATAACCGAAATCTACTAAACCATTACACAGAGCGGTAATTCTTAAGAATGAAGACTGGATTTATTGCCAGACCCTGTTTGTTCTACACTCGGTTCCAGATCAACGAACGATAAAAAAATTAAGAAAGAAATCGCCCAAGAGAAAACTATTAAAAATATTTTTGGTTTTTCTTTTTTTGGGCGTGGCATAATCGAGGGGCAATAACATAAAATAAACTTCGAATCTCATGATTGAGCTAAGATACAGGGTGTCCCAGAACTCGCGCCTCAGAGAAAACTGGAGAAATCTTCAAAAAGGACAAACAAATAATCCTTAAGAAAAAAATTTCTTACTTGAATTGTTATTCAAAAAAATAACATCTTAGTTCGACCAATGAACATTTTAAGCCATCCAGGTGAATTTCTCGTAATTATGTTGTAACAATTACGAGAAATTTTTTCTTAAAGATTATTTGTTTGTCCTTTTTGGAGATGTCTCCTGTATACCTTCCATGAATAAAAATAGTCGAATCTTTGTTTTGAAAACAGTTTAGAAAAAAATTGATAGTTTTATAGAATGCGAAGGTTCTGAGCGGACGTGTGTGGAAAAATAACTGATTTCCGATTTTTTTTGGCAATTCTGACTTAAATCTGGTAGTTGTGACTTTTTCTTGCATAGACCATATTAAAAATTTAGCGCAAATCGAGGAGCGAAACCCAGCTTTCATCTCTCATACTCCTACACCGTGTGCATGGAGTGTGCACTGCGGATGCGTCCAAGAACATGCCTAATTTACAATTACAAAAATATGTAGAAAATGTCTATACATTTAGTACCTATTAAAGATCTTATCATCATACATATTAAAATCATAACAAGTAGAATCCGAGGTCAGCTTCTTTTTTTGAGTTATTTATTCCTTTTTTGACAAACGTTGTAACTTCCGTATAGTCGCACTCTGCCACACAGGGAATGCCCTCATTGTTTTCGTCTATTAAAATTAAGTGGTCGTAACGAAAATCCGGAAAAACAGCTTAAACTTACAGGAAACTACGCACATTCTCTTCACGCGCCTTATTCCCTGAACCCGTCAACGATATCGGGCATGTCGATGTTGGTAATTAATGGCTTCACGCCAATTATACAACTTCCGAAACTAATTGTTTGCCTCTAATAAAGCAACGATCTTGCGTTCAAAAAAGAAGATCAGACGAAGGTGGCGCCATCATGAATAGAAGAGATGAAACACCACACAAGTCGAAACCAAACCAGGCGGCGTGAGCGTCACTCTGCCTGTTAACCCCCAAACAGGCACGTATCTCTGGTTGCATATCTCACCTTTTTTTTATATAAAAATACTTTTAGCACTAAATAAATATGTTTTATAATCACAATATGTATTACAGGAAACTACGCACATTTTCTCCACGCGCCTTATCCCGTCAACGATACCGGGCATGCCCATCTAGGTAATTAATGGCTTCATGCCGAATTACACAATCTCTGAAACTAATTGTTTGCCTCTAATAAAGCAACGATCCTGCATTCGAAAAAGAAGATCAGAGAAACATGGATGAAACAGAAGAAGTCAAAACCCAAACTAGACGGCATGAGCGCCGCGCTGCCTGTTAACCCCCAAACACGCACGTATCTCTGGTTGCATATTTCAGCTTTTTTTTTTAATATAAAATTACTTTTAAAACTTAATATGTTTTATAATCGCAATTACTTTCTATTTTAAAGCACCAAGTATATTTTTTTGTCGTCAATCTACCAAAAGTTTGACTTTTACTAGAAATATGATTTTTTTCCTAAAATATTTAAAATGTAGGTACCTACCTCTTATTTCTAAAATTTTAAAAACATGAATATTAATATCTATTATTTGGAAAATTAACTGTGGGTTTATTGCATTTCATTGATACATAATGCTGTTAAAGGTAGTACAATGGTAGCACAATGTTTGGATGTTATGTGTTGGACCGATCGGTCTACTGCCTCGACCCATCGTACCCACTTCAATGATTTTAGTAGTATTTATTTCTATGGCAATATTGAGTTTATTAAAAGCAAAATTAATCTTTAGTGGAGTATGCTATTATATCTGTGGGCCCCTCCCAATGAGTCAGTTCATCGATCGAAGAACGAAGCTGACTTCGGTTGAATACACGATGCAGCTTACCAACATTACCTATTGGACTGTCCGTCATATCAGACGGTTTGCTCTGATTATAACTGACAAGTTTTCATAGCTTGCTCTTAAATCTATTGAAAAAATAAAATATTAATTGTGTTAGACGTTGTAATAATAGTGAAACCGGAGTGTGTTGTTTCATTTCACAATAATATTTCTTTGAGACGAACTAAGATGGGGTAGGTTCCTGTGTATTTTGGGCATGGTAATTTTGTTCGCATGGTTAGCTGTGTTGTTGGAAGAAGTTTTTACCTGCATCTCTATTGTTTGATTTTAATATTTCATGGTTCATCGATATGTAATTTGAGATGGGTATTTATCTAAACTCCGCTGTATTTTTATTGTTTGCATTTAAAAATATGATTTAATAAGTTGAGGTTGTTTTGCTGGTCATGAGGGGGGTAGCGTCGTTTGGTGGAGAGGTTGCGCGCTTCGGAAGCTTTGTTCTTTCGAAGCTGTTCGACTATTGATCGAAGAGCACCAGACCCTAGGGCCTCTCCACCATTCTTATTTATTTCATTGTTTTGAAATTATTGTATTTGTAATTTATTTTCTTTAATGTGTACTTCAAAAGTACATAAATGCAATGCAGATGCTTTGGTTGATTATTGCGCATTTCTATGAAAATTTCAACTGCTTTATTAAGTAGTCTAAATGATTTTTATATGATTATTATAAATGCAATCGAGATGTTTACATTGATATTTACGCATTTTTGTGAAAATTACTATTTAGTAGTTTAAAGGATGTTTTTGGTCCCCAGTTTCCAGTTTTTTCTGTCGTGGCATGTATCCTCTTCTAGGCCTCTGAACATCATTGGAGTTGTAGGATATCCAAACTAGAAAAAATAAGAAGCGATGTAATAAGAGAAAATAGGAACATGACCACAAACATAGCAGAACGAATAGAGAGAAAGCCAGTAATATGATTTTTAGATTATTATAAATGCGTAAATTGATATTCAGCGCATTTCTGTGTGCTTTGTTTTGTAGTTGAATGATCTTTCTAGATTTTAATGTAGGTAGTTGAAATGGTAAGGTTTTAAATGTTAAGTACTTGTGGAATACTGGCAATACTTAAAATAGTTCAACAAATACCTGGAGAACACTACTTTGTTTTTGAATCAGGCTGTTTTGCTTTCAATGAGTGTCGCTGGCTGGAGTCATAAGGATTATCCTTGGCTCTGAATAGCGGCACGGCTGCAGGGTGACTACAATCCAAACATAAGATGTTGTTTAACCCTTTTTACCTCGTACATTTGCAAAAGAACTTTATCCTCTCCCATCTCTTCATTGAATTAACAACCTTCTACTGCTACTCAATTTCCTTAAAACCATTTTCGCGCAACAGTAACTTTTTGGGGTACTTCCACTACGCGACTGGTGAGAAAATACGCTGTACAGTTGAAAATCGTATAGACGTAGACGCTGGGTGTAATAGTGAGAATCGCACCGAGCAAAACGTACCTTACGGCCTTACCCAAGGAGGGCCTTACTGCATTTTTCGTGCTCAATGTTTTGTGTTCATAACCTCAAAATACAAAGCTACAATCGCGATGACAAGTGACATAGTGACAACTAAGTTGGTGACAACCATACGACACAGTGACGGTGCCAGGGGGATCGCATGGGTGGGCACCCAAAATCGCGCTTAATTATGTACGAAATGCATTCACAGCTTTATGTTCGATTACGAAAATTAGTTAATTTACTTAAGTTACTTTATTTTACTAGTACTATAAAGAGATACTTTATGACTGCAAAACTGTACCGTGAAGCAAATTTTATCATTCAGTTGGACATAATAATTGTAGCTGCCAGTGGTAAAGAAAATAAATACCTAAATATGATATTTACGAGTTTGTCGTCAGAAGATGAAAAGGTTATCATTAGACAACCTAAAGTATATAAAACTAGGAAAGATCACTTTGGGGATTTAATGATACCGAATTTCCTGAACGATTTACATAGTTTGAAGAAACACGGCAGCCGCCCAATTAAATCAGACAGTTATTGCAATGGGGTACTTGCCTAAAAAAATATTGCACTTTTGATTCTCTAGATGCATGCAAATAACTAAAAGAGGCTTAAATATTTTTTTCCCATTTTTTTGCTTCATATTTTTGTAAATATTTGCAATTTTTGTTTTTGATGACGTATTGGACTCTCGTATCCAAGACTCACACCTATATTGAATAGACTTGTTTTTGGCTACTATGCTGCGCTGCTAACAGAGGGCGCGACATGTGTACAGCGGATTGGCATTCGATTTATAAATAGAACGCAAGAAAATTGAGTAATGCGCCAACATACGATTTCTTTTAGAATTACGCCGTGCAGGGGTCGGCTACGTCACAAATCTTCCACTCCAAAAATTAAAAAATTAATTCTGGACGTAATGTTGACCCTAGAACCAAATAAAAAAATACGGGTCTAATGAAATTGCCTACATTTTCCAAATATTATATTTCCCAAACATGAGGCAAGTACCCTATTGTTAGACTCGCCCCATTTCACGGCTACCAACCTTAAAGAGTCAGCTTTATCTAAAGGCAAGGCAACTTTTAGTTATGAAACGGAACACGTTTTAGATCTATTAGTTTTAGGAATGTCAAAAACGGTACATAGTATGTGTTTAGTTATTTTTCGGGGGATGGAAGATCGCTATGGCGAATACCAACCATTTGTGTGCTAATTTTGTTATTACACAATAAACTTCTTTATTATTATTAAAGAACGAGTGACATAAGACACATTTTATGGCAAAAGTTTATTGGCCATACTATTAAGGTTCGTAAATCGTTTTGTTTTGCGTTTATTTGATGTTTTAATGATATTAAATCACAACTACCAACCTGAAAAAAGCAAATTGCACCATCGCTATTACGAAACCCAAAAAGCTATTACAGCGTTGTCTTGGGTGTCGTAATAGCTTTATTATAGAACCAAAGTAAAAAATAGTAATTAAAGTACAAGTGACATAAGGCACATTTTATGGCGCGTGTCTAAGTTTACAAAAGGAGCCGCCTAGCGGCGAGTTTTGTAATGAACGAGTGCCATAATTGCTTTTGGAACAAGTTTTTTATACTATTTTTTCTACTTTGGACCAATTTTAAATAAAAATTTGGGGAATTTGGTTGTGGTTGGTACAGTGGCGAGTAAAAAATTAGGCACAACTTGTGAAGCGAAATGGCTATTTTGAAGTTGTGTAAAACGGGCTGTAGGAGTGACTGTGTCAGCAAGATCTGCCAGTGTGTCGTAGGGACCCCAGGAAATTCTTATCGCCCTGCTATGGGTAATAAAAATATTTATTCCGTTTGGAGTTTATAACTATACCAATGGTTAACCATTTGCCTCGCCCGGCAGCAAATCACTTGGAAATGGGTGGGTCGTAATGCCCTGCCCATTCTACCGAATGGAGTTGATTTACACTGGAAAGAAACATTGTGCCTAATTTTTTGTTCGCCACCGTACTACCAAGATTAGGTACTGGTAAATCGTGCCATTTTGACCTTTATTTGATGTTTTAATTACATTTAAAATTAATTAACCTGAAGAAAACAAATTACACTATCGCTATTACGAAATTCACAGCACTGTTTTGAGTGTCGTAATAACTTATATTATACCGGGTGTCTCAGCGCTACTGAAACATAGAGAAATAGCGTGGACAGTTATATTTTCTTAAATTATATCTTTCCAGATAAAATTTGGTAATAACGAAAAACTCCACGCTGATTCTTAATAAGAGGGGTACGGTTTTATATACAGTTGATGGTTGGAAAAGCTAAAAATGATTAAAAAATGTTGCCTTGATTGGGATTTGAACCTCGGATCTCATGTTCAGACGAAACGTTCTGACCCGATCACTTCTTATTTCTTAGATTTTGACCTTTGATTAATGCTTTTCTAACCATCAATTTTACATGAAAGCGTGTTCCTCTTTTTAAAAATCCATGTGGAGTTTTTCGTTTTTACCGAATTTTATCAGGGAACATAATTTACGAAAATGGAACCTATAATTTCTTATGCTATTTTCCCATGTTTCAGTTGCGTTGAGACATCCGGTATGTAGAACCATTGACTAACCACTATCTAGCTAGACGAACAGAGAGGTTGTTAAAATGGACAACTATCGCTAGACAGGGCCGTAGCCAGTAATAAGTTTCAGACAGGGCAGGTCATTTGACAGAAAGGGCAAACTTTTTCCAGTAATATTTTAACAACACAAATACAATAACAGAACAGCATAAAAATCAACGTAGGTTATTTACAGGCCGCCGGCCGGCCACGGCCTGTCCGGTCTGGACTGACGACTTAAAACTGACGGGTCCACACATTTGCAGATCGCCTGCCAGTCCATATCGGTCATAGGCTGGCTGACTGTCGTTTCGGTAATCCGGCCGCCGGCCGGCGAAACGCGGTTTTCACCACACACTACCGTCAGTTGTTGTTCAGTCGGTGTAATTATTGAAGGATTATAAAAATGGTGTTGTCGAGAAAAAAAAAAGTTATGTTTATTAATGATTGTTTTGCTACTAAACGAAAATCCGAAAACAAAGAGAAGATTTTGGGTAAAGGAGTGGCTTCTGGAGCGCCACAATTTTTCACATATGAATTTAATAAAGAAACTAAGAGATTGTGGTAAAAAGGATCTCAAGAACTATTTACGGATGAACGAAGAGTGTTTCCAACTTTTACTTCAATTGGTAAAACCTTATATTACGAAACAAAACACCAAATTGAGACGGGCTATAAGTGCTGAAGAACGTCTAATAGCTACTTTACGATTTCTAGCTACAGGGCGTAGTTTTGAAGACTTGAAGTTTCCAACAATAATTTCAACCGGACGATAGAAATCAAACTGGACAGAAGTTGGGGCCGTCGGTCGTGGATGGGCTACCAGTATCAGAAATAAAACTAAAATATTAATTGTGATTACTTATACACAGTAATTTCTAGAAACACTGCTAGTAGAGTTGTAGCCTTCTATTGCGTAGGCTATTAAATTTTCGTAGAACAATTTCCAAATCAATGTTTTTTGTTCTCTCGTGTTCAAACGCGAGGAACACGAGATTGGCCATTCTTGTGTGATCCACAGGAAATGTAACAATTATACCGGGTGGACCATCACTTGTGGTCGAATTTTTTCCGCCCAAACGATAAAAGATTTGAATTTGAGCTTCCGAGGATATAATCGAACCATTAAGACCAACTTTTAAAAAAAATTTGAACTTTTTTGGCCCACCCCGTACGCGTCTACACAGTGATTCATTCAAAATTGTAAAAAAGTTGACAATAAAGTTGCAACTTTTTTTATACCGTTGTACGCAGAAACCAAAGTAGAAAAATAATTTTTTTTGTCTTGCTGTTGCTGCTTAAGTGTTTGCTTGTTTTTTGTTTCATTGTTTTAAAATTCAGGATGCCAGATCCGTAGTGTTCATCTTTGATTAAAAAAAAATGAGAAATTGTGTAACTACATATCCCTACCTACCAATGGATAATAGCATCAAACTTAATTTCAATAAAATTTCTAGGTAGGGAATAGAGCTGTTTATTTTAGGAAACTGTCAAGGGATGATGGATATTTGTTTCGGACCATGTCCATGTTTGTTGACAGAGTTTTTCTGGAAATATCAATTTAGAACCAGCAAATGAGTGATGAAATAAAGTTTGCCGGTTTAATGTCCATAAAAGTTGAACTATTTGACATTGGTCCGAATTGCAAAACAAAGGTGTCCACTTTACGCCTCCTCTCCCTCCCACCTACGAAACTAACGCCGTCACTGTCAATGATATGACGGACAACAACAACAAAAGACCCATAACCTAACTTTTGCGACGGTGTTACCAGAAAGTGCTACAATACCACGTGTTAGAACATAATCGAGTAATCGAGTAAGCGCTCAAAAACGGTCGGTTTATGGAAAAGCCTGTCTAAGGGCCAGTTTTACGAAAGTCGGATAAGCATTGGAATAACTATTCCGGACTAAGGGCCGGTTTACATACCTTCGGTCCACTTTGTCTTGTTCGACTTTCGTAAAAGCGCATTTACCTCGAGTTATTCTGGAATAGCGTTATTCCAGGTAAATTTACCTTTCGTAAAACCGGCCCTAAGTCGACAAAATCGAGTTTTAGGTATTAGGTAGTGGAACGTGGCTGGCTCTAAATCGAGATTAGAATTGATTACCATGGCAACTAACCCAGGTTTAGCCTAAACTCGTTTTTTTTTTTTTAAATAAAATAAATTAGCGGTACCTTGCGTGATTGAGTTAGCTGTATACTTTGGCAATGTCATAATGTCAATAATTAATGAACAAAATATATTATTGGTCTATATTTTTTCAGTTTTCATGATGAAGCAGCGGTCTGCGAGTAGAAGAGTTCGGATCAGTGCCAGTCGGAAGGTGGGGCGCAGCCCTTGTCTTCAGTCAATATGAGTGAACGGGAAAAGGCCAAATCCGGTGGCAAATACCACTATGAGACTAACTTCGATTACACCTTACCGAGGCCCCCCGCCCTGGGCGAGGAGAGAGAGACCTGCTTTTCTTCCGAATGGGTCACGTCCCAGCCGATGGACCGTACGAGGCATCACCACAAGTCTTCCTCTCCCATACTCGGTAAATACGGTACTTTTTAAAACATCTTCAAATTTGAGTAAAAAATCTATTCCAGCAACCGCAGAATACGAAGATAGTTGCCGACCGTCTTCCCGTCACGGAAAACCCCACGCCGCTTCACCTCCCGCTTGCCTCAGCTGGGCTCATTCGTTGCACAATCTGCTACAGGACCCTGATGGGGTCAAGTTGTTCTTGAAGTACCTCGAATCGGAAGGGGCCCAGTATGCAGATGCTCTTCACTTTTGGTTTGCGTGTGAAGGGCTCAAGAATCACAATGAAATTGAAAAAATACAAAAACTTGTCAAGCTCATCTACAAGTGAGTTGCGGATATTATGTTCAAGTTTATTTTGTTTATTGATCGGTTGCAGGACGTACGTCATGAAATCCGCTCTTCCGGTCAGTGATGAACTTCGGAGAGAAATCACGAAAAATTTAAAGTCGCCTCAGTGCCTTGACCCTCCAGTTACACTATTTGATAGGGCCCAAGTACAAGTTGAAAGTTTAATCAACGCCACCACTTACCCCAACTTCCTCAAAAGCGATATGTACCTGCACTATTTACAGGTCTGTTTGATATTTCAAGTGCAATAGGGGCAAAAATTAATATTTTTTAACACCTATTTTTGAAGTGATAAAGCTGTAGCTGCAGTAGCGTACAATTACCCAATGAAAAACTTTGCGTAACGAAAAGTGAAACGCTCTCCACTCTATTTACAGTAAAACCTGGAGATTGAGTGGGGTCCATGGTACCATATAGAAGTGTGAAATGTACATGTTGAATATTCAAGGTTCTAACCGTTGACTCTAATAATGAATCAATTGACTATTATACTGCGCTCACTTGACTTTAGATAAATTAGTTATGTAGATTAATAATTATTAGATTAACATGTGCTCACTTGATGAAAAGTCGTTGAATGATTGATTCTGCGGTGTTTTAGGATGCAAAATTGACATTTCTCGAATATTAAACAATGCAATTTTCATTTTTTTTCGTTTGCAGAAGGAACTCTGAGTTTTAAACATTTTTATTACTTTTTAATTAAGGGAATTGCTTGTCTTATTTTAGTTCGGTGATTACACAATACCCTGATGTTACAGTTCTCTGGAATAATTTAAAATTATGAGATTCGATTAAAAATAATTATGATTCAAAACAATGGTTCTAAAAATGTATAGTTTCTTCTTAAGAGCCATGTCTATCAGCTGATGAGCTGGCGCTCGGCGGCCCTTGGTGGCCCTCCGCCACTCACTTTCCGCTGTCCGCATAAGCAGATAAATACATTTGTGCAATAAACACACTTAAGTGTCAATGTGATTGTCATCTGAAGTAGCGATACTTACTTTTATAACAAAATAAAAAATGTTTTTTTTCTTTTAAGCAATAGACAATCACAAAAACTTTTTTTTACTTAATTTTCTGGTGAAAATTGCACTAAAATCGAATAAAAACTAGAAGATTCTTGTAGGCGCATCAAACGCCTACTGGACATGTTTCTTAAATCCGTAATTATGTTGTGGGCGCTTCACTCTTATCTTAATTAATTTTAATAATTTATCGAACATTCCTGACTGAATGCTTTTATACAGGTTGTTCCTTAAAAACGCCCCAAGCTGTATCTCCGTTATTTATTATCCGATTTATATAAACAAAAAAACTTTAGCAAATTATTTTTTAACCACTACAAAGTGGTCCTAATAGTGATTTTTTTAAGTTTATTAATTTCAATGTGAAACGATGCTCAACTTTTTTTTCAAATGGAAACGTATTTTTCTTTGACAAAGGTTTTACAGAATCTTAAGAGTTCTTGAGCCGCATTCTGGGTGTGAATTTTGAGTATTGAAGCCAGTACAGATTCATACGTGTGTTTTCATTCAATGTTTTGCGAACATACTTTAACGCTTTGGATAATATTAGATGTTTTTGAGTTTGTTTAATTTCTAGTCTATTCAGAACCCCACTAGCAGTAGCGAAGATTTGAGTGGCGAATCCAGCTCTTCCAGTAGCTCCATCAGCAATAAAGAATTAGCAACCTGGACTACCGGAGTCGGCCCTCTACCGACGCTTCATGAAGGGCTGGAATTTGAGGTGAACACCGCCCAACCACTAGTTACAACTCCAGGTAATATCACTCGATCCTTTTGTTGTTTTGCATCTAATTGATCATTAGGTACAGGAAGTCTTAGTACCGGCTACCATACCCCGATTGTCGCTGGCACTGTCCGCTTGACCAAAAATACGTTATTGAGGTCACAAAATTATCGCGCTTTGGATATACGTCCGAGGTCGGAAACTTACGCAGGGTAAGAATGAGGGAAAGTTGACATAATGTCCAATTCTATTATTAAATGCTTTTATGCTTTTCCGTTTTCTTTTTGTCTTTTTTTTTTAAATTTGGTTTGCCTGTGATTGCGTAGTTTGTTCATGAGCCGCAGTTCCGGACCTCATGCTGCATACAGTTCGTATAATCCAGTGTCGAGGCAAGATAGCGAAATGCAATCGCTTAGTAGTCATTCTGATGCCAGGACCGAATCGGACAATTTATCTATCGCCGAGAGCGTCATGTAAGTATCAATGAACGTCTAGCTTTTTTTATTTTGGTGGAGGAAGTCGCAGGGCGGGCAAGACTAGTCGGAGTCGCCCGCGCTCTGCTAGCGACTGGGCGGTAACTAACACAAACCGTATTCAAATATTACACAATTTACTTTTATGTTAGGTAAGTGGTATTCTGGAACTTGCGCGCAATGTTTTAATAAATAGTATATTAAAGAACGAGTAACGTAAGGTACATTTTATGGCACGAGGGCAAGTTTAGAAAACGAGCGGCGTAGCCGCCAGTTTTACAAAGAACGAGCGTCATAATAGTCTTACAAGCGAGTACGTTATACTATTGTTTCTACTTTGCACCTGCTAAGCCATTACTAAATGAAAATTGACCATTTTAAAATTTTAGGAATTTTATCATGGTTAGGTTAGTTCCGTGAAATGTCTGATACGAAATAGTAGATTATAGATTAAGGGAGAGAAATGCATTATTATTCCAGAGGTGCAATTTGGGGCACGAGGGCGTAGCCCGAGGGCTTCAAAGCACCGAAGGAATAATTGCATTTCTGTCCCGAGGTGTATACATATACAATTATTTTTACAGCCTTAGCAAAATAAAACGGTTGTCAATGTCTTGACAACGGTGAAAAAAAATCAACAAATTTGTGTTTAAGAGGAACGTCTCCGCTTTATCATCTGTGATTGTAGAACGTCAGCAAAATGCATTGACGTTAGTTTTTGTATTAGCAGGGACACTTATTGAAAAGAAAGAAAATGCATTTCGTATTTCCAAAATCGCTCCGTACAGGTAAAAAATATCTAAGATCTGATACGTCACGATAGAGACTCCGGGGGATGATGCTTTGAAGAAAGTTAACATGCACGTTAATATAAACAAAATACAAATGTTTACTTTAACATTAAATAACTAGTCCAATTTGACTTCAATTTGCTGTAAACCTCATCATCCCCCATTCGCTATTGAATTTTCTAAATGAAAGGTTAATTATATTACTAAAAATATGCGTGTTTTATTTGCAAATTTGAAAATACGAACTTGGTGCTTATTGTCGTTCTCTGTTCGACACTCATAAAATGGGTTATACCCATCTGCCTCACTTTACGGCTGCGCGAAATAATGTAGTGCAATTACTCTGCAGAATACTGAAAATGATTTCGCGTCAAACATTATGAATATTGTCTTGAGTCATCATACTGGCGCGCGAAAACCAGGCCTGTATTAATACGTTTATTCAGTATGAAGTAACGACGTGTAAAATAGCAACCTGGTGTCAAGCCAACCCTGGATTAAGGCGGAGTGTATCACTGTGGACCAGCTGCGTACTCAATGCATGCCCGCGACGTCACTCTATTAAATTAACTGTACGGTGAGAAAAAACCACATGTGATAGACGAAGACGTTCCTCTTAAAAGTAAATAATATTAATCTTATTTTCCTAGGGAGAATTTTAGGGTATTATTTATCTCCGCAAAATAATTGGTCATTTCTGTCATGTTTTTGATGTCATAGAAATCGACAAATTTTCCCGGCTGTGAAAAAATTCTATTGTATCGTGTCATTTTGGGGTTTATAGTGAGATTTATAATCATAACGACTAACCTGAAAAAAGGAAATTGCACTGTTTTTCTTGTTTGCTGTAATAGCTTTTTGGGTTTTGTAATAGCGCTAGTGCAATTTGCATTTTTCAGGTTGGTGGTAGGTAGTTTTAAATGTCATCAAAACATCAAATAGACGCTTGAATAAACGACAAAACGAAACGATTCACTAGTGTGTTAAGCGTTTGCACCAAAATTTGAAGTGTTCCCAGACAGTGAAGCCAACAGAAAACGAGAGAGAAAAAAAACACGACAATATAACCATCTTGGCGTGTTACAGTTTTTTTTCTTTTTATGATTTTAAAACCTGCCGGCTCTCGTTACAAAAGTAATTTTGAATCTGACATCAACTAACCACGATCAAATTCCCCAAATTTTAAAATTGCAATTTTTTTAAAAATGTGTAATGTGGAAAAAATAGTATAAAAAACTTGTCCGTAAGGCAATTATGGCCTTTGTTCGACATAAAACTCGTGGCTACGCCATTCATTTTCTAAACTTGGACCCGTGCCATAAAATATGCATTATGTTACTTGTTCTTTAATGTACATACTACATATTTGAATTGAAAATTTTTACTTAAAAATGGCTTAATAGGTGCAAAGTAGAAAAAATAGTATAAAGAACTTGTGTATAAGGAATGCAGTTATGGCACTCGCCCTTTATAAAATTTCGTACGATAATATATGTCTTACGTTGTTCGTTCTACGTTGGTTATTATGAAACCCAAATCACTGCTGTAATAGTTTTTTGGGTTTTGAAATGGCGCTAGTGCAATTTTCGGTTTTCAAGTTGGTGGTTATGATTGTAAATGTCATTAAAACTTCAAATAAACGCTAAAACGAAACGATGCAATAGTAATTTGGAATCTTACATTTACCGAACCGTTGTAGTACAGTGGCGAGCAAAAAATTAGGCACGGTGCTTCTTCCCAGTGTAAACCAACTCCATTCGGTAGGATGGGCAGGGAATTGCGACTCACCCATTTCCAGATAATTCGCTGTCGGACAAGGGAGGTGGGTAACCTTTGGGGTAGATATATATTATTATCCGTAGCATTGGGCGATAAAGAATTTTCTGGGGTCCAATACGGCAGACTGACAGGTCTCGCTGACCCAATCACTGCTTGAAATTGTGTAAAACGGGTTGTAGCCTACAGCCCGTTTTACACAATTTCAAAATCGCCGATTTTGCTTCACGAGTCATGCCTAATTTTTTGCTCGCCGCTGTACCAACCTCGACAAAGTTCCCCAAATTTTAAAATTTTAAATTTTTATTCCAAAATGATTTGAAAGGTGCGAAGTATAAAAATTCTACGCAGCAGCCTTTCGTTATGGAACTTGCTGCTTTGTGACCTTGGTTTTGTACAATAGCTCGTTTTTTAATATGTATATTATTATCATCTCAAAGAAACTTTTATGAGGTTTATTATATTTTTTACATTATCCTTTTACATATTTTAAAAGCACTACATATTGAATTTTGCTAGAAAATATGTTGTCTTCCTATTTCCTCAAATAAATTAGTGATGTAAAATAACTGAAATCCTTTACGTAACAGTAATAAAGTAATGCATTAACACGCGTTTCATGTACTTCTTAGAGTACTGGTGCTAGAAATGGTACGGAAACATCTCACACACGTAACTTCTGATTTAACTGTAAGGTATGGTTGCATGACAAAGTTTGCATGGAGTATGCATATGACAATGGAATTACTTTTTTTGTTTCTGCATATATTAGAAAAAGTTGGTAATTGTTTATTTCTGTAGCGAAAATCGGGGCACTGGACGATCGCGTCACAAAGCTGCATCTCTTGAAGCCGAACATATCCGAAAGTTAGCAGCGCCGAACAAAGACCCCGACATCCGTCAAACGATGATCCCACGAACTCTACGGATAGATGCCAGCAAATGTATGCAAGTCGATTTGCAAGAACATGCTGCTGTTTTGAGGGAGAAACTGGAGAATCTTAAGAGATGCCAGGAAACGCAAGAAATGCTTAATAGAAAATTGAATGAGGTATTTGATTATTTTCAATCGATTGCGTTTATTAAATTATGAAATTTTTCAATTCAGAGCGAATCGATGTGTTCGTTAGAAGATAAAACTCGGGGCGATTTACAGTCCAGGGAGTTGAAGAACTCGATTAGAGACAAGTTGCAGTTTCAGGACGACAATGATCAGGATATCTTAGACGAACACGTCTCAAGAGTATTTTCTGATCCATTGTTGCCCATGTTACCGGGAACGATAAGTCCTGGGGCACTGTCACCTCCCAGAAATAGGTAATGTTAAATGATTGACTGACTAAATTAGGGGATTAAATTTTTTTTTTAGGTGGGGTCAAACTGCCTATATGCGTTCTACTCGCAAGGACAAAGATGTATTTTCGACTTTCAGTGGTGATTCTGGCAATGTTCACGACTTTGTCGAAGGTTCCGAACATAAGTCGATGGTCAAGTCAAAGAGCATACCGGAATATTCCGAGGGTCGTTTTTCCCGCGCCACCTCTTGTCGTCGTTCGTCATCGAAGAAAACGTTGACTGATTTAACTGACAGTGGGGTTTCCGTCGTTTCAGAAACTGCATCAGTTGGCTTGGTTGCCGGTAACAAAGAGAGTCGTGTTATCCACTGGCTCATGGCTTCTGATAAAGGAAAGAACGTCGGTGGTGCTCATACTCATAGCGAGATGGCGTTAGGGGTCGGTAAAAAGTACAAAAAAGGTTATGGATCTAGGTCGAGTTCATTAGAGAGGAATAGCGTTACGGGTAGTTTAGGACCTGCTCAACCATTTGTGGCCGATCCCAGTATGCCTCCACTACCTTTACCCAACACTGAGTCGCAATTGGAGGAGGCTAGAAGGCGGTTGCTTGAAGACGATGTCAGGACGAAATCGCGGCAAAGGTGAGTTTTTCATCTCCAAAGAGGCGGAATTTTAATATAATTCAAAATGACAAAATTAATTTGAAAACAACTCTGTAAGCAGATATTGCAGTATGCGAGGCCTTGTACGATAAGTCGTACGAGTTGAGTTCTTTTCATATCAATATGAAAATAGTTACGCTGAAAGATTTCTCGAGTGGCGTATTGATTTCGAAAACTCTCAAGAGATATTTTGAATTAGAAGGGTGTACGAGTTCTGATACAATTTTGTTATTGTGTATTATTTATCCTAACTTTTTTAAAAACTATTTTTTATAGCTTTTTTTGCCAGGGATGTGACTATATCATTAGAATAACCCAAAAATGTTTTTCGTGCAGTGCACAACAGGTTAACGTTACTTTTTGGACCCTATCAACGCTCAAATTAATATCGCGTTGTAATATTTGGAAATGGTTTGCTAGAATGTCAAACGAATTTTCTACAACTCTTCTACTCGACATAAATCTCTAATTAAAAATGTTCTCCTTATTATTCGATCTTTGTTCATAAGGTTTCATTAGCCTTCTTGATAACGTGAATCTCCAACTATTACATAGGGAGCTATCAGATTGAGTGCTGTTGGGTAAGACAGTATATTGCGGACAGTCCAGTAAATTTTTATCAACTTCTTTACTCAGAATTATTGTATGTAGGAAAGGCCTTCTTTTCTGTTTTAATATGTATGTATATGCCCTGTTTTGACGGAAATACTATCAAAAGTGGTACGTTGCTTTTGAATTTTGAGTCTCATTTTTGCCCATAATTTATAGAACGTGGATGTAGTCATTCATGTGAAGTTCCGAAATATTAGTTCCTTGAAGTGCTCGAATTGTCAATTCGTACGAGAACTCGCATAATGTAATAGGAGCTTAAGTCCGTTTTACTATGGTGCTCGCACACTTGTCTGCTTTTTGATTTGCGCTGCTTCAAAAATAACGCAAGTCGAGTATGGCATCGTGTGAATATGGCCCAAGTTTAAAAGTGAAGCCACTTTCAGAAGTGCACGGAACTTTTAAGCTTGCGCGCAACCTTTTTATTGCAGCGCGTGAAGAAGACAGTTTACCGAAATGGCACTACTTTTTCCGCCTGCCTTTTCCAGCTCTTTACAAACCTGTGGTATTTTTAACAGTATGGTATTAATTGATATCCGAAACAAACAGGTACAATCACGTTCATAACAACTGGGACAAAGTTTATTTTCGACTTTATTTTAAGAAAATTTTGCAAACTCAGGAGACAAATCATTGCTGGCATTAAAATAAAGCTTAAAGAGGAAATTGACGTTTATCTTTTACCTTCTGGGTTTCCAAAATCTTCATAAAATGAAGCTGAAAATGAAGTTTTGTCTCAGAAAATATGAACATGGGTGTACATATGAAATTGAAACCTAGGTATCTCCTAAAAAAATTTTTTTTAGCCGACTTTTGTAAATAAAATTATAATATAACATACAAATTACTGAGTTAAATGGTGTTAAATTTAGAATGCTTGGCATTTGTTGCAGAACTTCGAGTAAGTACTACTTAGATTCACCGCAAAGCAGTCAATCAACGTTGAAAAAACTCACGCGAGTCCAGCGTCCTTTAGCAGCAGACGATTTAACGACCGTCGTGTTTTCTTTCTGTGATGAGCAGTTTCCGTATCGGACTAAAATACCAGGATCACAAATCACGTTGCGCAAATTCAAAGATTACTTGCCGAAAAAGGGGAATTATCGGTAGAGATATTTAAAGTTTGTGAAGTATTTTTGTTACTATTTTTATGGTTCAGGTTCTTCTTCAAAACCGTTTGCGAAGATTTGGGCAATCAAGTAACGCACGAGGAGGTGAGCAACGATTCGGAAATACTTCCATTGTGGGAAGGGAAAATAATGGCGCAAGTTAAGCCAATCGACTGAATTTACGTTTTTGAACGTAAGGGAAATGTACGAATCTAAATTGTGTAATAAATAGGTATTTAAGATAGGAACTAAAAATTCTGTAATTTATTTTGTTGTTAAATATTGTAATGTTTAAGTGATTTATATAATTTTTGCGAAAGAAACAGCGAACTTCTGAAGAAATTTTTAATTCATTTTAGTTTAGGAAATTTAATTTGTCAATGTATTACACTGCCATGGTATGTTGTAATGAATTGTTTGAAGTTTCGTATTGAAATTGGACATTGCCTTGACCAACACAACCCCGTTTTGCTCTAATGACGCTAAAATCATACTTGTGGGCTAGTTTTATAGCCGCAGGATTCAGATTTATGAAGGAGGGGTAAGTCGCTACTGGCCAGCGGCGCAGTTGCATAGTGCTTAATTTAATAATAGGGACACCTGTTCCACGGGATTGTAATTTTAGGCGGCAAAGTCGCTTTAATTGTAAATTTTTCGATTGTGTCTTTGCCGTCATGCAATAGGTCCGAAAGTCAAGTGCCTTTAAAGTTGTTTTTATTTCAAGACCCTTTCATGGACAATCAGGATTTTAGTGTTGGGCAGCTGGTCATTACCCACTATTTTTATCTAACTTCTAGGGATTTAGCGATAGTAGTTTCATATACCTCATTTGTCGTTATTTTTATTAATTTCTTATATGTATTATCAAAATCGTGGATTTGTTTACTTAAATTTAGATAGAACTGATTTTACATAATGAACTAGTTGAAAAAAAGCAGTCATTGCCGACAATATAAACATTAAACTCTTTTCTATGTGTTATTTATTCCACTTTGTTTTTTATGTGTAAATTGTCTTTGGGGATACTTATTTTTATATAGTATTTTTCACACGATGTAACAGTATTTTTTTCGTCCAACTAGCAAAATTGTGTTCACTTCTCTTTGTTCCTTCCTAGTGAAATGGCGTAACCTTCACCTCTGTACAATTGTTCAACCACAACACTCATTGTCTCACGTTGTTACAAATACATTAGTATTTTCTAACGCCCGTGTTTTATTTACCCAAAGAGTTTCATAATTATTTATATAAACATAAATTTATTTGATTTCAAATCATATATTCAAATTGGCTCAATTACGTGTACAAGGGAAAAGACGTGAAATATATATATTTTTTTTTTAGAGGCAGATGTATGAAACGTTGATTTCCGGTTTAGGGCCGATTTTATGAAAGGGGAATTTACCAGGAATAACGCTATTCCGGAAAACTCCCGATAAATGCGCTTTTACGAAAGTTGACTAAATTCAGGTATAAACTGTGAACTGATGGTATGTAAACCGGCCCTTATTAGTCTGGAATAATTATTCCAATGCTTATCCGACTTTTGTAAAACTGACCCTTAGCCGCATATGGTTTAATTCCTAGATTAGCTAGATTACCATATTATATTATCATTGTATAAGTAGGCCAACGTTAGTCAACGTAAAGTGCTGGTACACTGTGGATTTTTTACAAACCAACCGAACTGTAGAAGTCTGAGCTAGATCATCTTGAATCATACACATTTGAATCTTGAAAGCTCCAGCCGTTGATTGAGATATTTACTGGAAGATACCTAACCCCGTGCTAATAGTCGACCGAGTTTCCCTTCTTTGCCCTGCGTCCCCTCACCCACATTGTCTGCACTGTACGGTGGCGCCACAGACGGCCAACGTTGGTTTTCGGTTTTATGAATCAGGTACCGGCTCCAGAAGGCTCACTTTACGCATTTGTACGTGTGCGACATTGCCAAATTGTCTATGGTGTGGAATGTGGGCACAGGACCACGGGACCATAGCTGCACGAGACGGGACGAGATATGTTTGCGGTGTATTTATTCCGTTCGGTCTGCGTTTCATGGTTCAGGTCGCACGCCCCGATGATTAAAGTCGCCTTTCAGGCAATATTATATTTTTATAAACCAAATCAAAGTAAACAAAGTTTTAATTAAATAAAAAAACAATTTATAAAAAGTTCAAAAATTATACAAAAAAAGATTCTTACGCCTATCTACAAAACTAATTTAGGACAAAATTTTTATTTTTCTATGTGGTTTGACAGTTGTTCGTTTGTTTTTCAAGATTTAATCACATAAACCAAATCAATGTAAACAAAATTTTAATTAAATACAAATAATTCAAGAATTATTATACAGGGTGAGGCAATAGTGCGTCCGACTTTGATAGCTTGAGTTCTATGACAGCTAGAAATTTGCTTTAAAAACACAAAGTCTATAACCGGATATTATTTCTGAACATACAAGATGAGCCAAGACAATTTATACAGAGGCTAATAACATTTTTTTAAATGGAATGTTGTGTGTAAAACAAGATTTTTCGGAGCCTTTTCCTAGACTCCTTTCACTTCAATATTATTCCTGACTATTTCCAAACCACTTGGATGTAGCGATTTTGGTATTTTTGTTCATATACATAATAGCATCTGCAGATGTATGTTAAAAGAATCACTACAGTCACAATTACGAGTTCTAAGAAAAAATTACGTAAGTACTAGTTAGGAAACATCTGTAGGATGTCATTAAATCGTTTTTACTTTTGAGAAATTATACAGGGTGGCTAAACTTAATTTTTCAATTTAGAACTTTTTAAATTTGATTTTCTCAGTTTTTTCAAATGGAACACTGTATATTTTTTAATGATATGATGTAGAAACTAAAAACAAACATTTTTGTATGTACATACACCCCCTATGGCTATTTGTAACCATTTTCGATTTATCGCCCAGTAATTACAAAATTCAAGAATAATTCTAAAAAATTAGATCGTTTTCCAAATAACTCGACAAAAAACTTTAAAAATGTTTCAAAACTGACACAAAAATGACAACTGACGACAGGTAACTGCGATAAATGTGTATTTCTTGTCGGATAATATAAAAAGCAAAAAATGATTAAGATACAAATATAAAGTGAACTTATGCTTTTTTTATAGACAAAACATCTAGAGCACTTATTACGATTTTATCTGTCGAGTTATTTGAAAAGCAATTTAATTTTTTAGGATTATTCTTGAATTTTGTTTTGAAATTTCTACCCATCATAGAATTTAATGTTAAAGTAAACATTTGTATTTTGTTCATATTAACGTGCATGTTAACTTTCTTCAAAGCATCAAATCCCGCTCCAGCATAGTATCGTTGATGAATAGTATCCCATTAAAGCGATACGCGCCGGCCGCCGTATGTTGTTTATATAAATAAAAATAAGAACGCAATTCGTGCCATTCCTCGGAACCGGCTTGAAAAAGTCACGCAGATTCGAACATTTGAAATAGACCGATTGATTGACTTACAAAAGTTAGTAAATTGTTGCCACACTAGAAAATTTAATATGGTTTGTTAACATAACGCATTTAATTGCACAATTTGTTGACGAAAAAAAAAATGAAAAAAGGAAAGTTACCGTATAGACAATATTAAACGTAATTAAGTCAAATTTATTAATGACTCGCTTTCTCTATGATTTTTTTATAACAACTTTTGTCACATGCATTCGCCCAGACCTATTGGCCCTTTCAACAATAAATATAGAACGGGTTTAATATACGTATTTTATGAACAATTCGGACAAATGTAACACGTTATAATAATAAATTTATTGCCCAACAGAATAAGTAGGTACTTACAGGGAAAAATAAATTTACAAATTACGTGAAAATGCCAAACAAACATATTTTCTCATCGAACTATTCCGGCGCATGTCTCTCTTCGGCTGGTGCAGCCTTCCCATCCAAAATCACTCTCTTGATTTGCGACCTAGTGCAGCAGAATATGTTCAGAGCCTCCTCATATCCTTGATAAGCCCCGCAGATAGAATGCACCGGCCCACCACAGGCCACGTTCGTGCAGGGCACCCTTGTATAGAGCGTCTCTTGCTGGTCAGTTGTGGCACCCTGAAATGCAGAGAACCCAACAAAAACGAGCAGTTCACCTCCCCAGACAAAATCCCTCTCAACAAGACTACAGCTTGGTACCGACGTCTTGCCAGCAAGCTGTTCATGCCCATCCGCTACAGCAAATTAGCTTGCGGAAATCCCCTAGACGGGTACAGGGCGTACCCGGCGTTCATCTTAAGGTGGCCGTTCGAAATGCTCAAAACGCGTCAATTTTGGGGTAATTTCGTTCGTACAAATTAGCTCTCTTCTATAAGATGGAGAAAATGTAAAAATACTATAAGAACGAGAAAAGATGGAAAAACTGTTTCTGCTAATTTGCTTTGTATTATCTTCTCTAGTTGCTGCATAAAAAAATCCTAAAAATGGTCAAATTTTCGTGTTAGGTTTTTATGTCTTATTTTCTTCATTTTATTTTTTTTTTACCCAAAAACTAGCAGAAGCACTCGGAAATCATGTTTAAAATGTATGTTCAAAATATTTTTGATTTCAATGATGTCATTATTGAGATTTGTCCGAAATAAAATGATTGAAGCATTTGTAGCGACCTTCCTCGCAACTTAACGTTTCCAAATCCGAACCAGAGAGGGCGCTACCTACCGCGCACCCCCACTAACAACAGCGACGAATCCGGGAACCACCAGGGAATATAAAGGCCGGACAGAACCTCCACCAATCTCACTAGCGCTTGTTGTGACTTGACGTGTTTCCAAACGGTGAGAGATTGTGAACAGTTTTGCGAAAGTGAATCAGTTCGGGTCTTGTGAGAGTTTGCGAACAGCCCTAACCCTAGTCCCAGTGGTTCGTCAGAAAAACTGCGGCAAACGGTTAGGAAAATCCACGTGGTTTTTGACCAATTCAGTCCGGTTTCGGCAGTTCGTCAGAATAGCTGAAGCCGACAATCAGAAGAATTTGCTTGTGTGCAAATCGAAATTAGAGGAGTTTGCTGTGTGGAGTCGAAATCGACTGCCAAGTTTTTATTAAAACTCGGCAGGAGATTGATTACAGGAACCAGCGATGGAAAAGTTAGCCACGTCCTCTGACAGCTGGTCTATCCAGGAGCTGAGGGAGATGATTCTCCATTGCAGTGCCCAGATAGAGCGGATGTCCAAGAGACGTGCAGAATCGGACAACGACGAAGAATTTCAGGCCCCCAGAAAGACCGCCCGCCCAGCCTCCCCTACAACCCCAATGGAAGTCGCCACCGGAAATCCGTTCAGCCCTCTGAGCGGAAACGAAGAGGAAGCAGAAGAAGAAGCAGAGGACGACAACAACGAACAGGAAATTGATTATGACCAAGTAAGCATAACACCGCGCATGCGCCAAACACCGAACGCAACTAGGCCCCGCCCCTTAGCTGCCACGCGCACACACGAGCTCCCGGAACAAGAACAAGTTGACACCGACAACGCTGTAACTCGCGAACGAATTCCTCCCATTATTATGCGCAACAAGAGCATTTGGTCCCGCGTGGCCAACGATCTAAAGAGGAGAAATATTATTTACACGAAGGCTCAAGTAACCCACGAGGGGATTAAAATTAGTGTTCCGGACGCTGACACACATCGCGCGCTCACCGCTCTTTTTGACAAAAACGAGACACCGTACCATACGTTCACTTTCGCGTCGGAACGCAACCTAAAAGTAGTGATACGCGGACTTCCGGAAACGACAAATCCGGAAGACATCATCGACGATTTGACACAAGCTGGATACAGGCCGGTCAAGGTTGCGCCAATGATCCGAATGGACAAGACTCCAATGCCCCTATTTATAGCCATTGTTCCGCGTGAGTGTCGTAAGATTTACGACCTCAACACCTGTGTCGGCCTCCGCGTCAGAGTGGAGGCCCTTAGGCAGTCCAAAAGCAAAGGGCAATGCTATCGTTGCCAACTCTTCGGCCACTCCCAGAGCAAGTGTACGGCGCCTTTCAGGTGCGTCAAGTGCGGGCTCGGCCACCAAGCCTTCAATTGCCCCATGGCAAAATCAGATCCGCCGAAATGCGCAAATTGTTCTCTTGCGCATCCGGCCAGTTACCGGGGTTGCTCAGCCTACCCCAAACCAAAAACCTCCCTGGCTCCCATCCCAAAAACATCTCCGGCTCCCATTCCCAAAACCTCCGCTTGGGCCAAACTTCTGGTCCTTGCGGCACCAACCCTAAAGCCCTTCACCACCATCCCAAAACCGGCACCGGTGCCAAAGCCTACCGCGAATCCGCGCGAAAACTCCGGAAACAAGTATGCCAAAATTTCGGCCGCTCTGGCACAAATGCTACTTACTTTCAGCCAAACAAATGCAACAGACGACCAAACTAAAGAATTTGTCTTAAACACCCGCGTTATCTTAGACAACCTAATTTAATTCAGTAACTTTTTATGCTGGGCAAAATTACACCAAATTCCCTTTTGATTAGTTTTTGGAACGCGAACGGGCTTCCTAAGAAGAAACTCGAATTGGGCGAGTTTATGAACGAGCACGATATCGATGTCATGCTCATATCCGAAACACACGCGAGACCCTGCAACGCAATCAAAATTCAAAATTATCAGCTTTATCGTACCGATAGAACTACCGGGCAGGGCGGTGGAACCGCGATTTATATTAAAAATGAAATCGAACATCAGAACTACCCAATCCGGCCGCGATTAATATCGAGACAACCGCGATCAAAATCGAAACCACATCCGGGCCGATCAAAATTATTTCCGCTTACAAACCGCCGAACAATCCTATCCAAGACCTAGACCTCCAAGCCCTCTTCCCAGACAACGCCCCCACAGTTGTGGCTGGCGACCTAAATTGCAAACACCACATGTGGAACAGTCGCACCGTTAGTAATAATGGCCGACTGCTGCATGACTTTACGCTGAGAAATGACATCACTCCCTTGGGCCCCCGAGAACCCACTCACTTTTCGACCCATGGGACCTCTGATGTCCTAGACATAGCTCTTTTGAAAAATGTTCCCCTACACTCTTCTATCTATGCACTGTCAGCCCTTAGCTCCGATCACAACCCTGTGATACTCCAAATGGGCACAATTCCCAACGATCGACCAAGTCCGCTACAATCGGTAGCCTGGAAAGAATTCAAAAGCAATGTTGGTAATTCACTGGGCCCCGTTCCAATTATAAATTCAATTCCGGAATTAAATTCAACCGTCGGGCAGTTAGAAAACATCATTATTCAGGCAATAAAGTCAGCAGAATTCACAAAACCCCCGCAAAACAACCGTCCAGCTCTTCCAAATTTTATAAAAAATTTAATTCGTGACAAAAATCGGGCAAAACGGCGATATCAAAGGACTTTAGCTCCTTTAGATAAAACCGAATTGAACCGACGACAAACCGAGGTGAGAGACGCGCTCTCAGTTCGCGCCAATGACTCGTGGCAAGACAAACTCACTTCTTGAAACGGGCAAAATTCGAAAAGTCTTTGGAGAATGACCCGCGTTTTTAGAAATTCCGCTCCTCGCAAAATCCCCCCGCTTAACGGACCAACGGGACCCGTGTCCGCGCCAGTTGACAAAGTCGAACTCTTTGCAGATTCACTGCAAGAGCAATTCACCACCGACACGACCCATGCCGACCTGGGCCGTGTTGGCTTCATAGAGAGATTTGTTCAACAACATTTGGAAAATCAAGTAGAAAACGACGTCGGAAACGTCAATCCGATTACCCCTCAGGAAATCTGCGCCAGGCCCAGACGGAATCACCAACTTGTCAATGAAAAATCTGCCAATGTTAGCTATCATGCATCTAACCGCAATCTTTAACGCCACTCTTCGGCTAGGTCACTTCCCACAAACGTGGAAAAAGGCGGACGTCATTCTCTTTCAAAAACCCGGCAAAAGTCCGAAAGAGCCCTCAAATTACCGCCCCATAAGTCTTCTTTCGACCATCGGAAAGCTTGCGGAAAGATGCATTCTCCATAGATTAAATATGTTTACGACGGATCATGGCGTTATCCCCGACACTCAGTTCGGTTTCCGCGCACAACACTCGACAACACAACAAATCCTTCGGGTGGTAGAGCACTGTTACACCAGCTTCGACTGGAAATACAACACCGGGGCTGTCTTTCTGGATGTCTCAAAAGCTTTTGATCGTGTCTGGCACTCTGGGCTCATATATAAGATGATCAATTTGGGCTATCCGGGCAAAATTATGAAACTCATTTATTCTTTTCTTTCGGACCGTAGCTTTCGCGTCAAAATTTATGGTATCAGATCAACCACTCGCCTCCTGGCGGCTGGGGTACCACAAGGATCAGTACTCGCGCCGCAGTTGTTCAACATTTACATCTCAGACATGCCTCAGCCCGCGACAGTTGAGTTTGCTCAGTATGCCGACGACACCGCTATACTCGCGCGCGCCAAACATGCGTTCCAAATTTCAAATAAGCTCGAAAAAGCTTTGGAAAATCTGGAAACATGGTATCGCGAGTGGCTCATTAACGTCAATGCAGCCAAAAGTACTGCAGTCCTTTTCACACGTCGTAACCTAGTAACACCGGATAGAGAATTGAGCATCTTTGGTGAGCCCATCCAGTGGCAGGCATCAGCCAAATATCTGGGGGTCACCCTGGACAAGTGATTGACGTTCGCCAAGCATATTGAGACAGCCAGAAACAAGGCGCGAGGATGTATCGCCCAACTTTATCCACTGCTCTGCCGAAAGAGCAGATTGTCACCGCGAAGTAAATTACGAATTTTTACCACAATTATCAGACCCATAATGACTTATGCGTCTCCCGTCTGGAGTCACGCAGCGTTTACGCATTTAAACAAAATTCAAGTGGTCCAAAACAAGTTCCTCAGACTTGTTTTCGACGCACTCTGGTTTGTTCGAAACAACCAGCTACATAAAGACGCGAGTATTAAATACATCAATGAACATCTCAAAGATGTCGCGATAAAGTTCTTTGCAACAGCAGTTGACCACCCGAACCTCCTCGTTCGTAGAGCCGTCAACTACGGCGAGGAACCACCCTATCGATTAAAACGGCCGAAAATGGTTTTAAACGGGTAAAACCATCCGCGTCAACTCGCGAACCGCGAACCGCGACACACGACATTGACTTAGGTTACACACATTTCCACACCGCGAGCGCTTTCTCCTGAAGATAACGGGGTGAAGGGACAGTGTCCCGGCCCGTCCGGAGGGGTTTTAGCCGGTTGAAGCCCGGCACTACCCAGCGTGATTGAACCAAGCGCTGGGTGTCCGAAGGGATTTCCCCTCCCTAAGAAAAAAAAAAACACCAATCTCTCTCTTTTACCGACGACTCGCCGACCTGGTGTTTCCGAAGACTCCCGATTCGACCACTAATCGCCCCGACATAAACCACGCTTTTATCAAAACTTGTATTTAACTAAATATATCGTTATTGTTGTTAATCGAGACTCATTCCGGAAAGCAAGTAGCTTTATTGGTGACCCCGACGTGATTTTTCGTGAAGAAACAAACGAGTGAGTTCCCCGATTTTACAACAACCCACATCAGTATGTCCAAACCCGAAGGAGCCGACAGGGAAGAAGGCCCCGAAGAGGTGATCGCCCGACTGCAGGAGGAGATGGACGCCCTGAAAAGAGCCAGCGGTAAGAACGACGACGACCAGAAGTCGCCCATCCAAGCCATCCCGGACCCTGGCCACGTGGACGAAATGAAGATCAACATGCGGTTGCCGACATTATGGCAACGGGACCCCGCGCTGTGGTTCGCCCAAGTGGAGGCGCAATTCCATACGTATAATATCAAGTCCGACAACAAGAGGTATTATACCGTGATCACTGCTCTGGAGTACACGGAACTTCAGCAAGTGTCCGAGGTAGTAGGAAATCCTCCCGCGACCAACAAGTACGAGTCGATCAAGGCCAAGTTGATTGCAGCATACTCGGACAGTCAAGAGCGCCAGTTACGTAAACTATTGACCGAACTCGAACTGGGAGACCAACGGCCGTCACAACTCCTCCGAGAGATGAAATCGCTGGCAGGGAACCGCATCAACAACGAGGACGTTTTGAAGACACTGTGGTTCCAACGTCTACCAACCCACGTCCAGTTGGTGTTGTCGGCGAGCGAGGGGATCACCCTCGACAAGATGGGAGAGCTGGCAGACAAACTTGCGGAAATTCAGATACAGAACACGAAGGGGTTTGTATCCGCTGTAAACACCCAGGCTGGAAACAGCGGCAGCGGCAGCGGCAGCACCAACTTTAACCAAACCTACTTAACGAAGCCCGCCCCGCCATCTACCGACCCCATAAGCAAGCTCCAGAGCCAGATCTCTGCATTAAGTACAAAAATGGAGCAGCTTCTAACCGACAGGGACAGAGGCCGACAGGAGCAGCGCAACCGTCACGAAACTTTCTACAGATCCAAATCAAATGGGAGAGCTCGATCAAAATTGAGAAGTTGGAGCTAGGCCCGCGAAGCAGAGCAATTAGCGAGTGGGCTATGCTATTACCATTTCACGTTTGGGGAGAAGGCCCGGAAGTGCAGAGCCCCTTGTACCCAGGGAAACTAGAAGTGCCGCGCGCAAAAGAGGCAGCGTGCAACGAAGGCAACCAACAATTGGGATTTGAAATGACCACGTGAGGGCGCCACCGCTCTCAATCAGCTGTAGCAGAAGGAGGCACCCTAGCATTTGTTAGCGTGGTGAACTTGTGTTTTGCGCCGTGTACGTTCTGTGTTTCTCGTTTTATTGTTGTGTATTGTGTCTTTCTTTGTGAATAAACAATCAGTTATTATGAAACTAGGGTTAAGTGAACTGTTTCGCTTTTTAAGCGCTACAGAAAACTCTCGAAACATCACAAAAGGAAAGTACCTATAACCATTGTACTATAATGTAACCTCTAAAATTTCGTATCAACATCCCACTCTCTTTTCCAATTTTTCATGCATGAATCTTCCTTTTTCGCAGTTTAATTCCTCACAATTTCAGGAGAAGAATTGATCGAGGCTGGTCATCTCTTCCAAATAGGAATAGTTGGTGGAAGTGATGAGGGGTCTGCTGACAATTCTGTTAACATTTTCGGCCTGTGTCTGCAAACCTCTGCGATTTGCTTTTTCCATTGGAACTCGACAAATTCCTGGTTTGGGGAAGAGGTGAAAACTAAGTTCGCGATTCCTTCTTCCCCCGTTATTACACCCATACACGCAATACATTGCATTGAATACATTGCAATTACGTTCGGATTTCGGTGTGACATTCATTGTAAAAACGACGAGGTACAACTACAATATAGCTAGAACAACCACGATATAGGTAACCCAAATTTTCTTTCAGAAAACACGCAATTAATCGCGGAACGAACGCCGCATAACACAAAACTAACGGCCGCCCTAACCAAACAACGTGACTTTAGACTTTAAACGATGGTTCTGGCGTTGACCGCATGGTGGCGTACGTTCTGCTTCAGTTGCCAATACCAACATCGCCTCTTCATAACCGACAAAGAATCCTCCGTCCGTTACCTCGTCGACACTGGAGCGGACGTATCCGTAATACCGCGAAAATTTTTGGGTAGGTTCGTATGCATGAACCCAACTAAAATCACCCTCTTTGCAGCAAATTCTACACCGATCCGAACGTTCGGAACAAAAATCCTTTTTTTAAACTTAGGACTAAGGCGAAATTTCAAATGGCCGTTCATTGTCGCCGACGTCAGCCGGCCCATAATAGGAGCAGACCTTTTAATGCACTACAGCTTACTAGTAGACATTAGGAACCGCCGGCTTATCGACACGTCAACAAACATAACATCAACCGCTGAAGTCATACACTGCGACTCGCCTACGATATCAACAGTTACCAAAGGTTCGGAGTATCACGAGTTCCTTTTAAAATACCCCGAAATCACGCGCCCCACACCTCCAGGTACCAAGCCTCGTTCTACCGTCTTTCATCACATCCTTACCACGGGACCACCCATAGCGGAGAAACCGAGGAGACTTTTGCCCGAAAAGTTGAAGGTGGCTAAAGCAGAGTTCGCGTACATGATGGAGCAGGGGTGGTGCCGTCCCTCGAGTAGCCCATGGACAAGTCCTCTTCATTTGGTTCCGAAGAAAACTGCTGGGGAATGGCGACCATGTGGGGATTACAGGCGCCTAAATAGCGCCACGACACCGGACCGTTACCCGGTACCCAACATCCAGGACTTTTCCTATAAATTGCAGGGCAAAATCATTTTCTCCACAATCGATTTGGTGCGAGCGTACAACCAAATCAAAGTAGCCGAAGACAACATACCAAAAACAGCCGTAAGCACCCCGTTTGGATTATTCGAATTTAGTGTGATGACGTTCGGACTCAGGAATGCCGCCCAAACCTTTCAAAGACACCTGAATTTGATTCTCGGAGATTTAGACTTTTGTTTTTGTTACATCGATGACATCCTGGTTGCTTCCAACTCTGCAGACGAACACAAGAGGCACCTGGAAATCATTTTCCAGCGCCTGCAGGAGCACGGTATCGTATTCAACCCAGGAAAATGCGTTTTCGGCGCACCTCAAGTGCAGTACCTGGGACACCAAATCTCGTCAGAGGGGAGCAAGCCGCTTTTGGAGAAAGTTGTTGCAATAACGGATTTCCCCAGGCCCGAAAAAGTCAAACAACTGCGGCGTTTTTTAGGAATGACCAATTTCTACCGCCGTTTGATAAAAAATGCCGCCCAAACGCAAGCCCCACTACACCAGTTCTTGAAAAATAGCACGAAAAACGACAACCGGATAATCGATTGGAACCCGGAAGCAGACGCAGCGTTTATGCGAATCAAAGAAGACTTGGCGAATGCTGCGCTACTCGCCCACCCCCTCGACAACGCCCCCTTGCGCCTAACGACAGACGCTTCTGACCTCGCCATAGGAGGCGTCCTGGAGCAACTCCTCGAGGAAGAGTGGCAACCCATCGGTTTTTTTTCGAGAAAGCTCAGCGAAACGCAGAAGAAATACAGTACTTATGACCGCGAGTTACTTGGCATCTACGAGGCCATGAGATTTTTCAGGTTTATGATCGAGGGGAGACCATTCTTCGTCCGCACGGATCACAAACCGTTGACGTATGCGTTTCGTCAAAAGGCGGAAAAAGCGTCTCCGAGGCAGCTACGACACCTGGATTTTATTGGGCAATTTACCACTCACATCATACATCTACCCGGAGACGACAACACAGTGGCCGATGCACTATCCAGGATAGAGGAAATTGTGACCCCAAGCATCATAAACCCCTAGGAGCTCGCCACCGAACAAGAAAGAGACGAAGAACTTCGATCACTCCTCACCTCTTCGACGAGCTCGTTGGTATTGAGGAAGTTCACCCCGAATGATTGTGACACAGAGCTGGTTTGCGATACTTCAACAAATACTATCCGCCCTTACATACCAAAGACGTGGCGCCGGAAGATTTTTAACCAATTCCATGGGCCGTCGCATCCTAGCGGTCGAGCCACCGCAGCAGCCATCAAAAGGAGATACGTGTGGCCTTCAATGAACAAGGAAATCAAACAATTCGCGCGCACATGTATCCGATGCCAGAAATCTAAAGTTTCCCGCCACACTCGCAGCCCACTAATGAATTTCAGTCTCACTAATTCTAGGTTTGAACACATCCATGTGGACATCGTGGGACCACTTCCACCTTCTGCAGGATTTCGATACTGTTTGACCATCTCTGATCGCTTTACGAGATGGCCAGAAGCGGCTTCCATAGTGGAAATAACGGCGGAAACCGTGGCCAAGACACTGTATGCGACATGGATTTTACGTTTTGGATGTCCTCGAATAATAACAACCGATCAAGGACGTCAGTTCGAAGCGTCGCTTACAACGTCCCTAACCAACTTGTTAGGCATTGAACGCCACCGTACAACCGCGTACCGACCACAGTGTAACGGGCTCATCGAACGCTGGCACCGTACCATGAAGGCAGCGATTATGTGCCATGAGAATGCGAACTGGATCGACCTTCTGCCAACCATATTGTTAGGGTTGCGGGCCAGCCTCAAGGAGGACTTGCAATGCTCACCAGCGGAGCTGACATATGGTACGCAATTGAGGATGCCGGGAGAATTTTTTTTCACACAGGCCCAAAACATCCTCGATCCGGCAACCTTCGTGGGACAGCTGCAACGACACATGCGGAACCTACGACCCACACCAGCGTCGCGCCACGGTAACCAACCGATATTCGTACATCCCGAATTGACTAACTGCAGTCATGTTTTTCTTCGGGATGACGCTGTAAGGAAACCACTACAACAGCCCTACACCGGACCACATCGCGTTGTTCGTCGAAACCAAAAAAACGTGGTTATCAATTTCAACGGGAAGGAGATGAAGGTTTCCATCGATAGGGTCAAACCTGAATTTTTCACAGTAGAAGACAAACAAAGTAGGCCGAGCCCACAGCGAATCAAGACGCAACATAACGAACCCGCACCTTCAGCAGAACCGGAAACCGAGGCGCCGATTCCAACTACTCGACAGGGACGGAAATGCAAATTTCCTGTTCGTTTTCGTGACTACACTACGTAGTCACTGGAGGGGGAGTAATGTAGCGACCTTCTTCGCAACTTAACGTTTCCAGATCCGAACCAGAGAGGGCGCTACCTACCGCGCACCCCCACTAACAACAGCGACGAATCCGGGAACCACCAGGGAATATAAAGGACTAGCGACTAGTCCCTAGGACGCAACTTTTGCTCCCGCTCACGGCTGCGCATTATGTACACTTCGCGCATAAGGACGAAGTACTTCAAAGATAGAGCGCTAGACGGTTGCTAGTCAGGTAGCCACACGGGATAGTCGTTGGAAGTGGACGGACGAGGTCGTGGGTTCAAATCTTGGCCCAGGACACGAAATTTTTTTCTTTTTTTTTTTTTTAGAGGCACGCAAAAAAGAGTTTTGTACAAGGTCAGTTCAGGGCCCTGTAATTTTTTTTTTAAAAGCACGATTAGAAATTACCATTAAAAAGCGAGAAGTGGGCATTGTAAACAATTACCCATAATGCGCAGCCGTGAGCAAAAGTTGCGTCCTAGGGGCTAGCCGCTAGTATATAAAGGCCGGACAGAACCTCCACCAATCTCCCCGCCTCCTCGATGACCGGAAGACGCAGTACCACACCTTCTCCTTGGAGGAGGAGAAGAACGTGCGCGTTGTCGAGAAAAACAAAGTTATCAAAAGCTAATGCAATAAGGAGCTGTGGAACAAGTTTAATAATAAATAAATAAAAATAAATCTGTTCATTCTAAAAGAATTTTTATTTCATACAAAAATAAACATGTTCCTATACAAATAATACAAACTTTCTAGTCTAGTTACAATTTAGTCTGAGACTGCTAACCAACCTCTATCACCCACTAAAACAAGAAAATTTATGTTTATTGAAGTACTATGTAAAATACGTACTTTTAATTCTATCGGTACACCGGTTCTTTTTTGCCGTGGTGGAAGGTGTGATCGCAGAGCTTCTATAAAATTTTGGGCTATTGCCTTCGACACTCAAAAATTTTTGATAAAGCTCCATCTTCCAATTGGAACGGGTTACTGATACCTATTAGATTACGCCGTTCCAGGGTTGCTCTCTGCCTAAAATACGTTATATAATAATTAAAATCCATGTTTAGGTACTTTTACCGTAATGTCTTCTTACCTTTCAAGTGCATTTTCTAGTTCCTCTTCTAGTAATTCACCCAGTGCTGCATCTCGCAAATTATCTAACGCTGCCATAATTGCGATGAAACCGACCAAATACACAAAAATATCGAAACACGTTCAGAAAAGTTAGGTTGAGCGCCGACTAGTGACAGCCGTCAGTCATTGCGGAGCATGCGCGAAACTGCTAACGTCTCCGTCGAAGCCTGAACGGCATGTCTAGAGGTCCCGTCCAAATTTTAGACATAACATGAACGGCTAACGGGCTAGCGGCGATACGCAATACCGATTTCTCTAACATAACGTCAACTTGAGGACACGCCCCGCGTTATGTCTAACATCTTGGATACGCAATACGGCTGATTGCCTGCTACCCGCTGTGTTAAGTATTCCCAATCAGTGCTTAAATATATTTGTTTGTTATCCAAACGATACGTAGTTTATGTCAGCGATCCCTACACGCGATCCTTACCAACAGCTACACTGTCAACAAAGTCCGCTCCCTGTGTAAATAAAACACGTGTTTCCTAAATAGATCTATACGGACACTGCTCAATCAGCCGTATTGCGTATCAACCATGTTCAGACTCAACGGTCATGTTATCGTGTTGAGATGAACATGCTTCTGAACGCTTGACGTAAAACTTGGTATTGCGTATCGCGCTCCGTTACGGGCCCTGTTAGGAATGATGCGACGAACGGCGGGCACCAAGCGGGCATGAAGGCGGACGGAGCAAGTGAGATAGACTGTGCCAAATGGCAGTGGTTAAAAAGAGAAAACGCATCCGAATAACAAGCGGCTGTGACGAATGAAATGGCGTTGGAAATTGGCGGGCTACAACGGAAAGATTTGAAATTCTTGGAGACTGGGAATACCCACATCTGCTATTCTGCTAACCCGTTGGAATTATTACAACCCCTAATAACCTTTGTCCATTTTTGCAGTGTGCTTGTTGAAAAATAAATCGCCTACAAAAAACTACATCGAGGCAGTTTGAGAAAATGATCAATTTCCTCAAACAAAATAAAATATTGGTGACGAAAAAAACAAAGTTATCAGAAGCTAATGCAATAAGGAGCTGTGGAACAAGTTTAATAATAAATAAATAAAAATAAATCTGTTCATTCTAAAAGAATTTTTATTTCATACAAAAATAAACATGTTCCTATACAAATAATACAAACTTTCTAGTCTAGTTACAATTTAGTCTGAGACTTGGTCCCCCTATTTGCAGCTGGATGCAGGAGGTTATGCAAAATTTTCCCGGGACAGACAATTCCGTGTTCTTCTTCCCTCTGCTAACCAACCTCTATCACCCACTAAAACAAGAAAATTTATGTTTATTGAAGTACTATGTAAAATACGTACTTTTAATTCTATCGGTACACCGGTTCTTTTTTGCCGTGGTGGAAGGTGTGATCGCAGAGCTTCTATAAAATTTTGGGCTATTGCCTTCGACACTCAAAAATTCTTGATAAAGCTCCATCTTCCAATTGGAACGGGTTACTGATATCTCTTAGATTACGCCGTTCCAGGGTTGCTCTCTGCCTAAAATACGTTATATAATAATTAAAATCCATGTTTAGGTACTTTTACCGTAATGTCTTCTTACCTTTCAAGTGCATTTTCTAGTTCCTCTTCTAGTAATTCACCCAGTGCTGCATCTCGCAAATTATCTAACGCTGCCATAATTGCGATGAAACCGACCAAATACACAAAAATATCGAAACACGTTCAGAAAAGTTAGGTTGAGCGCCGACTAGTGACAGCCGTCAGTCGTTGCGGAGCATGCGCGAAACTGCTAACGTCTCCGTCGAAGCCTCAACGGCATGTCTAAAGGTCCCGTCCAAATTTCAGACATAACATGAACGGCTAACGGGCTAGCGGCGATGCGCAATACCGATTTCTCTAACATAACGTCAACTTGAGAACACGCCCCGCGTTATGTCTAACATCTTGGATACGCAATACGGCTGATTGTTTGACACAACCGTCTACTTTTGTCCTATATGTATTACAAATAGATCATTAATAACTAAATGTTTAATTAATAATAGTAAAATAATTAGACCTGGTCTAAAAATTTTCAAAATTAGATAGTAATGTGTTATTATTTTCAATCACATGACGCCCAAAGCACAATCATCTTATCATTTTAGAACTTTTGAAGGATTTATAGTGATATCAAACAAGAAAAATGACATGTACGAGTAGAATAGATGGCACTTTTACTTTTTCTTTTTAATGACCCAATTAGCTAATTGATATCAATTAGCTAATTAGGTCATTACCAGGAAAGTGAAAGTGCCATTCATGAATAGCTATGGAATGTTTGAAATTTAGCGATTTTACCTTACTAATGCCAATTATGACACATTAGACTTAGAATTTTAAAAAAAAGATTTTTATAACCTCAAGAAAAATGTCGATTTCACCATTACGTTTACAAGGTCCTAAAAGTGCTTATAAGGCGCACAATAATAATAAAATGCTGCTAACTTATATTTTTGTATAATTTTCGACAAGGAACAAGAAGGCGTAAAAGCCACCAAGGACCATTGGCACATTTGGAATTAAAATAAAGCTCTTCATAACCTCAACATACCTTTATGAAATAGAAAAAATACTAATTGTAGCGTGGATCTTCGTCAGGGGGAAACAAACACTTCAACACTTTAGTTAACAAAAGCGTGTATTAAGGAAATAACAATTTAAAACAAAGCAACGATAGAAGGAACAAATATAAAAGTCTAAACGCGCATAAGTGGCGTCTTTCCACCCTCTTGCGCAATCCCCGCTTACGAGCGGGTGGCGACATGTGTGGTGCCATGTGTGGTTCCACACTCAAGGATGGTTCGGCAACCATGGGCGGCTTGTCGGGAAACGCCTCGCTACAAGCTCGCCCTCTGGACCGAGCAGGCGTTCTCGCGCGAGGTCCAGAATTTGAGGCGTGCGTCCGGGGCTCTTTCCTGGGGCGGCCTTGGCGACGAATTTCCCTCACGGGCGCTGGCGGAGTTCTACCCTACGTATACACATATGGAATTAGATCGGTTACATGGTAAATATTTAAAACTTCGCCGCTCTCCAGGGTCGACACTGCATATAATAATACTCATAATAATACCCCTAATAGATTTAGTGTTGTATCTTACAGTTGGGAGTTAGTAAATAACGTACGGTCCAAGGTCTAAAATACAAGTATATTAACTGCTCACTATAGATACATAAGTTGTTAACCCAAAAGCGTCGGCACCCCAAAAGAGACCGAGGTTTTTTTTTTTTTTTTCTTAGGGAGGGGAAATCCCTTCGGACACCCAGCGCTTGGTTCAATCACGCTGGGTAGTGCCGGGCTTGAACCGGCTAAAACCCCTCCGGACGGGCCGGGACACTGTCCCTTCACCCCGTTATCTTCAGGAGAAAGCGCTCGCGGTGTGGAAATGTGTGTAACCTAAGTCAATGTCGTGTGTCGCGGTTCGCGGTTCGCGAGTTGACGCGGATGGTTTTACCCGTTTAAAACCATTTTCGGCCGTTTTAATCGATAGGGTGGTTCCTCGCCGTAGTCGACGGCTCTACGAACGAGGAGGTTCGGGTGGTCAGCTGCTGTTGCAAAGAACTTTATCGCAACATCTTTGAGATGTTCATTGATGTATTTAATACTCGTGTCTTTATGTAGCTAGTTGTTTCGAACAAACCAGGGTGCGTCGAAAACAAGTCTGAGGGACTTGTTTTGGACCACTTGAATTTTGTTTAAATGCGTAAACGCTGCGTGACTCCAGACGGGAGACGCATAAGTCATTATGGGCCTGATAATTGTGGTAAAAAGTCGTAATTTACTTCGCGGTGACAATCTGCTCTTTCGGCAGAGCAGTGGCATCCTCGCGCCTTGTTTCTGGCTGTCTCAATATGCTTGGCGAACGTCAATCGCTTGTCCAGGGTGACCCCCAGATATTTGGCTGATGCCTGCCACTGGATGGGCTCACCAAAGATGCTCAATTCTCTATCCGGTGTTACTAGGTTACGACGTGTGAAAAGGACTGCAGTACTTTTGGCTGCATTGACGTTAATGAGCCATTCGCAATACCATGTTTCCAGATTTTCCAAAGCTCTTTTGAGCTTATTTGAAATTTGGAACGCATGTTTGGCGCGCGCGAGTATAGCGGTGTCGTCGGCGTACTGAGCAAACTCAACTGTCGCGGGCTGAGGCATGTTTGAGATGTAAATGTTGAACAACTGCGGCGCGAGTACTGATCCTTGTGGTACCCCAGCCAGGGGGCGACTGGTTGATCTGATACCATCAATTTTGACGCGAAAGCTACGGTCCGAAAGAAAAGAATAAATGAGTTTAATAATTTTGCCCGGATAGCCCAAATTGATCATCTTATATATGAGCCCAGAGTGCCAGACACGATCAAAAGCTTTTGAGACATCCAGAAAGACAGCCCCGGTGTTGTATTTCCAGTCGAAGCTGGTGTAACAGTGCTCTACCACCCGAAGGATTTGTTGTGTTGTCGAGTGTTGTGCGCGGAAACCGAACTGAGTGTCGGGGATAACGCCATGATCCGTCGTAAACATATTTAATCTATGGAGAATGCATCTTTCCGCAAGCTTTCCGATGGTCGAAAGAAGACTTATGGGGCGGTAATTTGAGGGCTCTTTCGGACTTTTGCCGGGTTTTTGAAAGAGAATGACGTCCGCCTTTTTCCACGTTTGTGGGAAGTGACCTAGCCGAAGAGTGGCGTTAAAGATTGCGGTTAGATGCATGATAGCTAACATTGGCAGATTTTTTATTGACAAGTTGGTGATTCCGTCTGGGCCTGGCGCGCGACGTTTGTGAAAAAATTTAATGTGACTCGAAATTTCCTGAGGGGTAATCGGATTGACCTTTCCGACGTCGTTTTCTACTTGATTTTCCAAATGTTGTTGAACAAATCTCTCTATGAAGCCAACACGGCCCAGGTTGGCATGGGTCGTGTCGGTGGTGAATTGCTCTTGCAGTGAATCTGCAAAGAGTTCGACTTTGTCAACTGGCGCGGACACGGGTCCCGTTGGTCCGTTAAGCGGGGGGATTTTGCGAGGAGCGAAATTTCTATAAACGCGGGTCATTCTCCAAAGACTTTTCGAATTTTGCCCGTTTAAAGAAGTGAGTTTGTCTTGCCACGAGTCATTGGCGCGAACTGAAAGCGCGTCTCTCACCTCGGTTTGTCGTCGGTTCAATTCGGTTTTATCTAAAGGAGCTAAAGTCCTTTGATATCGCCGTTTTGCCCGATTTTTGTCACGAATTAAATTTTTTGTAAAATTTGGAAGAGCTGGACGGTTGTTTTGCGCGGGTTTTGTGAATTCTGCTGACTTTATTGCCTGAATAATGATGTTTTCTAACTGCCCGACGGTTGAATTTAATTCCGGAATTGAATTTATAATTGGAACGGGGCCCAGTGAATTACCAACATTGCTTTTGAATTCTTTCCAGGCTACCGATTGTAGCGGACTTGGTCGATCGTTGGGAATTGTGCCCATTTGGAGTATCACAGGGTTGTGATCGGAGCTAAGGGCTGACAGTGCATAGATAGAAGGGTGTAGGGGAACATTTTTCAAAAGAGCTATGTCTAGGACATCAGAGGTCCCGTGGGTCGAGAAGTGAGTGGGTTCTCGGAGGCCCAAGGGAATGATGTCATTTCTCAGCGTAAAGTCATGCAGCAGTCGGCCATTATTACTAACGGCGCGACTGTCCCACATGTGGTGTTTGCAATTTAGATCGCCCGCCACAATTGTGGAGGCGTTGTCTGGGAAGAGGGCTTGGAGGTCTGGATCTTGGATAGGATTGTTCGGCGGTTTGTAAGCGGAAATAATTTTGATCGGCCCGGATGTGGTTTCGATTTTGATCGCGGTTGTCTCGATATTAATCGCGGCCGGATTGGGTAGTTCGTGATGTTCGATTTCATTTTTAATATAAATCGCGGTTCCACCGCCCTGCCCGGTAGGTCTATCGGTACGATAAAGCTGATAATTTTGAATTTTGATTGCGTTGCAGGGTCTCGCGTGTGTTTCGGATATGAGCATGACATCGATATCATGCTCGTTCATAAACTCGCCCAATTCGAGTTTCTTCTTAGGAAGCCCGTTCGCGCTCCAAAAACTAATCAAAAGGGAATTTGGTGTAATTTTGCGCAACATAAAAAGTTGCTGAATTAAATTAGGTTGTCTAAGATAACGCGGGTGTTTAAGACAAATTCTTTAGTTTGGTTGTCTGTTGCATTTGTTTGGCTGAAAGTAAGTAGCATATGTGCCAGAGCGGCCGAAATTTTGACATACTTGTTTCAGGAGTTTTCGCGCGGATTCGCGGTAGGCTTTGGCACCGGTGCCGCTTTTGGGATGGTAGGTATTTGGGGGGTTGGCGCCGCAGGGACCAAGGGTTTGGCCCAGGCGGAGGTTTTGGGGATATGGACAAGAATAGTTTTAGGTTTGGGGTACGCTGAGCAACCCCGATAGCTGGCCGGATGTGCAAGGAAACAATTTGCACACTTCGGCGGATCAGATTTGGCCTGGGGGCATTGGAACGCTTGGTGGCCGAGCCCGCACTTGACGCACCTAAAAGGCGCTGTGCATTTGCTCTGGGAGTGGCCGAAGAGCTGGCAACGGTAACATTGCCCTTTGCTTTTTGATTGTCTGAGGGCCTCTACTCTGACGCGAAGGCCGACGCAAGTGGTGATGTCGTAGATTTTACGACTATCACGCGGAACAATAGCTATAAAAAGGGGCATTGGGGTTTTGTCCATCCGTACCATTGGTGCCACCTTGACTGGACGCAGTCCGGCTTGAGTTAGGTCTTCTATTATGTCTTCGGGGTCGGTCGTTACCGGAAGCCCGCGAATAACTACTTTTAGATTGCGTTCCGACGCAAATGTGAACGTGTAGTACGGAGTTTCGGTTCTATCAAAAAGAGCTGTAAGCGCGCGATGTGTGTCAGCGTCCGGTACGCTAATTTTAATCCCCTCGTGGGTTACTTGGGCTTTGGTGTAATTAATATTTTTCCTCTTCAGATCGTTGGACACGCGGGACCAAATGTCTTTGTTGCGCATAATTACGGGAGGAATATGCTCGCGTGTTTCGGTCTTTTCGATGGTGTCGGGACTTTGTGCTGGTTCGTAATTGCGCGTCGCGGCTAGGGGGCGAGACCTAGTTGTGTTTGGTGTTTGGCGCGTGCGGGGTGTTATACTAACTTGGTCGTAGTCAATTTCTTGATCGTTGTTATCTGCTTCTTTTTCGTCTCCGCTCAGGGGGCTGAACGGATTTTCACTGGCGACTTACATTGGGGTTGTAACGATGGCTGGGCGGGCGGTCTTCCTGGGCGCCCGGAATTCTTCGTCGTCGTTGTCCGACTCCGCACGTCTCTTGGACATCCGCTCTATCTGGGCGCTGCAATGGAGAATAATCTCCCTCAGCTCCTGGATAGACCGGCCGTCCAGGACCGTGGCTGACGTGTCCATCGCTGGTTCCTGAAATCTATCTCACAAGCAAACTCTTCTGATTGTCGGCTTCAGCTATTCTGACGAACCGCCGAAACCAGACTGAATCGGTAAAAAACCACGTGGATCCTAACCGTTTGTCGCAGTTTTTCTGACGAACCACTGGGACTAAGGTTAGGGCTGTTCGCAAACTCTCACGAGACTCCGAACTGATTCACTTTCGCAAAACTGTTCACAATCTCTCACCGTTTGGAAACACGTCTACTCACATCAAGCGCTGCCACTTGACAAGTAGAGACCGAGGCGTTCGGTGCCAGGGTATTTATCCCCCTGGCTGTCAACCACGGCTGCCAACCCCTGGCTACTTCAGGGCTGCCAACACATGGTTGCTTCAGGGTTGCCAACACCTCCCCCTCTATGAAGTCTCGTATTCATCGAGCCAGGAAGGTGGGTTCCGAATTCGAGTTGACCCTGTTCGAGTCTCCCCAGCCGCTGTCGGAGTTGGTGCTTTCGGTGCTGGTGCAACGCTTTCTTCCTGTTGCTGTCGTTGCTGGTCAGCCGCGTCCGGAGTTGGTGCTTCCGGTGCTGGTGCTGGTATAACGTTTTCTTAATGTTGCTGTCGTCGCTGGTCTCTCCCCCCCTGTAGTTCCGTGAATTGTTCCAATATAACCGCTAACGGAAGCTTGTATTCTTCGGACCACCGCTTCGGATCTGAATCGGCTCTGGTGCGGAGTTGATTTGCGTGCGACCTTATTAGTCCTGATCTTCGAGTAGCTTCCAGCATCACGTTGTACATGACATGCCCAACGCGCTCGATGACCCGCCCTTCGGCCCAGAACCAGGAACTTCCTTGGAATATTTTGGCGTAAACAAGTTCCTGCGGTTGAAAAACTCTTCTTTTTGCTTCGTGCCGCCGGTTAAACTGGTCTTCCTGAGTCGACTTTCTTACGGTCGGACTTGTGGGAGAAGGTAGTTTTAGATGATCCATTTCTATCTTCATTTTTCTGCCCAGCATGTGCTCCGCTGGTGAGGAACCTGATGGAGTATTCTTGTTAGGCGCGGATCTGTATATGGAAAGAAACGTTTGTAGGGCTTCCCTCATGTCGACGTCCGCCATCTTTTTCAGAGCTCGTTTGAACGTATCCACAAACTGTTCCGCGTGTCCATTAGATTGTGGGTGAAAAGGTGCTGTTGTCAGATGCTCGATGTGGTTTTTCTGGCAGAAATCGTTGAAAATGGTTGAAGTAAACTGTGTGCCGTTGTCTGATACAATAGTAGATGGGAATCCAAAACGCGCAAACATTTCTCTCAGCTTCTTAACAGTTACCGCTGCTGTAGTCGACTTGGTGACCACAATCTCAGGCCATTTTGAATAAGCATCGACAACAACCAAGAAGTAGTGGTCATGGACCGGACCGGCATAGTCAATATGTATGCGCTGCCATACCGCTGTTGGTTGCGGCCATGACCGTAGCAGCGTCTTCACGGGTGATTTAAAAACTGAGGGGAACCGGTCCTGTACCAATTTGCAGGTGACTGGTAATTGTAGAACGGGAGTTGTGTTAATCTGGTTGCATACCTCTCTTATAAGAACACCCCATAAATCGAATTTCTCAATCCAATCAATTCCCAGCAAGTTCAAATTCGGTAAGAAGGGCGTGATAAAACACGTGCCTGTCTTTGTTTTCCCTTGAAGCGTCATGTCACAGGACAGTTCCATTGACAGCATCACTGGCGTTCCCGAAGCATTCCTTGCAGCATGTTTGGTTTTCTTCGCAGGTGGTTTCCCTAAAGCTGCCCATGTTTCCTCCGAAATAATCGTGATGTCTGATGCTATGTCCAACTGCAGTGTCGTTTGAATTCCATTTATGGACACTGTAACGTACTTACGACGTTTGGTTGGCATCTTAACGCTGCCAACATTGAAAATACTATTGGTGTTCGATGGCTTCGACGTTGATCGGTTATGCTTGCTTTTTGATCTAACATAGTTGCAATAACCCTCCTTATGGCCAACCTTGTTGCACATCTTGCATTTATGCTCAGTGTACGAGCAGTCCCTAACAAAATGCATTTGCCAACACTGCCAGCACGGTGATTTTGGGGTTATCTGAGAAGGACTTCCGGAACGTGGTCGTACCTTTTCTGCTCCTTTGGTGAGGTTATGCTTGATTGCATGCACTATTGGAGGTTTTGTGGTGTTCCCTACCATCTGAGTGTCCTTATTCAAATTAATGTGTCGATTACATTCCTCGGCTAATGTTTCGATTGTCATGTTGGAACTGTTGTTTCCAATTTTCGACAGTAACAATGTTCGGATGTCCGCATCTTGTTAGAGTTAAGTCCACAAATAAACATGAGCAATTTAAATTCATCTTCGGTGATTTTTGCAATCTGAAAGTCTTCGCAGTGTCGGTTTACCTTTGCTGCGTATGCAATGAAGTCGTCCGATGAATTTCTAGTAATTTGTAGACATTTGAATCTGGCGTGGAACAATGATTGCTGCTTCCCAAACATCTTTTTCGGTAGCACGTAATTAGAATATCTTTCATGGACTGGTGTGCTTAATTTCCGCAGCAACAGTCGTACCTTAGCTTTATCATCCAGGCGTTTTGCATCTTCTTCGAAAAGGTCTTCGAATCGGCTGAACCATGCCTCGAAGGTGTGACCAGACTCTGGACTGTACGTGAATTCGGTGATCGCGTTTGCTAGCGATTCAATGATGAATTCTGGGTTTGTCTCACCAGAGCTTGTGCTTGATGGGGTGGCTCCTGCTTCATCTCGCTTCCCTGTGATTTCAACTAATGTTTCCAGGAACCTTTGTTGGTTTTGAAGCAAGGTGATGATTGTAGACTCCAAATTGGCCATTTTCTGAAGTTTTTTTTTTCCTTTTCCAATATCCTCGTCGCCACTGTTGTATCTTACAGTTGGGAGTTAGTAAATAACGTACGGTCCAAGGTCTAAAATACAAGTATATTAACTGCACACTATAGATACATAAGTTGTTAACCCAAAAGCGTCGGCACCTCAAAAGAGACCGAGGCGTTCGGTGCCAGGGTATTTATTCTCCTGGCTGTCAACCACGGTTGCCAACCCCTGGCTACTTCAGGGCTGCCAACACATGGTTGCTTCAGGGTTGCCAACATTTAGTACAAAGGATCACAGTCGATATTGCACAAGTCAGTATAGTAACATATAGTAACACAGCAACATAGTAACATAAACATCAGTACACACAAGGAATTCACACCCAATCAAACAATCAACCACTAATTGCCAAAGTACTCGTCCAGCGTATAAAAGCATCCCTCCATGAGGTAGCTCTTAACCTGTTTCTTGAGGAAGTGAAACGATTTCGCTTGCTTAACGTGCAACGGCAGCCTATTAAAGATGCGGATGCAAGAATATAGAGGCGATCTTTCATACATTGCCGTTGAGTGTCTGACAAATGTTAGGTCATTCCTAGCCCGGGTCAGATATGGATGGTAATCGCTATTTTTTGGAAATAAATGTAGATTGTTATAAGCAAAGACTATACATTTATACAGGTAAATGCCACAAAATGTTAATAATTTTTCTTTGATGAAAATCTACCTACAGCTGTCCCGTGGCTTTAAGTTGAAAATTAATCTGATCAGGCGTTTTTGTAAAATGCTTACTCGCTTCATATGTACCGTAGTATTCCATATGATAACATTATAAGATAAGTGACAATAAGCTAGGCTGTAATACACACTTTTCAAAATATTGCAGTTAAACACTGTTTTCAGCTTCAATATAGCATAATAAGCGCTATTAAGTTTCTTACAGATGTAGGTAACCTGATCATTCCAGTTGAGCTTAGTGTCTATAAAGGATCCCAAGAATTTAGAGCATTGAGCCGGTTCAGCTCTAGAGAACCGAAGAATGACGGTTTTAGCAGTGTTCAATATAAGTCTGTTGCTGTCACTCCAAGTCTGCATTTCCTTCTGGGCCCTGAGTATTTCTGCATTCAAGTCAGTTTGTATCGCAGCAGATACAGCTACTGTTGTATCGTCCGCGAAGCTGATCATAAAGCCAGTGCGGACACAAATAGGTAGATCATTAACATACATTAAAAATATCAAAGAACCCAAAATGGAGCCCTGTGCCACTCCTATATCGTTACAATCATGAGTGTCAGACAGCGCACGATTTACCCTGACAGCCAACTTTCTACCCGACAGGAACGAGCCAATCCAATCAAGGGTGTTACCTCTCAGTCCCAAACTATGCAGCTTTTCACCCAGGAACCCATGGTCCACATTATTGAATGCTTTGGACAAGTCGAAGAAGAGTGCAGCGGTGAAGCGATTTCTGCCAATTTGCCTGTGTAGAAACTCGGTGAGGTGGAATGATGCTGTCTCCGTAGATCGCCCAAGTCGAAAACCATGCTGAGAGTCACTGAGTAATTTATTACGTAGGAGATAGTTTATTATTCTTGTACATTATTTTCTCCATTATTTTTGAAAAGACACTCAGTAGCGATATTGGTCGATAGTTTTCCACACTAGATTTATCACTTTTTTTAAAAACTAATATCACTGTAGCGATTTTGAGGCACGATGAAAATAAGCCTGTTGATATGAGTAGAGGTAGATACACCTCCCCTCCACTTTTTTTCCCGCGGCCACGCCCCTTTTCCCCGGAATTTCTCGCAGCCACGCCCCCTTTCTCGCGGATTTTTCCGCGGACACGCCCCCTTTCCGTGTTTTTTTTCGCGAATTTATCCGCGGTTCGCGAATTTATTTGCGGTTTTAATTTGTGGATTAATTTAATTCGCGGTTTTAATCGGCGGCTTAATTTAATTTGCGGTTTTAATTCGCGGTTCCGCGGAATTTCTCGTGGTTCCGCGGATTCTTTAGCGGTCCCGCGGAATTTCTCACGGCTTCGCGGTTTTTTTTTGCGGTTCCGCGGAATTTCTCGCGGTTCCGCAGATTTATTCGCGGTTTTCAATCCGCGGATTAATTTAATTCGCGGTTTTAATCGGCGGATTAATTTAATTCGCGGTTTTGATTCGCGTCCCGCGGATTTTTTTGCGGTTCCGCGGAATTTCTCGCAGTTTTGCGGGGTGCATAATCCTTTTGCGGAATTTCTCGCGGTTCCGCGGATTTTTTCGCGGTTCCGCGGAATTTCTCGCGGTTTCTCATATGACTCCTAATTAACCCGGAAAAATTCCATTTTGATTATCTGATTTATGCAAATCCATATTGCATTAAATCATTAGGTTAATTAGGGATCATAGAGAAAAAAAGCCGTGTCTACGCCAGGATTTGAACCTGCGATCTACAGTGCAAGACTTTGCTTCACTAACGCTCTGCCTCACTGTGCCATCGGCTGCCCTGCAGCCTAATTGAAACAAGTTCTGTAACACCTGAAAAAATCGCAAACCTAAAGAACAAAGAACTCAAGTCGGGACATGTTGATGTAACAGGTATATAAGAGAGCCGCTATCGGGGGTTGTGACCATATTAGTCTCCAAACTGCAGTTGCCAGAAACGTTATCGTGTACGTGTGTTGCAGAAAAGTGATTTTTTAAAATAAAAAAAAACAACTTGTAAGTATTACTAAACACTAATTTTTTTACTGTTAAACTATAGTGCCTTTGTATTTTGTTTAGGTGGAAATAAAGCGTATTGCTACATCCGCCAGATCAATGGGGAACCTGCAATATGGAAATAAAATGCAGCGAGCAAATAACGACATTCCTCGAGGCGTAGATGCCAACGATGGCCCCTATCCTCTTCCGAAAACATCATCAGCCGATGATCAAGTCCAGAGGAAGCGGTCGGTAGAGGAGATTGGATTAGCGAGGGAAGCAAGACGATTAAACGATGAGAAGCTGTATTTGCTTACAAAATCCGGTAGCAAGTATGTGAGTATGGGTGTTGACCCATTTTCATTCAACGAGCCAACTCTTCGAATCCTGAACAGCGGCAACAAAGCCGCAATCTCGTTCAACCAGACCGAACTTAAGGAATTGATCCAGAATTTACCCAGAATACTAGAGAAAATTTATCCCAAACAGCACGGCGACGAAGAAGCGTTTATTATGGCGTTGAAAAACTATTACATTTTGCTACTCCTCTACAACGTTGTGCGGTTTAATCCCATTTCAACATCGGGTGAACGCGAGTGGTTGTGTATGGCCAAGGACACCTTAAAGAAGATAATGGACATGGGTGAACACTTTCTTCATCACTTGGAATCGCTTAATGTTAAAAAGCAGCGAGGTGAATATGTGGACTTTGATACTTTTACGTCGTCTATCGCCGAAGCAATGTTCAACGGTGATTCTTCAAATGTGGAAGATTCCGTATTCAAAGTGATACAAACCATATATTTTGCTGACGGGCTCCTGTACGAGGCATATTCAAAGTTTTATTATTCCATTAAAGAATCTGTAGATAAGAAAACTTAACATATGAGCGATTATAATACCTTTTGTTACTAATGCAAGTTTAATTATGATGATTGAAAATAATAAAAAACTATAATTTATGATATTCTGCGCTATTACACCTTCTACCACGATCGCATCAACATCGATATGGATTTGAGGTTTAAACATCCGTTTACAGGTATAGTGGTGGGGCCCACGTCTAGTGGAAAGACTTACTATATGAAGTCGTTCCTAAAACATTTGACTGAAATGTGTGATACCGTGTTTGAAAAAGTTATTTGGTATTACGACGAATGGCAGCCTCTTTACAAAAACGACGGCAGCTTAGTTATTGAATACGTTCAAGGAATGCCGAACATTGACACCTTCGATGGACTTCATCCAACATTAATTATATTAGATGATTTGATGCGTGAAACAGGGAGTGCGATAGTTGACATTTTCACAAAGGGGAGCCATCATCGAAATATAAGCGTTTTTTACATCACCCAAAACCTCTTCTATCAAGGTAAAGGACAGAGGGATATTTCGTTAAACGCAAATTACATTGTTTACTTCAAGAACCCCCGAGATCGGGCTCAAATCGGCCATCTTGCGCGTCAAATTTTTCCTGAGAATTCAAAATTTATACAAGAGGCATACGCAGACGCAACTCAGAGCCCTCACGGTTACCTGTTATTCGATTTGAAACAAAACACCCCCGAATCATATCGATTTCGCGCAAACATCTTACCTCCCGAACAACCCTCGTTTGCATATATACCTAAGAAAGAATATAAATACAGGACCTAGATTGAATAGTGTTATTTGTAAATTATGTCGCGCGTATTGCAGAAGAACGCCGCTCTCTTGAAGTTCTTACATAAAACTAAACCTCAATACCGCAAAGCCGTATTGAAATCGGCTGACCGTGATTTCATTCAGTGCATTTGCGAATCAATTCACAACACATTGTCTGGTAATGTTCCAATAACTAAATCGTTGAAGAGCAAATTATCAAAACATAAGAAAGTGTTGCGAAGACTGGTGAAGCGACGTGAATCCGTAGACAAAAAGAAAAAACTCATTATCCAGAACAGTGGGGCGTTTCTACCGTTGATATTGGGTCCGATCATATCAGGGGTTTTAAGTAGTTTCTTCTCCAAGTAGCAACAATCATCATCAGAGCTGGTGCTATGGAGCATGCGAAGAAAATGATTCTCGTCGAGTCGAACGTGTTCGAACGTGCACAACAAGTCAAGAATACAAGTCCAAACACGCTTACTCTGTTGAATAATGAAATGAAAGCTGTTCTTGAAAATCCCCGTTTACCAGATCGTGATAAATGGTTAATGTATGAACGAGTCTTACAACGATATTTGAATATAGTTAAGCTGGCCCCACGTTGGGCGCCAAAAATTGCCACGCCTTTCCAGGCAATTAGTGCCACCGAAGCGGCAATCAGTGGGACCAGCTTAAAGGTGGGATAGGCAGCAGAAAGAAATATGGAGATTTCTCCTGCTAATAAGGATTTAATAATAATATTAAAAAAAACAGCAAGATACAATAAAAAAAAAATACACAAAAAAAAGAACCGCGTGCCGGCAAGAGGTTTGTCGTTGATAACAATAATAATGTAAAAGCTTTAGGAGCAAATTAAATATAAGAAAAATTTAAGATTAATAACGGATAATAGTAATGTCTTGTAATTTGGTTCTAATTTCCGGTGAAACCGGGTTGTTGATGCTGGTAGAAGTCTTGCGCAATAGTAAATCTGGCGAGATGGCAGATGGATAACTAATCTTTCACCTTATAGAGGTAGTCGGGGGCGTACAAAAAAAGCGATGTGGAGTTCCAGGGGGGTCCTGGGGAATCCAGAAGAATCCAAAAGGGGTTTCCTGTTTCAGGCGATGGCGTCCAAGCCTACGTCACAGGGGACCAGAATAAACCCACGGGGCGCGGCGGAAAAGTAGAACGTCTTTTCCCCAGCGATCTTTGATGTTTTCGAGATGATGAGAAAGTAGCGACAGATAACTAAGAAGGAAAAAGGAAAATTCGAGTTTTTGATTTACGGTTTTAAGATAGCTACATACCGAATCTTCACCTGCAAATGCCTAAATCGGCCAAATTCCGGCTCACAAGCGTTCCCAAATTCCAGAACGCTTGTTCTGTTGGCACACCAACACTTTGGAAAAATCCTCGAGACGAGTTCGGTGTTGGTTTTCACGGTGATGAAGATATCGTCACTGCTTGACCGCAATATTCAAAAAGAAGACAAACTTTTCGGGCAGGCACTGATAAGGCCTTATCAGTCCGGACTTTTTGTATACCGCGCCTGAAGTCATAGGCGGGTGCCCGAAATATGCTACGATGCGACCAAGGTGGAATCGAAGGAAGAGTAAGGATGAAAGGAAATTAAAAAGAAAGATTAGCAAAAGCAACAGTCAAAAGAGAGAAGTGATTTTAGAGAGATAAAGCCAGGTGAAAGCAGCTCGGTGGCCGAAACTAGTTTAGGTGCCAAACCCCACGCCACTGGGTGCACTCAAAAGCGAAGAAATGCAACCCATTAATCAGGGTTGCACTAACTGCTGCCTATTATACCGCAACCGGAAAATTGAGTGTTACACATGGGACGACAAAGGTTTTGTGTACGTTAGTGGTAGCGTAATACCTGGGTCTAATATAGTAGATTTGCTTAATGACGCTATACGAAGTCGGAAAAACGCCATTACCCCTATCGGTTGGGAACGTTTTGCTAAAAATCTTCAAAGTATCAACGTTCCATTAGAGTTAATTGGAAACAGTCGACTCCGTGAATATATAATTAACGGTGTTGCAGACTCCGAAATCGCTCAAGAGGCCGATCTCTTGTCATCGTCTTACACTACGCATGATTCAACTTTAGAATCACCTGTTGATAAAAGTAGTAGTAGTAGATCCAAATCATACCGAAAGAAGAAAACTGTTTGGGAGAGTTTCAAGATATAACATAAATTTTGTACACAATAGATTCTACAACCCTTCCGACCCTGTGGAATTTTTAAGTCTCAACAAGTTAACAGCCGCGTTTAAAAATCGTTTTTTAAGAAAACAGTTGCGGGGATGGTTAGAATCTCAGGATGCATATACGCTACACAAACAAGTTCGGAAAAAATTTCCACGCGATAAATACCACGTCACTAACATCGATGACCTCTTCCAAGCTGATTTAATAGACCTCAGAAGCTTGGCAAAACATAATGATGGTGTCAACTATTTACTTACAGTTATCGATGTGTTTAGTAAATTTGCGTTTGTGAAACCGTTGAAAAGCAAGGCCGGTAGTGTGGTGGGTGAAGCGTTTTAACAAATTTTCGAAGGGGATAAATGTGTACCGATCAACATCCAGTCCGATAAAGGTGGCGAGTTTCTAGCCAAAACAGTGCAGAGACTTTTCAAAAGTTATGATATAAATTTTTATGTAGCTCATAATCCTGATGTAAAAGCTAATGTAATCGAGAGATTTAATAAAACTTTGAAAACTAAAATGTTTAAATATCTAACATACAAAAATACTTTACGATATATCGACGTGCTCGATGACCTAGTTAATTCTTATAATAATACAGAACATAGCACGATAAAGATGGCCCCGAACGTTGTAAACCCAGACAATATTCTTACGGTGTACAATAATACGACAAGAAGCGCCGATAAAAAATCTTGTTGCGTCAGAATTTTGTACAAGGTTGGCGATTACGTTAGAATTACCCGTTTTAAGTCAACTTTTGATAAAGGGTATGAGCAGAACTTTAGCGATGAAATCTTTAAAATTATCCAAGTTGTAAAGAGAACGCCAGTTGTGTATAAAATTTGCGACTTGCTAGACGAGGCAATAGACGGTATTTTCTATCAACAAGAACTTCAGCGCGTAAAGTTTTCACCAGACGATGAATTCAAAATTGACAAAATTCTAAAAAAGCGTTATAAAAGAGGCGTATCTGAGGTGTTTGTTCAGTGGAAAGGTTACCCTTCAAAGTTCAACTCGTGGATCCCGGCCCAGTCATTAGTACAAATATGAATCAAGAATTTTACCTAACGCTATTAAACAATAGTTCCATGGAATACTTTCCGGAAAATACAACAACTAGTTTCTGTACACAACTACCGAAAACAATCACCCTTGACGGAGCGTGGTGTGTTGCCATAACAGAGATTCAGTACCCGTGCTCAATTCACTCGGTTAGGGATCGTGAAAATATTATCTACTTAAAATATACTGTTGAGAAAAACCAGAAACTTGTCGACGCCGTTATTCGCGAGATGGGTGCAACCAAAGAAAAAATGACCAAGGACGGTTTAGAAAGTTATGATAATGTTATATCAGTAGGGAGTCCTGTCCCCAAGTTAATCGATTTATGGTACAAAGTGAAGATTAACGCCGGTTATTATGCCACGATCGAGGAGGTTATAGAAACTTTAAATTTGCATCATCAGTTGGAGAACGTAGTCCAGTTTATATACGACACCTACTCCAAAAAAGTTACTGTAAATCGAGTATCTGAACATTTGACGTCTTTGGAACTTTCAAGTAAATTAGCTCTTCAACTAGGCTTTGAACCAGACACAAATGTTTTAACAAAATCTTCCAAACATCCACCAAATGTGTTAATAGGAATTTCATCGCAGTTGTTTATTTACACCGATATAATAGAACCACAGTTAATTGGTGACGTATTTGCAAAAGTGCTTAGAGTGGCTGTGACAGACAACCGTAAATATCTGTACGGGAGTCAACAAATTCAATTTTACTTGCAACCCCATTACATCCCCGTTTTAAAGCGCGAGTTTGAGAACATTGAAATAGATATAAGAACCGACTCTGGTGAAAAAGTACCATTTCTCTTTGGGACTGTGATTGTGAAACTTCACTTCAAGAAGCTATTATGAATCAGTGTCCGTATCACGAGTATTATCTAAAGCAGGCTGGTTCAGGTGTAGGAACAATATATAAGGGGGCCGTTTATTAAAGAGGGCATGGCATTGGTAGTTTTCTCAAAGGATTGTTACGGTCAGTCTTGCCGTTACTAAAAAGTGGTGTCAAAGCTGTCGGTAAGGAGGCGCTTAGATCGGGATCATATTTCCTAAGTGACGTTGCTGAAAATAAACCTGTCAAAGAGGCTTTGAAACAGCGTTTGAATGAATCTACCGAAAATCTAAAACGAAAAGCCGACAATAAAATAAAAAATTTGGTGGGGTCCGGTAATCAAGCCATAAAACGTCGTCGTCTTAATTCTAAACCTCATAAACGCGTAAGACACCGTGCCGGAACAACCTCAAACAAACGTTCAACTCTATTAAACGATATTTTCAAGTAAAAAAAAGAAAAAATGTCGTTCCTTCACGTACATTCTTGTGAGTGTCTTAAATCAGAATTGGATTCATTTGCATTACCAGCTACACAAACATCTATAGAAAGTGGAAATTGTGTACCCTACAAAATACTGTCTAGCATTACTGATGACGCACCTTTAGAATTTGTGGTTCATGCCGGGGGTGACGAGTACATCGATCTATCTCAAACCTTAATCAGTCTCAACGTCAAAATTACTAAGGAAGACGGAACCAATTGCAGTGAGACAGACAAGATTATACCTGTTACAAACTTGCTACACTCTATGTTTAGTCAGGTTGATGTGCATTTAAATCAGAAACTTGTCTCCGTCCCTAACAATACATATCCATACAAGTGTTATTTGGAAACTCTTTTGAACTACGGTCCAGCAGCTAAAGAATCGAATTTAACATGTGGTTTATGGTTTTCCGATACCCATGGCCGTATGGATTTAATTGATGATAGAAATAAGGGGACCACTAAACGACATCAGCTGACTGAAAAAAGTAAGCAAGTGGATTTAATTGGCCGTCTTCACAGCGACATCTTTAATCAGGAAATTTTTTTTATTAATGGCGTGGAGCTGCGAGTAAAATTGGTTCGATCTCGTAATAGTTTTGCATTGATGGCAGCAGCCGATACGCGTGGTAAACTACAGATTCTTGATGCATCTTTACTTGTGCGACGCGTGAAAATCAATCCTTTTGTTTTACTGGCCCACACAAAAGCCCTTGAACAAGCCAGTGCAAAGTACCCCATCACGAGAACTAAAATTAAAGTGTTAACCATCCCCGCTGGCGTACAAGGAACGAGTCTCGACAATGTCTTTTTGGGTCAACTACCTAAATGCTGTGTCATTGGATTTGTGTCCAATCAATCTTTCAACGGCGACTTTACATTAAACCCCTTCAATTTTAAACATTACAACTTGAATTTTCTGTGACTCTATGTGGACGGTCACCAGGTTCCATCACAGGCTCTGCAACCGGTCTTCACAGGTGCTAGTAAAATGTACATCAACATGTATCACACGTTATTTTCGGGTACTGGACTTCATCTTTTAAATGAAGGAAATGACATCTCTAGAGAAAACTACCCCGAGGGCTACTGTATATCGGTTTTCGACCTAACACCCGATTTATCAGCTAGCTCATCAACCCATTGGAATCTTGTCAAGACCGGTAGTCTACGTTTGGAAGTGAGATTTAAGGAGGCCCTACCCGAAACCATAAATTGTCTTGTTTACGCTGAATTTCATAACGTTATAGAAATAGATAAAAATAGAAACATTGTAGCTGATTACAGTTGTTAATAAAATATAAAATATACTATTTATTAAGTGCATTCCCGTCACATTCTACGCAAAGTACTCATTGCGGCATCATGGAAATTTATGTAGACTTTCAAGGTTTTAACGGCCCAACTAAAAAATTCATTTTTAAAGAGCTCGCCCTCCTCCCCGACGGTTCTGATACTGTAGAAAGTTTTTTGTTTGCTCCACCGGCTGATATGACAGTGTTACACCCTAAATACGAAAAACGAGCTAAGTTTTTAACAGCAAAACATTACGGGTTAGACTGGGATTCGGGTGATGTAAATTATAACGATATGGAGAGCATCATACAAAGATTGACCGAAAATGTTTCTGTTATCTATGTAAAGGGTGAACAAAAGAGAAAGCTGATTGAGGACATGATCGGTGACAAAAAGGTTATGAATCTAGAGGATTTAGGTTGCCCCTCCTTGAAGAAGTTAAAAGCAACATACACAACTGAAATATGCAGTCGATATCGGCACATTAAAGCTATTTGTTCAAACCAAAACGTGAAAAACCTACAACTCTGGTATCATGAACACTACTCAGATACAACAATGTCTTTTGAAGGCAAATATAAGGGGGAAGCATCATGTTCTTGTTTCTGCTTACAATAGAATACCAAGATATGTCAGTAAACCAGCGATGCTTATAATAAACAACGATCCTGATTACATGCCGGGAAGTCATTGGGTCGCTGTCTACCTGAATTCCAACGGTGTTGCCTGTTTCTTTGATAGTTTTGGTCGATTCCCGAAAAAGAAAATCGCTGACTTTCTGCAAAAGAACTCTCGAATCTGGTTCTACAATCCGATGCCACTTCAAGATGTCTTATCAACTGTCTGTGGACAATACTGCTGTTTGTTTTTACTTAATTTTACAGCCAATCTTAATTTAGACGATTTTTTGAGCTTGCTTACTTATAATAATTGCGTTGAAAATGATAAAATTTGTAGCAAATTATTTAGATTGTATTTTGTGGGGAAATAAAAGTAAATGTTCCTGTGTACATGTTTTATTATTATTTTCCGATATACAAATATACAAATAAAACAAAGCGTTGAAGTTCTTGTTGAGACTTAAAAATCCCACAGGGTCGGAATGGTTGTAGAATCTATTGTGTACAAAATTCATGTTATATCTTGAAACTCTCCCAAACAGTTTTCTTCTTTCGGTATGATTTGGATCTACTACTACTACTTTTAACAACAGGTGATTCTAAAGTTGAATCATGCGTAGTGTAAGACGATGACAAGAGATCGGCCTCTTGAGCGATTTCGGAGTCTGCAACACCGTTAATTATATATTCACGGAGTCGACTGTTTCCAATTAACTCTAATGGAACGTTGATACTTTGAAGATTTTTAGCAAAACGTTCCCAACCGATAGGGGTAATGGCGTTTTTCCGACTTCGTATAGCGTCATTAAGCAAATCCACTATATTAGACCCAGGTATTACGCTACCACTAACGTACACAAAACCTTTGTCGTCCCATGATACAGAGTCGTCTTTTCTTATTTTTTGAAGCAATGCTTTGGCTTTTCCCTGTAACGTTTTAGGTAGACTTGTCAATATTTCGCTAAAGTCGGACGGGGGCGTAACACTTTAGGAATCTTCACCGGTTGGCTGAATAATTGGAACTGCGACCGGCTTACGAATATCGTTAACTATATTCAAATATCGTTGTAAGACTTGTTCATACATTAACCATTTATCACGATCTGGTAAACGGGGATTTTCAAGAACAGCTTTTATTTCATTATTCAACAGAGTAAGCGTGTTTGGACTTGTATTCTTGACTTGTTGTGCACGTTCGAACACGTTCGACTCGACGAGAATCATTTTCTTCGCATGCTCCATAGCACCAGCTCTGATGATGATTGTTGCTACTTGGAGAAGAAACTACTTAAAACCCCTGATATGATCGGACCCAATATCAACGGTAGAAACGCCCCACCGTTCTGGATAATGAGTTTTTTCTTTTTGTCTACGAATTCACGTCGCTTCACCAGTCTTCGCAACACTTTCTTATGTTTTGATAATTTGCTCTTCAACGATTTAGTTATTAGAACATTACCAGACAATGTGTTGTGAATTGATTCGCAAATGCACTGAATTAAATCACGGTCAGCCGATTTCAATACGGCTTTGCGGTATTGAGGTTTAGTTTTATGTAAGAACTTTAAGAGAGCGGCGTTCTTCTGCAATACGCGCGACATAATTTACAAATAACACTATTCAATCTAGGTCCTGTATTTATATCCTTTCTTAGGTATATATGCAAACGAGGGTTAATCGGGAGGTAAGATGTTTGCGCGAAATCGATATGATTCGGGGGTGTTTTGTTTCAAATCAAATAACAGGTAATCGTGAGGTCTCTGTGTTGCGTCTGCGTATGCCTTTTGTATAAATTTTAAATTTACAGGAAAAATTTGACGCGCAAGATGGCCGATTTGAGCCCGATCTCGGGGGTTCTTGAAGTAAACAATGTAATTTGCGTTTAACGAAATATCCCTCTGTCCTTTACCTTGATGGAAAAGGTTTTGGGTGATGTAAAAAACGCTTATATTTCGATGATGGCTCCCCTTTGTGAAAATGTCAACTATCGCACTCCCTGTTTCACGCATCAAATCATCTAATATAATTAATGTTGGATGAAGTCCATCGAAGGTGTCCATGTTCGGCATTCCTTGAACGTATTCAATAACTAAGCTGCCGTCGTTTTTGTAAAGAGGCTGCCATTTGTCGTAATACCAAATAACTTTTTCAAACACGGTATCACACATTTCAGTCAAATGTTTTAGGAACGACTTCATAAAGTAAGTCTTTCCACTAGACGTGGGCCCCGCCACTATACTTGTAAACGGATGTTTAAACCTCAAATCCATATCGATGTTAATGCGATCGTGGTAGAAGGTGTAATAACGCAGAATATTATAAATTATAGTTTTTTATTATTTTCAATCATCATAATTAAACTTACATTAGTAACAAAAGGTATTATAATCGCTCATATGTTAAGTTTTCTTATCTACAGATTCTTTAATGGAATAATAAAACTTTGAAGCCCGTCAGCAAAATATATGGTTTGTATCACTTTGACTACGGAATCTTCCATATTTGAAGAATCACCGTTGAACATTGCTTCGGCAATAGACGACGTAAAAGTATCAAAGTCCACATATTCACCTCGCTGCTTTTAACATTAAGCGATTCCAAGTGATGAAGAAAGTGTTCACCCATGTCCATTATCTTCTTTAAAGTGTCCTTGGCCATACACAACCACTCGCGTTCACCCGATGTTGAAATGGGATTAAACCGCACAACGTTGTAGGGGAGTAGCGAAATGTAATAGTTTTTCAACGCCATAATAAACGCTTCTTTGTCGCCGTGCTGTTTGGGATGAATTTTCTCTAGTATTCCGGGTAAATTCTAGATCAATTCCTTAAGCTTGGTCTGGTTGAACGAGATTGCGGCTTTGTTGCCGCTGTTCAGGATTCGAAGAGTTGGCTCGTTGAATGAAAATGGGTCAACACCCATACTCACATACTTGCTACCGGATTTTGTAAGCAAGTACAGCTTCTCATCGTTTAATCGCCTTGCTTTCCTCTCTAATCTAATCTCCTCTACCAACCGCTTCCTCTGGACTTGATCATCGGCTGATGATGTTTTCGGAAGAGGATAGGGGCCATCGTTGGCATCTACGCCTCGAGGAATGTCGTTATTTGCTCGCTGCATTTTATTTCCATATTGCAGGTTCCCCATTGATCTGGCGGATGTAGCAAAACGCTTTATTTCCACCTAAACAAAATACAAAGGCACTATAGTTTAACAGTAAAAAAATTAGTGTTTAGTAATACTTACAAGTTGTTTTTTTTTATTTCAAAAAATCACTTTTCTGCAACACACGCACACGATAACGTTTCTGGCAACTGCAGTTTAGAGACTAACTAGGGCTGCGCCCGTCGCGTCAGTAGAGAAGTTTCAAGTTATTGAAAGTAATCTTTGAACGGTGTTTGTTTTTATTTTGGAAAAGGGGAGTTTTGGGTGGGGGAGGGGGATTTTTTTTTTGGCCTGAATGTTTGTTGGGCTTTTTTAGACATCTTTGTCTTGGAACCGAATGGGGCTCATGTTGCAAGTGGGGTTCGCAGCTTCGCTGCTTCCCCACATGCCGCACCCGGGGGGGCCCTATCGGGCCCCCCCGGGTGCTTGAGGGCGCCTCGAAGTCGGTAGCCCCTTCGGGGATCTAGATCGAGGATCTACAAAAAAAAAATTTTTTTTTGGGGGGCTTTATTTTTGGGGCGGGCACCTTGAGCCCCCCCTTTTTGGCTCTTTCGGGACTTTTAGCTAAGCATTTTTAAGGCTTTCAAAAAAATTTTTTTTTTGGGGCCCTTTTTTGGGGCACTATAAGCCCCTCTTTTTTGTATTTTTTGGAACTCTTAGCTAAGCATTTTCGGGGAATGCAAAAAAAAAATTTTTTTTGGGGGGCCATTTTAAGCCCCCCCTTTTTGGCTCTTTCGGGACTTTTAGCTAAGCATTTTTTTTTTTGGGGGCACCTAAAGCCCCCCTGTTTTTGTCTCATTCGGGGCTTTTAGCTAAGTCCTTTCGTGGTTCGCTAAAAAAAAATTTTTTTGAAGCACCCTTTTTGGGGCACCTAAAGCCCCCGTGTTTTTGCCTTTTTCAAGGCTCGTAGCTAAACCCTTAAAAAAAAATTCTTTTTCCTTTTGTTGGGGCGGGCATATTTTTATTAGGAGAGAAACCACCATGTTTTATTGATGGGGGGGACCATGTTATTATGGTTTTTTTGGTACTTATGTTTTTTGGGTCGCCATGTTTTCCTTTTATTTTCTATTTTTTTTCTTTAACTCTTTCTTTTTCTATCTTTATCTCTTCGTTTCTCTATTGTTCCACTTTTCTTTCTCTTCTTTTCTGCCTTTTTGTTTAATTTTCTTTTGCTTATCTCCCTTTTTTCTCAAATTTTTTTCATTTTTTTAATACTTACGTCTCTCTTTCCCTCTCTCGGTCTGTATGTCTCCTTTTTTTCTTCTTGTTTGTTATTTTTCTTCTTTTTCTCAATCTTTTCTGTCTTTGTTTTTATTTTTTTTTTCGTTCTTTTTCTTTTTTTTACCAATTTTTCTCCATTTCTTTCTCTCGATTTGTTTGTCTCCCTCTTTTACTCTCCCTTTCTTGGCTTTTCTGTCTCCTTTTTTTTCTATTTTTCTCTCTTGCTATGTGTGTTTCTCTAATTTTCTGTCGCTTTTCCTACTTTTTTTTTTCATTGTTTTCTTTTTCTTACGTTTTTTATTTCCTTTCCTTTTATCTTTCTCCATCTTTTATTTACCCCTTTTGTTTCTCTGGTATTCTTTTTCATCCTCCCTTTCGCTTTTTCTACCTTTCTTTCTTTCTTTCTTTCTCCCGATCTGTATGTCTTCTTTTTATCTCTCGTTTTGTAAATTTTTTTTCTTTTCCATTTTCTTCTGTTTCTTTTCGTTCTTTTTTCCTCAGTTTTTTTCTATTCCATTTCTCTTTTTCAATTTTTTCTATCTATTTTTTTCTTTGTTACTTCCGGTCTGTCTGTCTCCATCTTTTACTCTCTCTTTCTTGCTTTTTCTGTCTCGTTCTTTCTTTTTCTTTAACACTTTTTTTCGATGTGTGCTTCCCTAATTTTTTCTCGCTTTTCCTATCTTTTTCTTCCATTGTTTTCCTTTTCTTTCTTTTACAGTTTTTATTGCTTTTCTCTTTATCTCTTTCCATCTCTTTTTTTCCTTTGTTTCTTTGTTTTTTTTTCTTTATCCCTTTCTCTTTCTCTCCCTTTCTTTCTTTCTCCCGATCTGTATGTCTTCTTTTTTTTCTCCTCTTAATATTTTTTTTTCTATTCCATCTCTTTCTATCTGTTTTTTTCTGCCTTTGTTTCTCAGTTTTTTTCTTCTTCCTTTCGCCTTTTTTTGTACCTATTTTTATCTCTTTCTTTCTCCCGGACTAAAACTTAGTTAATTTTAAACCGAAGTGATCTTCTCTCTAATGTACGCTGCTCTCCCTGAAATAATCACAAACTGGTTAACCAACGTTTTATTGTTATCCAAAATTGATTAAGAGAGGTCTCTTAATTCTTCTGGAAAAAAAAACAATTCGCAAAATACGTCAGCTGTGAAATTTTCTGTCGTTGCGCGCGTCGCGCCATCTCTCGGGTCCCGGCTAACCTGCCACACTGTCTGTCTAACTCAATTGCAGCGTTGCCAACTTTAGGGAATTTTAGTTCCTATTGCGCGTAATTTTATTTTAAATAAAATTTTTTGAATGCGGCGCCATTTTACTCGGTTCGCTTGCTTTTCAGCAACAAATGATAACAAATTTTAGAAATCTAGAGATAAAACCTCTTATCTAGGAAACTATTCGCAGACACAAAGGAAATTTACAGAACTAACTTTGGCAACACTGCTAAACTGTCATTGATGACACATGACCTTCGATAAAATAATGAAAAAAAAACACGTCAAACTGTTATTCTGGCATCAATTGCAACAAAATTTTATTTGCTTTATGTCTTTTTACAATTTTTCGTTTCATTTTATATCATGAATTAGTCTCGTAACTTTGATTTGTCGACATCTCCTTCTAAAAGATATTTGGAAGCTTTCTAAGTGGCCTAATTGTAGAAAATTCCAAGTTGAAGTTCCCTTTCATGACACAGTCCTTTATCTGGGTTGGCTTGTTTAGATATATGTATCTTCTTAATCTGTAAAGCTTTGAGATATTAATAAAACGGTCAAAAAATACTTCTTTCGTTTCATACCAGCACGGATAATCCAAATCACGGATAAATGAGAGCTGGATAATCGGCTCTCTACTGTATTCTACTACAATCCAAAGACTTTAAAATTTCAGAATTCCTTACCAAATCAAAGAGTTTCTCGAATGATCTTACACCTGCGTAAACAAAAGGATACGTTCTTAATTAGTGCATTGACCTTGTCTCCATGTTAGCCCCAAGGGAAAATCAACATAACCTAAAATTTCAATTTTAAATTTTCGATAACAAAAAAACGTCAAATTCACCACCTCTCATCCTGACAGTGGACCAGTCACCAGGAGACCCTCTGATTGCCAATTAGTCGAATGGGGGCTCAAAATTTTACAACTTTCTAGGATTCTAGGATTTTTTCGTTTACTAACCACTTTCATCATGACAGTTCCCTACCGTGCCAACCGACATGAAGTTGGTTATTATTGAAGAAAGCTGCAGGAAGAGCAAAATTAATTTTTTAATGAAATCAAAAAATTTACTTGCCACGAAAAATTTCACTCGATCGACGGGAACTTGGGGCCTTTCTGGTCTGGTCAATCACAGTTGGCGGTTTTCTTTTTAAAACGTAAAAAATTTATGTCGGAAAGAGGGGCACTAAATTTTTGACAAAATCTAACTTGTTCAAATTCACGTTACCCCAGGACAGTCCTTGGCCGTTTTTAATACGCACTCGCACCAAAATTAAGTCGTTTTAGGGGGCACTTTAGTCTCGTCGTCAAACGGCCGTCAATTCAATTTACGGTTTTGACAGTTGACAATAAAAAATTGCAATTTTCGAAGAAAATCGTTAGAATCCGTGGTGTACAGCCTCCGTTCTCATGCTGGCTTTGACAGCACCACTTTTTTGAACCCTAATTGACTCTGGGTGTCTATTTAAAACGCTCTAACCTCAATTTGGAGTCGAAAATTTTGACACTGAATTTTTGACCAAATCTAACTCGACTTAAACACAACAACGTCACTCCACACCACTTCTAGTTCGTTTTTAACGTTGCAACACTCACTTTGACGACACCAACTAACAATTAAGCCCCGATTTAAAGTCGATTTTGGTTTGTTTGTAAAATGACAGGTGACAAACGTCATTTGTCGTCGGCTCGGTTGATGACTTCACGGATGTCGTGCGTGTTGCCTACCTCTGAAATTTTATTTAATTTTTCCAAAATTTCTAAAATTCCAATTTTGAAAAAGCAATTGCACAGTCACAGAAACGACAGTCCTGGGCCGTTTGTCATGTGACAACACTGGTCTTGCGTTGACGACACTACTTTTAAAACGTAACATTGCTCGGAAGTGGGGCACTCAATTTTTGCCAAAATCTAACGTAATTTAAACACACGTAACTGCAAGACAATTCTAGTCCATTTTTATGAACGCACTTGCACCAACACCATAAGTTTTAAGGGGCAATTTGGTTTCGTCGTCGGACCGCCGTCAATTCAATCAGTGGTTTTGACAGTTGACAGCATAGGTTGCCAGTAAAGTTGCAGTTTGGCAAAAAAACAGTTGCAGTGTGCGGTGCGCCGTCTCCCCACTTTCTCCCTGGCTTTGACGGCACCTAACACTGACTTTGGGTGTCTTTTAAAACGCTCTAACCTCAATTCGGGAATCGAAAATTTTGACACCGGATTTTTGACAAAATCTAACTCGATTCGAACGCACCTCATTCCACGCCACTCTTTGTTCGTTTTTAACGTTACAACACTCACTTGACGACACCAATTAACGATTAAGCCCCGATTTAAAGTAGATTTGGGTTTGTTTACATTTAACGCGTAAGAAAATGACAGGCGAGAAACGTCATTTGTGTCGGCTCGATTCGACCCGGTTCGATCGAGTTCGGGGACGGACCAATGAAAAGTCGTTTCGGGAAAAATTGACGGGAAGAGGCGCGGTTTCGACGATGTCGCATCTTTATCTCGCAATTCCCCAAAAACGGTCCCGGCGTCCCGAGGGAGTTTCGGACGGAAACGCCGACCACGTAGCGGGATCGATTTCGGCCACCCGGACGAATTCAAGACGGTCGGCGACGACGCCGCCTTCGGCGGCTTTTCAAAATTGTTCCTATCCGAATGTGCGAAGGGTTCGGCGATGCTGTGTTTTAGTATATGTAACTAGGGCTGCGCCCGTCGCGTCAGTAGAGAAGTTTCAAGTTATTGAAAGTAATCTTTGAACGGTGTTTGTTTTTATTTTTGAGAAGGGGAGTTTTGGGTGGAGGAGGGAGAATTTTTTTTTTTGGTCTTAATGTTTGTTGGGCTTTTTTAGACATCTTTGTCTTGGGACCGAATGGGGGTCATGTTGCAAGTGGGGTTCGCAGCTGCGCTGCTCCCCCACATGCCGCCCCCGGAGGGGGCCCTATCGGGCCCCCCCGGGTGCTTATGGGCGCGTCGGAGTCGGTAGCCCCTTCGGGGATCTTGGTGGGCCCCTTCGGGGCCTGCAAAATTTCTTTTTTTGGGGCACCTAGAGCCCCCATGTTTTTGGTTCCTTTCAGGCTTGTCGTTACGTTTATTGGGGCCCGCAAAAAAAAAAAATTTTTTAGTGCTCCCTTTGTGGGGCACCTGGGGCCCACATGTTTTTGACTCTCTCGGGGCTCTTAGCTAAGCATTTTTGGGGCCCGCAAAAAAAAATTTTTTTGGGAGCCCTTTTTTGGGGCACAAAAAGCCATAATGTTTTTGTCTCTTTTGGGGCTCTTAGCTAAGCATTTTAGAGGCCCACAAAAAAAAATTTTTTCTTGAGGGTCCTCTTTTGGGGTATTTTGAACTCCCATGTTTTTGTTTATTGCGGGGCTCTTAGCTAAGCATTTTCGGAGCCCGCAAAAAAAATTTTTTTTGGAGCCCCCTTTTTGGGGCACCTGGAGCACCCATGTTTTTGGCTCCTTTCCGGGCTCTTAGCTAAGCATTTTAGAGGCCCGCAAAAAAAAAAATTTTTTTGGGGCCCCATTTTTGAGGCACTTGGAGCCCCCATGTTTTTGGCTCCTTCCGGGGCTCTTAGCTAAGCATTTTCGGGGCCCGCAAAAAAAAATTTTTTGGAGCCCCTTTTTTTGGGCACCTGGAGCCCCCATGTTTTTGACTCCTTTCCGGGCTCTTAGCTAAGCATTTTAGGGGCCCGCAAAAAAAAAATTTTTTTGGAGCCCCCTTTTTGGGGCACCTGAAGCCCCCATGTTTTTGGCTCCTTCCGGGGCTCTTAGCTAAACATTTTCGGGGCCCGCAAAAAAAATTTTTTTTGGAGCCCCCTTTTTGGGGTACCTGGAGCCCCCATGTTTTTGGCTCCTTTCCGGGCTCTTAGCTAAGCATTTTAGGGGCCCGCAAAAAAAAAATTTTTCTTTGGTTCCCCTTTTTGGGGCACCTGGAGCCCCCATGTTTTTGGCTCCTTCCGGGGCTCTTAGCTAAGCATTTTCGGGGCCCGCAAAAAAAATTTTTTTTGGGGCCCTTTTCTTGGGGCACCTAGAGCCCCCATGATTTTGTCTCTTTCGGGGCTCTTAGCTAAGCATTTTAGGGGCAAGCAAAAAAAAAAAATTTTTTTGGGCCTCCTTTTTGGGGCACCTAGAGCCCCCCTGTTTTTGTCTTTTTCCGGGCTCTTATCTAAGTTCTTTGGGTGCCTGCAAAAAAATTTTTTTTTGGAGCGCTTAGAGCCCCCGTGATTTTGACTCCTTCAAGGCTCTTTTCTAAACCCTTTAGGGGCCTGCTAAAAAAAAAATTGGCGCACCTCAAGCCCCCCCCGTTTTTAGAGCCCCTTTTTTGGGGGCAGTTACGGCTCGTAGTTAAAAAATTTCGGGGGGGAACTGTTTTTACAGTTTTTCGAGTAAAATACACAAATTCTCACGCCAGGTCTGGAGCTCTGAAACATTCACCGAATTTTAGGTTGGCACAACTTACGTTGGCAATATTGCCTTGAATAAGTCTTACATCGAATCACGCACGCTAGATGGAGCCACTTAAATGGTCAACAGTAAACTGGTACAAACAAACGAAAAGCACGTAATGCTTAATTAATTGAATAATAGGAGCTGGAGAAGAATAACGGCAGATTAAGCGACCGTTAAGTTTTTTAAATAACCGTGTGTAGGTACCCCTAAATTGAAAGCCCATATTCAAACTTAAAAGTCATTCAAATTCGAATTTGAATCTGCCGCCAAACCGGGTCGGTAATAACATTCGTTTGTCATACAAAAAATGACACATAACCTCAAACTTACCTGCAGTTATCGTTCCATTAATAATAAATCGTTCCGCTTTATTACTTGCAATTAACTGAAGACCCAGTGCAATCAACAAACCAATTGAGATAACCCCTATTATCTGGAAAAGGTTTCCACTGTAATAAAATTGTTAACGTGTATATTGTGTTGCCTACCTCTGTAATTTTATTTTTCCAATTTCTAAAACTCCAATTTTGAGAGTAATATTCAAAAGTGGACTGATTTGGATGTTATTTGGAAAAAAGAAGGTATACCAAAAAGAAAAAGCGGTTTGAAAGCGAATTCCTATTTTATTTGGTTCGATCATTTTTTCAATAAAAATTAGGTGAACACAGCAAACTTATAAGAGTAGGTAATTAATATTATTATGCGTTTTTGTCTTCAATTCATTAATATTTACAGACTAAAACGAAATATACCGTTTCATCAGTCAATTTACCATACGGTGAAAAGTACAAACCTTCTCGACGGCGAAGCTTTTACCGGAACGAAACATTCTTGAAACGTTTGACTGTACACCGTTAACATTAAGTATACGATCTTAATAACCTTGTTGCATGTATAAACAGTTTATTAAAGTACATACAAAATTAAACCCTTTAGTGTTCTGGGAAAAATCAAATAGAATAGAACGTGTTTTGTTTTATGCGACCTATATGTATTTGAATTTTTTTAACTTCAGTCATGAGTTATTTATTGTTATCAAATCACTACTAATCAATCAGTTTACCTGTCATATACAGGACATCCTTGATGTCTTGTACGACGACTATCTGGTCATTTGCAAATGCCAATTGTTGTATCGGCTACCACCGGTAGATATCCCCATTTTATGGAATCCCAAAATACGTTATCCTCTTGGTAGCCGGCGTCTGATTTTACTTTCTTATCAAGACCTTTAATGTAAACATTTTACAGTTGCAATAAAAGTTGATCTAATCTAAATGAATTTACCTTGTGGAACTGAAGAAGGCTGGAGAGCCCCCCTGGATTCCATGTTGCAAGTCCCCTAAGTTGGTGTATTCTCGTAGATTGCTTGCAGAAAGCTTGTGTAAAAAAACTTTAGGGTGACATAACCCCACGTTCGCCGGAATAAAATTTTCAACCAAATGCACTTTTAAAAGTTTGGTTCGGTGGTGTTTTGGGATTAAATTTTTCGACCCAAAATACGTTATTCTCTTGGTAGCCGGCGTCTGATTCTACTTTCTTATCGAGACCTTTAATGACATAACCCCACGTTCGCCGGAATAAAATTTTCAACCAAATTTCAGGTAATTGACGGTGTAGGCGATGCCCGGCAGAGCATCGGTAGGTAGTACTGAAATAATAAGACGCGATCTGTTCTTCACACGTGTAATTTTAGAGCAACCAAATATTTAAGAAAACTAAAAACTGACAACTATTTAATGTCGTCTACGTCGCCATTGAGTCATTATCTGTCAACCCTCCTGATTGGTCGGCTCATCGGCGCGAAATTCAAATTTGAGTATCCAGCTGCTCCAACGGATCGACTGCAGCGTCCTCTGACGATGCCGTCACTATCAAAATAATACTTATTAATTCCTAAGAATATCCAAGTAATGCCCATTAATATCCCATTATATTTGATAATCTCATAATAATGGTAACCTTGGAAAACATGGTAACGCAATATTTTATAGTGCAATTCGATTTGGGTAATTGAGTAATACCAACGCGATGCAAGAGAAAGTCCTAAATTTTAGACATAAAATTTGTAGTGTTACTACCAACTGTTTGCATTTAAAATATTTTATTAGTTGTTTTAAAAAGAAAATTATGTATTATACAACCAAATACGTTCAACGAACAATGCTGATGACTGAAGAATGGTTCACCAGACAAAATCATTCCATAACTTGCCAAGAAATTGTAAATTGTAAGGTCTTACATTTTTGAGGTTATGTTCAAAATTTGCTTATTATTATATTAACAGGAGCAAAAATAGGATCGTAATATTCAAAAGTGGACTGATTTGGATGTTATTTGGAAAAAAGAAGGTATACCAAAAAGAAAAAGCGGTTTGAAAACAAATTCCTACTTTATTTGGTTCGATCATTTTTGCACTGAAAATAACATGAACACATCAAAGTTGCAGTACCAAGTTGCAAGAGTAGGTAATTAATAATATTATTCGTCTTTGCCTTCAATTCATTAATAATATTTACAGACTAAAACGAAATATAGTTCCATCAGTCAATTTACCACCTGAAGCATTAACTGGAACGAAACGAAATGTTTGACTGTAGAGAACCGTTAATATTATACGATGTTAATAACAATAATTCACTGGATACTACTCATGTATCATCTGTTGTTGCATGTATAAACAGTTTATTAAAGTTCATACAAAATTAAAGCTTTTTAGTGTTCCGGAAAAAATCAAATAGAATACAGGTTTTGTTTTATGTGACCTATATGTATTTGAATTTTTTTAACTTTAGTAATGAGTTATTTGTCGTTACCAAATCACTGCTAATCAATCAGTTTACCTGTCATATACTCGATGTCCTGTACGACGATAATCTGGTCATTTGCAAATGCCAATCAATTGTGTAGAAGGTTTGTTGTATCGGCTACCACCGATAGATATCTCCATTTTGTGGCATTTTCCTTTCTACCTGTTTAGAGCTCTTGTAAGGTAAATTTTAAAGAGTGTCTCGCATTTAATAGTGATTTTAGAACTTTCCGTCGTGTGGAATAAAACATGCTTTACAAAATTTAAATTATATTAGAACAAAAACGAACAAACAAAGAACAAATGAACAAAGAACCAAAACAAACAAAGAACAAAACAAAACAATAAATCAAAGAAAAAAAAACGAACAATACAACCACTCATTGATGGTCCAGAAGTTAATAAAAATTTTGATAAAAATTCTGAACCAGCCCCCCTCGCTCCTTTTGGACTCCCCCTCGGCCACCCCCTCGTCCTCCTCCTCGTTCTCCTCGCCTCCTTTGCCTCCTCTTTCTGTTTTCTTTCTTCTGTTGCCTAAAAATCATGCAATATTCGAATCAAAACGTCTTGTAAATAAAATAATATATACATTTGGTTTTTCGCTACCGCTACAGGCCCAGCTGGCGGCGGCGGGGGCGGCATCTCCGTCGTTTGGGACGGCGGCAACTTGGCCACTTGAGGGGGGACTGCTTCACATTGCTCAGGTTCGGGAGCTGGCGGCGTTGGGGTGGTCTCCATGATATTGTCGGTGTTGTTCATGCTTCAGAGTGAAATAAAGATTATTATTAGGTATAATGAAAGTCAAAATTGTTTGTAGAAGTAAATTTGCAACATTTTAAATAAAATAACAAACATTTACTTACGTGCGTCTATTTGTGTTTGAAACAATTTGTCAATTGTTTCTTTACAAATAAATCGTTTCCATAACAACGCAAGGCAAAGGTAATGCGATGTTTCCCAAATAAATCGTTTCCTTAGTAACGCGAAACAAATCAAAGGTGATGTGATGATTTACATGCGGATTTACTGTCGCCTCATTGACCAACGGGGTAATTGTTAACAAATTGCCCACTTCTCGCGGTGTTTTTTTTTTTTTTTGGAAACCATCGTGAAACGTTATTATAATGTCATTTTTTAAGCAACGAAATGTTGTGCAAATGATAAATAATTTTATGCAAAATTTATAGATAAAGGTGTGTAAAGGGCAAAGAAAATAAAAGTAAAAATAGAAGTAGTTTGCACAAAAAAAAGATATTGATTTTCGTAATGTATATGTCGTAGTCATTGGGCGTAAGGCGTCATTTCATGAAATGCCCGGCAATCGCTGTAATGAAATCTAACGATCAACACCAAATTTATACATTGCCTATTCTCTTCACCTTTTTCTTGTCTTAAAATAGATAGTTTTAACGATCTTCATTACAGCGATTGCCGGGCATTTCATGAAATGACGCCTTACGTCCAATGACTACGACATTATATATGATGACAAATGCGTTGGTGTAATTAGTTTTTTGAAAATCGAAAAGTGGGTAAACTAAATAATGACCGAAAAGGGTCTTAAGTATTAATAAATAATTCAAAAAAAAAGTTCTATTTAGAAAAAAGTTTTTACTTACTCAATGTTATATATTGCAAAATTTTCTCTCCTTCACTTATTTTCTTTATCTTTTATCGTTCTGGGTTTAGATGAAAACAATATTCTGTTTAATTAATCTTTGTATTGTAATTGATTCTAACGCTACACTTTATTATGTTATTTTATTATTATTTAATATTAATAATCAGTTACATGAACATATTTTTATATTACTGTCAGTTGACACAAATTCATTCGATCTCTTCGTTGCAGCCCGGCGGCGACTTCATTTTGGTTCGGTGGTGTTTTGAGATTAAATATTTCAATCCAAAATGCGTTATTCTCTTGGTGGCTCGCGTCTGATTTCAGTTTCTTACAGGGAGGACCTTTAATGTGAACATTTTATATAGTTGTAACAAAAGTTGAGCTAATCTAAACAAATTTACCTTGTAGAACTGAAGAGGTCTGGAGAGCCCGCCTGGGTCCCTTTAGAAGTTTAGTTCTGTGGTGTTTTGGGATTTAATATTTCGATCCAAAATACGTTATTCTCTTGGTGATCCGCTCTGATTCTAGTTTCTTAGAGGGACCTTTAATGTGAACATTTTATGGTTGTATCAAAAGTTAACATAACCTCACATTTGCCAGAAAGAAGTTTTCAACCACAAATTTCAGGTAATTGACGGTGTAGGGCGATGTCCGGCAGAGCATTCGGTACTACTGAAATAAGCCACGTGTAATCTTAGAACAACCAAATATTTAAGAAAACTAACAACTATTTTATTCCGCCATCATCTGTCAACCCTCCTGATTAGTCAGCTTGTCGGCGCGAAATTCAAATTTGAGCAACGGATCGACTCGACTGCAGCGCCGTAATAAATTTGATGAAGTTGGTTGATGACAAAAGCGTCGAGGGGCAAAATTAATTGTAATTAATACGTAAAATTTCACTCGATCGACGGGGACAGGCCTTTCTGATGTCACTGGTGTTAAAAATAATCACAGTTGGCGGTTTTTTGACTTTTAACCTGAAAATTTGTCAGGTTTTAGGTATAGGTAGATAATTCGGTCATGTATGCTTACCTCTTTGTAATTTTTTTTTTATTTTTCAACTCCTAAAACGGCAGGCAAAAAAAACAGTTGCACAGTTAAAGAAACGACAGTCCTGAGCCGTTTCTCACGTGAAAGATTGCCATCGGACACGAAAATAAGGCCCCGTACAAAATTTGGCTCAAAGGACACAAAACAACAACAAATCACTACGGAATGGGTGTTTCACGGGCGTTTCTTGTCTCCAATCGTACCCTGGGGCTAAAATGACGCCACACTCTGGACAATTTCATAACATAACCTGCAAATTTGCGTGCTATAATTTTCAACCAAATTTCATGTAATTCACTTACATGTCAACAATAAACCGTTCGGGGGTCAGTTTTCCATCTTACACGTCACGTTTTCACTAATTTTTACGGGGAAAAGGCAACATTTCGGACGGAAAGCACGAAACTTTTGACAACAAAAAAATTTTTGTTGGTCGTCATAGTAGATAACGAAATTATCGACCGTCACTCGGGTTTCGCAGCTCTCTCGGTGAAACTCTTAAAAAAACGAAATTAGCCCCCCAAAAGGGTTTAAATCGGAAAACTCACCCCCCATTACCGTACCTGGATAAAAAGGGTACAATATCACGGTTCCTGATCAGGGTTTTCAGCGTGCATTTCATTCCCATTCCGTTAATAAAGAAAGCACGGCCGGACCAAAAATTTAATTAAATAAGGCCTTATTTTTCGGCTCTTTACCACCCAAAACCGTCCAATCACTACCGGAACGAACTTTCTTCATCTCGCATGTTGCACTTTAGCTCAAATATTCCCAGATTGACGTTTTCTTGACCGCCTCACGACCTGGAAATTTCAGTGTCGACATTTTCAACCAAAAACAGGTAATTCACACACAATTGAACGACAAACCAACAACAAATCACTACGGAACGGGCGTTTCTTGTCTCCAATCGTACCCTGGGGCTAAAATGACGCCACACTCTGGACAATTTCATAACATAACCTGCAAATTTGCGTGCTATAATTTTCAACCAAATTTCATGTAATTCACTTACATGTCAACAATAAACCGTTCGGGGGTCAGTTTTCCATCTTACACGTCACGTTTTCACTAATTTTTACGGGGAAAAGGCAACCCTGGGGCTAAAATGACGCCACACTCTGGACAATTTCATAACATAACCTGCAAATTTGCGTGCTATAATTTTCAACCAAATTTCATCTAATTCACTTACATGTCAACAATAAACCGTTCGGGGGTCACTTTTCCATCTTACACGTCACGTTTTCACTAATTTTTACGGGGAAAAGGCAACCTTGGGGCTAAAATGACGCCACAATCTGGACAATTTCATAACATAACCTGCAAATTTGCGTGCTATAATTTTCAACCAAATTTCATGTAATTCACTTACATGTCAACAATAAACCGTTCGGGGGTCAGTTTTCCATCTTACACGTCACGTTTTCACTAATTTTTACGGGGAAAAGGCAACATTTCGGACGGAAAGCACGAAACTTTTGAAAACAAAAAACTGTTTGTGGGTCGTCATGGTAGATAACGAAATTATCGACCGTCACTCGGGTTTCGCAGCTCTCTCGGTGAAACTCTTAAAAAAACGAAATTAGCCCCCCAAAAGGGCTTAAATCGGAAAGCTCACCCCCCATTACCGTACCTGGATAAAAAAGGTACAATATCACGGTTCCTGATCAGGGTTTTCAGCGTGCATTTCATTCCCATTCCGTTAATAAAGAAAGCACGGCCGGACGAAAAATTTAATTAAATAAGGCCTTATTTTTCGGCTCTTAACGACCCAATGCCGTTCAATCACTACCGGAACGAACTTTCTTCATCTCGCACGTTGCACTTTAGCTCAAATATTCCCAGATTGACGTTTTCTTGACCGCCTCACGACCTGGAAATTTCAGTGTTGACATTTTCGACCAAAAACGGGTAATTCACACACAATTGAACGACAAACCGGTGGGGGCGTAAGTTTTCAATGTCACACGGTACTTTTTCACTAAAATGTATCGCCTTTATCGTTAAAATTTCCGACTTTCGGGACGGGAAACGCGCAACTGTCAACCGCAAAAATTTGACATTTTCGAAAATGGTCGACTTTATTGAACGTAGTCAAGGTAACGTAATTATCGATCGGCCGTGCCGATGTCGCATCTCGCTCCAATAAATTCACAAAAACGACCACGGCCCCTAAACGGGGCCCTTTCGAAAACTCACGCCCCCCCATTTCAACAATTTAATGTCGTCGCCGTCGGTCAAAACTTCAAGACGGCCGCTTCGCGGCCCGATTCGTCTCAAAAGCTGCACACCGTTTTCGTGCGACACGACCTGCCAACCGCATTTTAGTATAGTATACTAGGGCTGCGCCCGTCGCGTCAGTAGAGAAGTTTCAAGTTATTGAAAGTAATCTTTGAACGGTGTTTGTTTTTATTTTTGAGAAGGGGAGTTTTGGGTGGAGGAGGGAGAATTTTTTTTTTTGGTCTTAATGTTTGTTGGGCTTTTTTAGACATCTTTGTCTTGGGACCGAATGGGGGTCATGTTGCAAGTGGGGTTCGCAGCTGCGCTGCTCCCCCACATGCCGCCCCCGGAGGGGGCCCTATCGGGCCCCCCCGGGTGCTTATGGGCGCGTCGGAGTCGGTAGCCCCTTCGGGGATCTCGGTGGGCCCCTTCGGGGCCTGCAAATGTTCTTTTTTTGGGGCACCTAGAGCCCCCATGTTTTTGGTTTCTTTCAGGCTTGTCGTTACGTTTATTGGGGCCCGCAGAAAAAAAAATTTTTTTAGTGCTCTCTTTGTGGGGCACCTGGTGCCCACATGTTTTTGACTCTCTCGGGGCTCTTAGCTAAGCATTTTTGGGAGCCCTTTTTTGGGGCACAAAAAGCCAAAATGTTTTTGTCTCTTTTGGGGTTCTTAGCTAAGCATTTTAAAGGCCCGCAAAAAAAAATTTTTTTTTGGGCTCCCTTTTTGGGGCACTTGGAGCCCCCATGTTTTTAGCTCCTTCCGGGGCTCTTAGCTAAGCATTTTCGGGGCCCGCAAAAAAAAATTTTTTTGAAGACCCCTTTTTGGGGCACCTGGAGCCCCCATGTTTTTGGCTCCTTTCCGGGCTCTTAGCTAACCATTTTAGGGGCCCGCAAAAAAAAAAAATTTTTTGGGCCCCCTTTTTGGGGCACCTGAAGCCCCCATGTTTTTGGCTCCTTCCGGGGCTCTTAGCTAAACATTTTCGGGGCCCGCAAAAAAAAATTTTTTTAGAGCCCCCTTTTTGGGGCACCTGGAGCCCCCATGTTTTTGGCTCCTTTCCGGGCTCTTAGCTAAGCATTTTAGGGGCCCGCAAAAAAAAAATTTTTTTTTGGCCCCTTTTTTGGGGCACCTGGAGCCCCCATGTTTTTGGCTCCTTCCGGGGCTCTTAGCTAAGCATTTTCGGGGTCCGCAAAAAAATTTTTTTTTGGGGGCTCCTCTTTTGGGGTATTTTGAACTCCCATGTTTTTGTTTATTGCGGGGCTCTTAGCTAAGCATTTTCGGGGCCCGCAAAAAAAAATTTTTTTTTGGTGCCCCCTTTTTGGGGCACCTGGAGCCCCCATGTTTTTGGCTCTTTTCCGGGCCCTTAGCTAAGCATTTTCGGGGCCCGCAAAAAATTTTTTTTTTGGGCTCCCCCTTTTTGGGGCACCTAGAACCCCCATGTTTTTGTATCTTTTGGGACTCTTAACTAAGCATTTTCGGAGCCCGCAAAAAAAATTTTTTTTGGGGCCCTTTTTTTGGGGCACCTAGAGCCCCCATGTTTTTGTCTCTTTCGGGGCTCTTAGCTAAGCATTTTAGAGGCCCGCAAAAAAAAAATTTTTTTGGGCCTCCTTTTTGGGGCACCTAGAGCCCCCCTGCTTTTGTCTTTTTCCGGGCTCTTATCTAAGTTCTTTGGGTGCCTGCAAAAAAATTTTTTTTTGGAGCACTTAGAGCCCCCGTGATTTTGACTCCTTCAAGGCTCTTTTCTAAACCCTTTAGGGGCCCGCTAAAAAAAAAATTGGCGCACCTCAAGCCCCCCCGTTTTTAGAGCCCCTTTTTTGGGGGCAATTAGGGCTCGTAGTTAAAAAATTTTAGGGGGGAACTGTTTTTACAGTTTTTCGAGTAAAATACACAAATTCTCACGCCAGGTTTGGAGCCCTGAAACATTCACTGAATTTTAGGTTGGCACAACTTACGTTGGCAATATTGCCTTGAATAAGTCTTACATCGAATCACGCACGCTAGGTGGAGCCACTTAAATGGTCAACAGCAAACTGGTACAAACAAACGAAAAGCACGTAATGCTTAATTAATTGAATAATAGGAGCTGGAGAAGAATAACGGCAGATTAAGCGACCGTTAAGTTTTTTGAATAACCGTGTGTAGGTACCCCTAAATTGAAAGCCCATATTCAAACTTAAAAGTCATTCAAATTCGAATTTGAATCTGCCGCCAAACCGGGTCGGTAATAACATTCGTTTGTCATACAAAAAATGACACATAACCTCAAACTTACCTGCAGTTATCGTTCCATTAATAATAAATCGTTCCGCTTTATTCCTTGCAATTAACTCAAGACCCAGTGCAATCAACAAACCAATTGAGATAACCCCCATTATCTGGAAAAGGTTTCCACTGTAATAAAATTGTAAACATGTATATTGTGTTGCCTACCTCTGTAATTTTATTTTATTTTTCCAATTTCTAAAACTCCAATTTTGAGAGTAATATTCAAAAGTGGACTGATTTGGATATTATTTGGAAAAAAGAAGGTATACCAAAAAGAAAAAGCGGTTTGAAAGCGAATTCCTATTTTATTTGTTTCGATCATTTTTTCAATAAAAATTAGGTGAACACAGCAAACTTATAAGAGTAGGTAATTAATATTATTATGCGTTTTTGTCTTCAATTCATTAATATTTACAGACTAAAACGAAATATACCGTTTCATCAGTCAATTTACCATACGGTGAAAAGTACAAACCTTCTCGACGGCGAAGCTTTTACCGGAACGAAACATTCTTGAAACGTTTGACTGTACACCGTTAACATTAAGTATACGATCTTAATAACCTTGTTGCATGTATAAACAGTTTATTAAAGTACATACAAAATCAAACCCTTTAGTGTTCTGGAAAAAATCAAATAGAATAGAACGTGTTTTGTTTTATGCGACCTATATGTATTTGAATTTTTTTAACTTCAGTCATGAGTTATTTATTGTTATCAAATCACTACTAATCAATCAGTTTACCTGTCATATACAGGACATCCTTGATGTCTTGTACGACGACTATCTGGTCATTTGCAAATGCCAATTGTTGTATCGGCTACCACCGGCAGATATCCCCATTTTGTGGAATCCCAAAATACGTTATTCTCTTGGTAGCCGGCGTCTGATTTTACTTTCTTATCGAGACCTTTAATGTAAACATTTTATAGTTGCAATAAAAGTTGAGCTAATCTAAATGAATTTACCTTGTGGAACTGAAGAAGGCTGGAGAGCCCCCCTGGATTCCATGTTGCAAGTCCCCTAAGTTGGTGTATTCTCGTAGATTGTTTGCAGAAAGCCCCTGTAAAAAAAACTTTAGGGTGACATAACCCCACGTTCGCCGGAATAAAATTTCAACCAAATGCACTTTTAAAAGTTTGGTTCGGTGGTGTTTTGGGATTAAATTTTTCGACCCAAAATACGTTATTCTCTTGGTAGCCGGCGTCTGATTCTACTTTCTTATCGAGACCTTTAATGTAAACATTTTATAGTTGCAATAAAAGTTGAGCTAATCTAAATGAATTTACGTTGTGGAACTGAAGAAGGCTGGAGAGCCCTCCTGGATTCCATGTTGCAAGTCCCCTAAGTTGGTGTATTCTCGTAGATTGCTTGCAGAAAGCTTGTGTAAAAAAAACTTTAGGGTGACATAACCCCACATTCGCCGGAATAAAATTTTCAACCAAATTTCAGGTAATTGACGGTGTAGGCGATGCCCGGCAGAGCATCGGTAGGTACTACTGAAATAATAAGACGCGCGATCTGTTCTTCACACGTGTAATTTTAGAGCAACCAAATATTTAAGAAAACTAAAAACTGACAACTATTTAATGTCGTCTACGTCGCCATTGAGTCATAATCTGTCAACCCTCCTGATTGGTCGGCTCATCGGCGCGAAATTCAAATTTGAGTACCCAGCTGCTCCAACGGATCGACTGCAGCGTCCTCTGGCGGCGCGCCGTCGCCGTAATAAATTTGACATTTTGTTAATGATCAACTGAAAGAATTTATCGATTAATCTTGAAAGGAAAATCCTATCGGAGCATTAAAGAATACCTTATCAGTGTTGCCGGTAAAGGTCGGGTATTTGGATTCATTTCCATAAGCACGACGGCAACGGCAATTAAATAAGACCTCATTTTTCGGCTCGTCGACACGAAACAACACAACAAATTACTAAGGGACGGGCGCTTCTCGTCTCAAATCGTCCCCTGGGGCTAAAATAACCACAAATTGGCGGTTTGACGATAATTTCACCACAACACCGGCACATGACATGCCAGCCAATCCGAAGAAATACGTAAATAACGCGTCAATCCATCCAAAGATTTTTTCATCTGCGATGAATTCTGCAAGAATTTATCGATTAATCTTGTGATAAAATTGTACCTGAGCATTACGTCCTCAAAGGTATTCAACACACATAACGCCACGACAGTCGTAGGCCATTGTTAACGTCACAAAAAGCATTTGCACTAAGCCATTTAGGCCGTTTTAACGGTCAATTTGGTTTCTGGTCGTCCGGGGCCGTCCTCAATTCAAATTATGGTCTTGACAGCTGACAGTAAGCAATTTTCGAAGAAAATCGTTGGAATCCGTGGTGTACAGCCTCCGTTTTCTTGTGTTGACTTTGACGGCATCATTTTTGATCCCTAATTGACTATGAGTGTCCTTTTAAAACGCTCTAATCTCAATTAGAACCGGAAATTATGGCACTTGGGTTTTTGACAAAATCTAACTCGACTGAAACAGAGCAACGTTAGCCCACGACACTCCTGGTGCGTTTTCAACGTCCAACACTCACTTGCACAACAACAATTGACAATTAAGCTCCGATTTAAGGTCGATTTGGGTTGTTTACAATTATTGCGACAAACAGAATGACAGGCGAAAAATGTCATTTCTCGTCGACTCCAGCGCTCTCTGACGGCGGAGTAAGTCCTTTTGACATCGTCTGCAAAAATTTATCGATTAATCTTGTGATAAAATTGTACCTGAGCATTACATTCTCAATTATCCAGTTATGGTGGTGCGACGGCCCCACTTCGTTTCATTCTGTCGTTTTCTCGATGACACCATCGCAACACGTAACCTCCAAATTGCCATGTCGAATTCTTCAAGCGAATTTTTACGTAAATCACTCAAAATTGAACAATAAACCGAGGGGGGGAAGGGGGATACTTTTTCACTAATTAAGGCAATCTCTTGGGCGGAAAGCGTGAAACTTTTGACGACAAAACTTGAAAATTTCGTGACTGTCATTTGGTCGTCATGGTAGATAACGAAATTATCGACCGTCACTCGGGTTTCGCAGCTCTCTCGGTGAAACTCTTAAAAAAACGAAATTAGCCCCCCAAAAGGGCTTAAATCGGAAAGCTCACCCCTCATTACCGTACCTGGATAAAAAAGGTACAATATCACGGTTCCTGATCAGGGTTTTCAGCGTGCATTTCATTCCCATTTCGTTAATAAAGAAAGCACGGCCGGACGAAAAATTTAATTAAATAAGGCCTTATTTTTCGGCTCTTAACGACCCAATGCCGTCCAATCACCACCGGAACGAACTTTCTTCATCTCGCACGTTGCACTTTAGCTCAAATATTCCCAGATTGACGTTTTCTTGACCGCCTCACGACCTGGAAATTTTAGTGTTGACATTTTCAACCAAAAACGGGTAATTCACACACAATTGAACGACAAACCGGTGGGGGCGTAAGTTTTCAATGTTACACGGCACTTTTTCACTAAAATGTATCGCCTTTATCGTTAAAATTTCCAACTTTCGGGACGGGAAACGCGCAACTGTCAACCGCAAAAATTTGACATTTTCGAAAATGGTCGATTTTATTGAACGTAGTCAAGGTAACGTAATTATCGATCGGCCGTTCCGATGTCGCATCTCACTCTCGCAATTTCACCAAAACGACTGCGGCCCCTAAACGGGGCCCTTTCGAAAACTCACACCCCCCCATTTCAACAATTTAATGTCTTCGCCGTCGGTCAAAACTTCAAGACGGCCGCTTCGCGGCCCGATTCGTCTCAAAAGCTGCACACCGTTTTCGTGCGAGGGGATGTTCCAATCACGTATTAGTATAGTATACTAGGGCTGCGCCCGTCGCGTCAGTAGAGAAGTTTCAAGTTATTGAAAGTAATCTTTGAACGGTGTTTGTTTTTATTTTTGAGAAGGGGAGTTTTGGGTGGGGGAGGGGGAATTTTTTTTTTTTGGCCTTAATGTTTGTTGGGCTTTTTTAGACATCTTTGTCTTGGGACCGAATGGGGGTCATGTTGCAAGTGGGGTTCGCAGCTGCGCTGCTCCCCCACATGCCGCCCCCGGAGGGGGCCCTATCGGGCCCCCCCCGGGTGCTTATGGGCGCGTCGGAGTCGGTAGCCCCTTCGGGGATCTTGGTGGGCCCCTTCGGGGCCTGCAAAATTTCTTTTTTTGGGGCACCTAGAGCCCCCATGTTTTTAGTTCCTTTCAGGCTTGTCGTTACGTTTATTGGGGCCCGCAAAAAAAAAAATTTTTTTAGTGCTTCCTTTGTGGGGCACTTGGGGCCCACATGTTTTTGACTCTCTCGGGGCTCTTAGCTAAGCATTTTTGGGGCCCGCAAAAAAAAATTTTTTTGGAAGCCCTTTTTTGGGGCACAAAAAGCCATAATGTTTTTGTCTCTTTTGGGGCTCTTAGCTAAGCATTTTAGAGGCCCACAAAAAAATATTTTTTCTTGAGGGTCCTCTTTTGGGGTATTTTGAACTCCCATGTTTTTGTTTATTGCGGGGCTCTTAGCTAAGCATTTTCGGAGCCCGCAAAAAAAATTTTTTTTGGAGCCCCCTTTTTGGGGCACCTGGAGCACCCATGTTTTTGGCTCCTTTCCGGGCTCTTAGCTAAGCATTTTAGAGGCCCGCAAAAAAAAAATTTTTTTTGGGGCCCCATTTTTGAGGCACTTGGAGCCCCCATGTTTTTGGCTCCTTCCGGGGCTCTTAGCTAAGCATTTTCGGGGCCCGCAAAAAAAATTTTTTTGGAGCCCCTTTTTTGGGGCACCTGGAGCCCCCATGTTTTTGACTCGTTTCCGGGCTCTTAGCTAATCATTTTAGGGGCCCGCAAAAAAAAAAAATTTTTTTGGAGCCCCCTTTTTGGGGCACCTGGAGCCCCCATGTTTTTGGCTCCTTCCGGGGCTCTTAGCTAAACATTTTCGGGGCCCGCAAAAAAAAATTTTTTTGGAGCCCCCTTTTTGGGGTACCTGGAGCCCCCATGTTTTTGGCTCCTTTCCGGGCTCTTAGCTAAGCATTTTAGGGGCCCGCAAAAAAAAAATTTTTCTTTGGTTCCCCTTTTTGGGGCACCTGGAGCCCCCATGTTTTTGGCTCCTTCCGGGGCTCTTAGCTAAGCATTTTCGGGGCCCGCAAAAAAATTTTTTTTTGGGGCCCTTTTCTTGGGGCACCTAGAGCCCCCATGATTTTGTCTCTTTCGGGGCTCTTAGCTAAGCATTTTAGGGGCAAGCAAAAAAAAAAAATTTTTTTGGGCCTCCTTTTTGGGGCACCTAGAGCCCCCCTGTTTTTGTCTTTTTCCGGGCTCTTATCTAAGTTCTTTGGGTGCCTGCAAAAAAATTTTTTTTTGGAGCGCTTAGAGCCCCCGTGATTTTGACTCCTTCAAGGCTCTTTTCTAAACCCTTTAGGGGCCTGCTAAAAAAAAAATTGGCGCACCTCAAGCCCCCCCCGTTTTTAGAGCCCCTTTTTTGGGGCAGTTACGGCTCGTAGTTAAAAAATTTCGGGGGGGAACTGTTTTTACAGTTTTTCGAGTAAAATACACAAATTCTCACGCCAGGTCTGGAGCTCTGAAACATTCACCGAATTTTAGGTTGGCACAACTTACGTTGGCAATATTGCCTTGAATAAGTTTTACATCGAATCACGCACGCTAGGTGGAGCCACTTAAATGGTCAATAGCAAACTGGTACAAACAAACGAAAAGCACGTAAAGCTTAATTAATTGAATAATGGGAGCTGGAGAAGAATAACGGCAGATTAAGCGACCGTTAAGTTTTTTGAATAACCGTGTGTAGGTACCCCTAAATTGAAAGCCCATATTCAAACTCAAAAGTCATTCAAATTCGAATTTGAATCTGCCGCCAAACCGGGTCGGTAATAACATTCGTTTGTCATACAAAAAATGACACATAACCTCAAACTTACCTGCAGTTATCGTTCCATTAATAATAAATCGTTCCGCTTTATTACTTGCAATTAACTGAAGACCCAGTGCAATCAACAAACCAATTGAGATAACCCCTATTATCTGGAAAAGGTTTCCACTGTAATAAAATTGTTAACGTGTATATTGTGTTGCCTACCTCTGTAATTTTATTTTTCCAATTTCTAAAACTCCAATTTTGAGAGTAATATTCAAAAGTGGACTGATTTGGATGTTATTTGGAAAAAAGAAGGTATACCAAAAAGAAAAAGCGGTTTGAAAGCGAATTCCTATTTTATTTGGTTCGATCATTTTTTCAATAAAAATTAGGTGAACACAGCAAACTTATAAGAGTAGGTAATTAATATTATTATGCGTTTTTGTCTTCAATTCATTAATATTTACAGACTAAAACGAAATATACCGTTTCATCAGTCAATTTACCATACAGTGAAAAGTACAAACCTTCTCGACGGCGAAGCTTTTACCGGAACGAAACATTCTTGAAACGTTTGACTGTACACCGTTAACATTAAGTATACGATCTTAATAACCTTGTTGCATGTATAAACAGTTTATTAAAGTACATACAAAATTAAACCCTTTAGTGTTCTGGGAAAAATCAAATAGAATAGAACGTGTTTTGTTTTATGCGACCTATATGTATTTGAATTTTTTTAACTTCAGTCATGAGTTATTTATTGTTATCAAATCACTACTAATCAATCAGTTTACCTGTTATATACAGGACATCCTTGATGTCTTGTACGACGACTATCTGGTCATTTGCAAATGCCAATTGTTGTATCGGCTACCACCGGTAGATATCCCCATTTTATGGAATCCCAAAATACGTTATCCTCTTGGTAGCCGGCGTCTGATTTTACTTTCTTATCGAGACCTTTAATGTAAACATTTTATAGTTGCAATAAAAGTTGATCTAATCTAAATGAATTTACCTTGTGGAACTGAAGAAGGCTGGAGAGCCCCCCTGGATTCCATGTTGCAAGTCCCCTAAGTTGGTGTATTCTCGTAGATTGCTTGCAGAAAGCTTGTGTAAAAAAACTTTAGGGTGACATAACCCCACATTCGCCGGAATAAAATTTTCAACCAAATTTCAGGTAATTGACGGTGTAGGCGATTCCCGGCAGAGCATCGGTAGGTACTACTGAAATAATAAGACGCGATCTGTTCTTTACACGTGTAATTTTAGAGCAACCAAATATTTAAGAAAACTAAAAACTGACAACTATTTAATGTCGTCTACGTCGCCATTGAGTCATAATCTGTCAACCCTCCTGATTGGTCGTAACCTCCACGTAACCTCCACATAACCTCCAAATTGCCATGTCGAATTCTTCAAGCGAATTTTTACGTAAATCACTCAAAATTGAACAATAAACCGAGGGGGGGGAGGGGGATACTTTTTCACTAATTAAGGCAATCTCTTGGGCGGAAAGCGTGAAACTTTTGACGACAAAACTTGAAAATTTCGTGACTGTCATTTGGTCCTCATGGTAGATAACGAAATTATCGACCGTCACTCGGGTTTCGCAGCTCTCTCGGTGAAACTCTTAAATAAACGAAATTAGCCCCCCAAATGGGTTTAAATCGGAAAGCTCACCCCCCATTACCGTACCTGGATAAAAAGGGTACAATATCACGGTTCCTGATCAGGGTTTTCAACGTGCATTTCATTCCCATTTTCCATTAATAAAGAAAGCACGGCCGGACGAAAAATTTAATTAAATAAGGCCTTATTTTTCGGCTGTTTACGGCCCAAAACCGTCAAATCACTACCGGAACAAACTTTCTTCATCTCGCACGTTGCACTTTAGCTCAAATATTCCCAGATTGACGTTTTCTTGACCGCCTCACGACCTGGAAATTTCAGTGTTGACAATTTCATAACATAACCTGCAAATTTGCGTGCTATAATTTTCAACCAAATTTCACGTAATTCACTTACATGTCAACAATAAACCGTTCGGGGGTCAGTTTTCCATCTTACACGTCACGTTTTCACTAATTTTTACGGGGAAAAGGCAACATTTCGGACGGAAAGCACGAAACTTTTGACAACAAAAAACTGTTTGTGGGTCGTCATGGTAGGTAACGAAATTATCGACCGTCACTCGGGTTTCACAGCTCTCTCGGTGAAACTCTTAAAAAAACGAAATTAGCCCCCCAAAAGGGCTTAAATCGGAAAACTCACCCCCCATTACCGTACCTGGATAAAAAGGGTACAATATCACGGTTCCTGATCAGGGTTTTCAGCGTGCATTTCATTCCCATTCCGTTAATAAAGAAAGCACGGCCGGACGAAAAATTTAATTAAATAAGGCCTTATTTTTCGGCTGTTTACGGCCCAAAGCCATTAAATCACTACCGGAACGAATTTTCTTCATCTCGCATGTTGCACTTTAGCTCAAATATTCCCATATTGACGTTTTCTTGACCGCCTTACGACCTGGAAATTTCAGTGTTGACATTTTCAACCAAAAACGGGTAATTCACACACAATTGAACGACAAACCGGTAGGGGCGTAAGTTTTCAATGTCACACGGCACTTTTTCACTAAAATTTATCGCCTTTATCGTTAAAATTTCCGACTTTCGGGACGGGAAACGCGCAACTGTCAACCACGAAAATTTGACATTTTCGAAAATGGTCGATTTTATTGAACGTAGTCAAGGTAACGTAATTATCGATCGGCCGTTCCGATGTCGCATCTCGCTCCAATAAATTCACAAAAACGACCACGGCCCCTAAACGGGGCCCTTTCGAAAACTCACACCCCCCCATTTCAACAATTTAATGTCGTCGCCGTCGGTCAAAACTTCAAGACGGCCGCTTCGCGGCCCGATTCGTCTCAAAAGCTGCACACCGTTTTCGTGCGACACGACCAGCCAACCGCGTATTAGTATAGTATACTAGGGCTACGCCCTAGTATCCGCCGAGACGTTTACCCGCAGGGGCCCCGGGGTGTATGAGGGTGCCACGTTGCATGTGGGGTTTGCAGCTGCGCTGCTTCCCCACATGCCGCACCCGAGGAGGCCCTGCGGGCCTCCCCGGGTGCTTGAGGGTGCCACGTTGCAAGTGGGGTTCGCAGCTGCGCTGCTTCCCCATATGCCGCACCCGGGGAGGCCCTGCGGGCCTCCCCGGGTGCTTGAGGGTGCCACGTTGCATGTAGGGTTCGCTGCTTCCCTACATGCCGCACCCGGGGAGGCCCTGCGGGCCCCCCCGGGTGCTTGAGGGTGCCACGTTGCATGTGGGGTTCGCAGCTTCGCTGCTTCCCCACATGCCGCACCTGGGGAGGCCCTGCGGGCCTCCCCGGGTGCTTGAGGGTGCCACGTTGCAAGTGGGGTTCGCAGCTTCGCTGCTTCCCCACATGCCGCACCCGGGAAGGCCCTGCGGGCCTCCCCGGGTGCTTGAGGGTGCCACGTTGCAAGTGGGGTTTGCAGCTGCGCTGCTTCCCCACATGCCGCACCCGGGGAGGCCCTGCGGGCCCCCCCGGGTGCTTGAGGGTGCCACGTTGCATGTGGGGTTCGCAGCTTCGCTGCTTCCCCACATGCCGCACCCGGGGAGGCCCTGCGGGCCTCCCCGGGTGCTTGAGGGTGCCACGTTGCAAGTGGGGTTCGCAGCTTCGCTGCTTCCCCACATGCCGCACCCGGAGAGGCCCTGCGGGCCTCCCCGGGTGCTTGAAGGTGCCACGTTGCAAGTGGGGTTTGCAGCTGCGCTGCTTCCCCACATGCCGCACCCGGGGAGGCCCTGCGGGCCTCTCCGGGTGCTTGAGGGTGCCACGTTGCATGTGGGGTTCGCAGCTGCGCTGCTTCCCCACATGCCGCACCCGGGAGGGCCCTGCGGGCCCCCCCATGTGCTTGAGGGTGCCACGTTGCATGTGGGGTTCGCAGCTTCGCTGCTTCCCCACATGCCGCACCCGGGGAGGCCCTGCGGGCCTCCCCGGGTGCTTGAGGGTGCCACGTTGCAAGTGGGGTTCGCAGCTTCGCTGCTTCCCCACATGCCGCACCCGGGAAGGCCCTGCGGGCCTCTCCGGGTACTTGAGGGTGCCACGTTGCAAGTGGGGTTCGCAGCTGCGCTGCTTCTCCACATGCCGCACCCGGGGGGGCCCTGCGGGCCTCCCATGTTTTGGAGCCCCCTGGGGCCCCCATGTTTTGGAACCCTTTAAAGCCCCATATTTTCGAGCCCCCTGGGGCCCCCATGTTTTGGGCCCCCCTGGGGCCCCCATGTTTTGCGCCCCCCTGGGGCCCCCATGTTTTGGGCCCCCCTGGGGCCCCCATGTTTTGGGCCCTCCTGGGGCCCCCATGTTTTGGGCCCCCCTGGGGCCCCCATGTTTTGGAGCCCCCTGGTTCCCCCATGTTTTGGGCCTCTCTGGGACCCCCATGTTTTGGAGCGTCCTGGGGCCCCAGGGTGCCACGTTGCATGTGGGGTTCGCAGCTTCGCTGCTTCCCCACATGCCGCACCCGGGAGGGCCCTGCGGGCCCCCCCGGGTGCTTGAGGGCGCCTAGGAGTCGGTAGCCCCTTCGGGGATCTAGTTTGGGGCCCCTTTGGGGCCTACAAAAAAATTTTGCCATTTTGACACATGCCGGTACCAGCAACGGTACCGGTACCAGCAACGAAAATATTTTCTCGACCGGTGACCGTTTTGTGAATTTTTCTGACTTTTTCAAAATCGCCATGGAAAGGAAAAAACTCACGTCGGGCATCTCTTTCGCACGAATACACAAAATCGTCAATAACCCCTTTACGGGGGCCCGTACGTAAAAATCACCTATTTCCATTGGCACAGTTTAAGTAATTTCCCGTCGAACTGCACTTTCCGCTCGCCGCTTCGCGGCTCGCCACGCCGCCCAACTGGTCCCTCGTTTTTCGTGCGAGGGGCTCTTCCAGTCGTCTTTTATATAGTATAACCAGGGCTGCGCCCGTCGCGTCAGTAGAGAAGTTTCAAGTTATTGAAAGTAATCTTTGAACGGTGTTTGTTTTTATTTTTGAGAAGGGGAGTTTTGGGTGGGGGAGGAGAAATTTTTTTTTTTTTGGCCTTAATGTTTTTTGGGCTTTTTTAGACATCTTTGTCTTGGGACCGAATGGAGGTCATGTTGCAAGTGGGGTTCGCAGCTGCGCTGCTTCCCCACATGCCGCCCCCGGGGGGGCCCTATCGGGCCCCCCCGGGTGCTTGAGGGCGCCTCGAAGTCGATAGCCCCTTCGGGGATCTAGGTGGGCCCCTTCGGGGCCTACAAAAAAAAAAATTTTTTTTTGGGGCCCTTTTTTGGGGCACCTTGAGCCCCTCTTTTTTGTCTTTTTCGGGACTCTTAGCTAAGCATTTTCGGGGAATGCAAAAAAAAAATTTTTTGGGGGGGGGCCATTATTGGGGCATTTTGAGCCCCCCCTTTTTGGCTTTTTCGGGACTTTTAGCTAAGCATTATTAAGCTAAGCATTTATTATTAAAAAAATTCTTTTTCCTTTTGTTGCGGCGGGCATATTTTTCTTAGGAGAGAAACCACCATGTTTTATTGATGGGGAAGACCATGTTATTATGGTTTTTTTGGTACTTATGTTTTTTGGGTCGCCATGTTTTCCTTTTATTTTCTATTTTTTTTCTTTAACTCTTTCTTTTTCTATCTTTATCTCTTCGTTTCTCTATTGTTCAACTTTTCTTTCTCTTCTTTTCTGCCTTTTTGTTTAATTTTTTTTTCTTATCTCCCTTTTTTCTCAAATTTTTTTCATTTTTTTAATACTTACGTCTCTCTTTCCCTCTCTCGGTCTGTATGTCTCCTTTTTTTCTCCTTTTTTGTTATTTTTCTTCTTTTTCATCTTTTTCTCAATCTTTTCTGTCTTTGTTTTTATTTTTTTTCTTCGTTCTTTTTTTTTACCAATTTTTTTCCATTTCTTTCTCTCGGTTTGTTTGTCTCCCTTTTTTACTCTCTCTTTCTTGGCTTTTCTGTCTCCTTTTTTTTCTATTTTTCTCTCTCGCTATGTGTGTTTCTCTAATTTTCTGTCGCTTTTCCTACTTTTTTCTTTCATTGTTTTCTTTTTCTTACGTTTTTTATTTCCTTTCCTTTTATCTTTCTCCATCTCTTTTTTACCCCTTTTGTTTCTCTGGTATTCTTTTTCATCCTCCCTTTCGCTTTTTCTACCTTTCTTTCTTTCTTTCTCCCGATCTGTATGTCTTCCTTTTATCTCTCATTTTGTAAATTTTTTTTCTTTCCCATTTTTTTCTGTTTCTTTTCGCGGGGATCTAGGTGGGCCCCTTCGGGGCCTGCAAAAATTAATTTTTTTGGGGGGCTCCATTTTTGAGGCACCTTGAGCCCCCCGTTTTTGTCTTTTCGGGACTTTCAGCTAAGCATTTTCGGGGAATGCAAAAAAAAAATTTTTTGTGGGGACCATATTTTTGGAGCATCTTGAGCCCCCCTTTGTGGCTTTTTCGGAACCTTTAGCTAAGCATTTTCAGGGCCTCTAAAAAAAATTTTTTTTTGAGGCACCTTGAGCCCCCCGTTTTTGTCTTTTCGAGACTCTTAGCTAAGCATTTTCGGGGAATGCAAAAAAAAAATTTTTTTGGGGGGCCCCATTTTTGGGGCACCTTAAGTTCCCCCTTTTTGGCACTTTCGGGACTTTTAGCTAAGCATTTTCGAGGCCCGCAAAAAATAAAAATTTTTTTGGGGCGCCCTTGTTGGGGCACTTTGAGCCCCCCGTTTTTGTCTTTTCGAGACTCTTAGCTAAGCATTTTCGGGGAATGCAAAAAAAATATTTTTTTGGGAGGCCCCATTTTTGGGGCACGTTGAGTTCCCCCTTTTTGACTCTTTCGGGCTCTTAGCTAAGCATTTTCGGGGCCCGCAAAAAATAGAAATTTTTTGGGGCACCTGGAGCCCCCATGTTTTTGTCTCTTTTGTTTCGCTTTGTTTTCCTAGTTTTTTCTTTGTTTTTTTTCTCTTTTCTTTTTTTTACGGTTCTTATTTCTTTTCTCGTTGTCTTTCCATCTCTTTTTTTTCTTTTGTTTCTCTGTTTTTTTTCACCCCTTTCTTTTTCTCTCCCATTCTTTCTTTTTCCCAATCTGTATGTCTCCTTTTTTTTCTCCTCTTGATATTTTTTTTCTTTCCCATCTCTTTCTTTTCTGTGTTTATTTTTAATTTTTTTTCTTTCTTTTCCTTTTCTTTTTCTTGCACCTATTTTTTTCTCTTTCTTTCTCCCGGTCTGTATGTCTCCCTTTTCTACTTTTTCTTTCTTGCTTTTTGTCTCCTTTTTTTTCTATTCTTCTCACTCGCCATGTGTGTTTCCCTAATTTTTTCTTGTTTTTCTTATTTTTTTCTTTCATTGTTTTCCTTCTCTTTCTCATTTTTTACGTTTTTTATTTTCTTTCTTTTTAACTTTCTCCATCTCATTTTCCCCCTTTTGTTCCTCTAGTTTACTTTTTCTTTCTCCCTCTCGCTTTTTCTATCTTTCGTTCTTTCTCCGGATCTGTATGTCTCCTTTTTTCTCTCCTTTTGTTATTTTTTTTTTTCCATTTTGGTCTGTTTCTTTTCGGTCTTTGTTTCTCAGTTTTTTTTTCTGCATTTCTCCTTTTCTTATTTTTCTTACCCATTTTTTTCTTTCTTTTTCCCGGACTGTCTGTCTCCATCTTTTACTCTCCCTTTCTTGCATTTTCTGTGTCGTTCTTTCTTTTTTTTTAACACTTTTTTTCGATGTGTGCTTCCCTAATTTTTTCTCGCTTTTTCTATCTTTTTCTTCCATTGTTTTTCTTTTCTTTCTTTTACAGTTCTTATTGCTTTTCTCTTTATCTCTTTCCATCTCTTTTTTTTTCTTCTTTTGTTTCTTTGTTTTTTTTCCTAACCCCTTTCTCTTTCTCTCCCTTTCTTTCTTTGACCCGATCTGTATATCTCCTTTTTTTGTTCCTCTTAATATTCTTTTTTCTTTCCCATCTCTTTCTATCTGTTTTTTTCTGCCTTTGTTTCTCATTTTTTTTCTTCTCCCTTTCGCCTTTTTTTTGTACCTATTTTTTTCTTTTTCTTTCTCCCGGAGTAAAAATTAATTACTTTTAGACCGAAGTGGTCTTCTCTCTAATGTACGCTGCTCTCGCTGAAATAATCACAAATTGGTTAACTAACGTTTTATTGTTATCCAAAATTGAAAAACAATTCGCAAAATACGTCAGCTGTGAAATTTTGTCGTTGCGCGCGTCGCGCCATCTTTCGGGTCCCGGCTAACCTGCCACACTGTCTGTCTGACGAAATTGCAGTGTTGCCAACATTAGGGAATTTTAGTTCTTATTGCGCGTAATTTTATTTTAAATAAAATTTTTCGAATGCGGCGCTATTTTACTCGGTTCGCTTGCTTTTCAGCAACAAATGATAACAAATTTTTGAATCTAGGGATAAAACCTTTTATCTAGGAAACTATTCGCCGACACAAAGGGAATTTACAGAACTAACTTTGGCAACACTGCTAAACTGCCAATGATGACCCATAACTTTCGATGAAATAATAAAAAAAAAAACACGTCAAACTGTTATTGTGTTATTGCAACGAAATTTTATTTGCTTTATGTCTTTTTACAATTTTTCGTTTCATTTTATATCATAAATTAGTCTCGTAATATTGTCTTGTCGACTTCTCCTTCTATTGAAGCGGTAAAAAGATATTTGGAAGCTTTCTTTAGTCGAAATGGCCTAATTGCAGAAAAATTTCAACTTTCTTGAAGTGGTCTACATTCAGCTGCTTTAAGGGTGGTTATGGTCTTAATTTTTCATTCCTGTTGAATGTTGTGTAAAGTCGGCCGACCTATAAAAGACGTAGAATTAATTTGGAAAAACGAAAAGCAAAACTAATCCTACATTGGTCGGCAAAAACTGTCCCAAACACGTGAAGCTTCCATGCGTCCATGCAGGTGTTGAATAATAGAATCAGACTTTCCACGAAAAATTTCACTCGATCGACGGGAACTTGGGGCCTTTCTGGTCAATCACAGTTTGCAATTTCTGGACTTCGGGTGCCTTAAATCCACACTATCACTTGCAGGTGAAGCGTCGGGTGTAAGGTGACTGCGTTCCTCAGTGCGGGGCTGTGGCTGGCTTTAAAGGATCTATGGTGATAGTTTGAGGTTTCCCTTTCACGTTCACCGTGAAGTATTTACCTTTGCGGGCTAGGACTCGGTAGGGGCCGTCGTAGGAAAACTGTAACGGCTTTTTCACATGATCAACACGAATAAATACAAAATTTGCGGTGTTGATCGATAGTAAATATCAATAACAATGATGTTGGCGCTAAGTTGACGGCGGGGTGACAGTTGACACTGTTGACAACGCGCGATTGAGGGGTAGATGCCGATAATACCGATCCGCGTGCACGCAAAAACTTTGCGGTTAGAAACTATCAAAAAACTCCAATAAATAAAGGGTCACTTAAAAACACCTACACCACTTTTAATGTTTATTCTATAATATAGGAGATACAAATTAGTAATTCTAACAAACGCTTTTCCGCCGGACGTATTACTCGTGGTACCAACCTAAAATGATGGTTGCCGCGTAACCCTCCACATCTTTAAATCTGGAAAGTGCTTTTTGTAATTAGTGGGGTCTGACATTCATCGTTAAAGGTGCTCGTTGAGAGCTTCCTTCTAGTCTGTTTTCGTCACTGACTGTCTGAAGCAACGGACTAAATTTTTGACAAAATCTAACTTAAATCACTCACGTTACTCCACAACACTCCCAAGTCCATTTTTAACGTCACAAAACGGATTTAAACCGTTTTAAGGGGGCAATTTGGTGTAGTCAGTCGTCGTCGGGCCGCCCTCAATTTAATTTACGGTTTTGACAGTTGACAATAAAAAATTGCAATTTTCGAATAAAATCGTTGGAATCCGTTGTGTACAGCCTCCGTTCTCATGCTGGCTTTGACGGCACCACTTTTTTGAACCCTATTAACCTAAAAAATTGTCAGGTTTTAGGTATAGGTAGATAATTCGGTACATGTATGCCTACCTCTTTGTAATTTTTTTTTATTTTTCAACTCCTAAAACGGCAGGCAAAAAAAACAGTTGCACAGTTAAAGAAACGACAGTCCTGGGCCGTTTCTCACGTGAAAAATTGCCATCGGACACTCAATTTCTTGAAAGTAAGGCCCCGTACAAAATTTGGCTCAAAGGACACAAAACAACAACAAATCACTACGGAACGGGAAGCATGAAACTTTTGACAACAAAAAACTGTTTGTGGGTCGTCATGGTAGGTAACGAAATTATCGACCGTCACTCGGGTTTCACAGCTCTCTCGGTGAAACTCTTATAAAAACGAAATTAGCCCCCCAAAAGGGTTTAAATCGGAAAACTCACCCCCCATTACCGTACCTGGATAAAAAGGGTACAATATCACGGTTCCTGATCAGGGTTTTCAGCGTGCATTTCATTCCCATTCCGTTAATAAAGAAAGCACGGCCGGACGAAAAATTTAATTAAATAAGGCCTTATTTTTCGGCTCTTTACGGCCCAAAGCCGTCAAATCACTACCGGAACGAACTTTCTTTATCTCGCACGTTACACTTTAGCTCAAATATTCCCAGATTGACGTTTTCTTGACCGCCTCACGACCTGGAAATTTCAGTGTTGACTTTTTCAACCGAAAACGGGTAATTCACACACAATTGAACGACAAACCGGCGGGGGCGTAAGTTTTCAATGTCACACGGTACTTTTTCACTAAAATGTATCGCCTTTATCGTTAAAATTTCCGACTTTCGGGACGGGAAACGCGCAACTGTCAACCACGAAAATTTGACATTTTGGAAACTGGTCGATTTTATTGAACGTAGTCAAGGTAACGTAATTATCGATCGGCCGTGCCGATGTCGCATCTCGCTCTAATAAATTCACAAAAACGACTACGGCCCCCAAACGGGGCCCTTCCGAAAATTCTCACCCCCTCATTGGCACAATTTAATTACGTCCCGGTCGGTAAAAACTTTCATTCGGCGGCTTCGCCGCCTCATTTTTTCAAATCTTGGTCAACAAAATTTCGTGCGACCCGACCGGCCAACCGCATTTTAGTATAGTATATAGGGCTACGCCCGTCGCGTCAGTAGAGAAGTTTCAAGTTATTGAAAGTGATCTTTGAACGGTGTTTGTTTTTATTTTTGAGAAGGGGAGTTTTGGGTGGGGGAGGAGAAATTTTTTTTTTTTGGCCTTAATGTTTTTTGGGCTTTTTTAGACATCTTTGTCTTGGGACCGAATGGAGGTCATGTTGCAAGTGGGGTTCGCAGCTGCGCTGCTTCCCCACATGCCGCCCCCGGGGGGGCCCTATCGGGCCCCCCCGGGTGCTTGAGGGCGCCTCGAAGTCGGTAGCCCCTTCGGGGATCTAGGTGGGCCCCTTCGGGGCCTACAAAAAAAAATTTTTTTTTTTGGGGCCCTTTTTTGGGGCACCTTGAGCCCCTCTTTTTTGTCTTTTTCGGGACTCTTAGCTAAGCATTTTCGGGGAATGCAAAAAAAAAATTTTTGGGGGGGGGCCATTATTGGGGCATTTTGAGCCCCCCCTTTTTGGCTTTTTCGGGACTTTTAGCTAAGCATTTTTTTTTGGGGGGTACCTTTAGGTGCCCCCCTGTTTTTGTCTTCTTCGGGGCTTTTAGCTAAGTCCTTTCGTGGTTCGCTAAAAAAAAATTTTTTTGAAGCACCCTTTTTGGGGCACCTAAAGCCCCCGTGTTTTTGCCTCCTTCAAGGCTCGTAGCTAAACCCTTAAAAAAAAATTCTTTTTCCTTTTGTTGCGGCGGGCATATTTTTCTTAGGAGAGAAACCACCATGTTTTATTGATGGGGGGGACCATGTTATTATGGTTTTTTTGGTACTTATGTTTTTTGGGTCGCCATGTTTTCCTTTTATTTTCTATTTTTTTTCTTTAACTCTTTCTTTTTCTATCTTTATCTCTTCGTTTCTCTATTGTTCAACTTTTCTTTCTCTTCTTTTCTGCCTTTTTGTTTAATTTTTTTTTCTTATCTCCCTTTTTTCTCAAATTTTTTTCATTTTTTTAATACTTACGTCTCTCTTTCCCTCTCTCGGTCTGTATGTCTCCTTTTTTTTCTCCTTTTTTGTTATTTTTCTTCTTTTTCATCTTTTTCTCAATCTTTTCTGTCTTTGTTTTTATTTTTTTTCTTCGTTCTTTTTTTTACCAATTTTTTTCCATTTCTTTCTCTCGGTTTGTTTGTCTCCCTTTTTTACTCTCCCTTTCTTGGCTTTTCTGTCTCCTTTTTTTTCTATTTTTCTCTCTCGCTATGTGTGTTTCTCTAATTTTCTGTCGCTTTTCCTACTTTTTTCTTTCATTGTTTTCTTTTTCTTACGTTTTTTATTTCCTTTTCTTTTATCTTTCTCCATCTCTTTTTTACCCCTTTTGTTTCTCTGGTATTCTTTTTCATCCTCCCTTTCGCTTTTTCTACCTTTCTTTCTTTCTTTCTCCCGATCTGTATGTCTTCTTTTTATCTCTCATTTTGTAAATTTTTTTTCTTTCCCATTTTTTTCTGTTTCTTTTCGCGGGGATCTAGGTGGGCCCCTTCGGGGCCTGCAAAAACTAATTTTTTTTGGGGGCTCCATTTTTGAGGCACCTTGAGCCCCCCGTTTTTGTCTTTTCGGGACTTTCAGCTAAGCATTTTCGGGGAATGCAAAAAAAAAATTTTTTGTGGGGACCATATTTTTGGAGCATCTTGAGCCCCCCTTTGTGGCTTTTTCGGAACCTTTAGCTAAGCATTTTCAGGGCCTCTAAAAAAATTTTTTTTATGGGGCACCTTGAGCCCCCCGTTTTTGTCTTTTCGAGACTCTTAGCTAAGCATTTTCGGGGAATGCAAAAAAAAAATTTTTTTGGGGGGCCCCATTTTTGGGGCACCTTAAGTTCCCCCTTTTTGGCACTTTCGGGACTTTTAGCTAAGCATTTTCGAGGCCCGCAAAAAATAAAAATTTTTTTGGGGCGCCCTTGTTGGGGCACTTTGAGCCCCCCGTTTTTGTCGTTTCGAGACTCTTAGCTAAGCATTTTCGGGGAATGCAAAAAAAATATTTTTTTGGGAGGCCCCATTTTTGGGGCACCTTGAGTTCCCCCTTTTTGACTCTTTCGGGCTCTTAGCTAAGCATTTTCGGGGCCCGCAAAAAATAGAAATTTTTTGGGGCACCTGGAGCCCCCATGTTTTTGTCTCTTTTGTTTCGCTTTGTTTTCCTAGTTTTTTCTTTGTTTTTTTTCTCTTTTCTTTTTTTTACGGTTCTTATTTCTTTTCTCGTTGTCTTTCCATCTCTTTACTTCTTTTGTTTCTCTGTTTTTTTTCACCCCTTTCTTTTTCTCTCCCATTCTTTCTTTTTCCCAATCTGTATGTCTCCTTTTTTTTCTCCTCTTGATATTTTTTTTCTTTCCCATCTCTTTCTTTTCTGTGTTTATTTTTAATTTTTTTTCTTTCTTTTTCTTTTTTTTTTCTTGCACCTATTTTTTTCTCTTTCTTTCTCCCGGTCTGTATGTCTCCCTTTTTTACTTTTTCTTTCTTGCTTTTTGTCTCCTTTTTTTTCTATTCTTCTCACTCGCCATGTGTGTTTCCCTAATTTTTTCTTGTTTTTCTTATTTTTTTCTTTCATTGTTTTCCTTCTCTTTCTCATTTTTTACGTTTTTTATTTTCTTTCTTTTTAACTTTCTCCATCTCATTTTCCCCCTTTTGTTCCTCTAGTTTACTTTTTCTTTCTCCCTCTCGCTTTTTCTATCTTTCGTTCTTTCTCCGGATCTGTATGTCTCCTTTTTTCTCTCCTTTTGTTATTTTTTTTTCCCATTTTGGTCTGTTTCTTTTCGGTCTTTGTTTCTCAGTTTTTTTTTCTGCATTTCTTCTTTTCTTATTTTTCTTACCCATTTTTTTCTTTCTTTTTCCCGGACTGTCTGTCTCCATCTTTTACTCTCCCTTTCTTGCATTTTCTGTGTCGTTCTTTCTTTTTTTTAACACTTTTTTTCGATGTGTGCTTCCCTAATTTTTTCTCGCTTTTTCTATCTTTTTCTTCCATTGTTTTTCTTTTCTTTCTTTTACAGTTCTTATTGCTTTTCTCTTTATCTCTTTCCATCTCTTTTTTTTTTCTTCTTTTGTTTCTTTGTTTTTTTTCTTTACCCCTTTCTCTTTCTCTCCCTTTCTTTCTTTCTCCCGATCTGTATATCTCCTTTTTTTGTTCCTCTTAATATTCTTTTTTCTTTCCCATCTCTTTCTATCTGTTTTTTTCTGCCTTTGTTTCTCATTTTTTTTCTTCTCCCTTTCGCCTTTTTTTTGTACCTATTTTTTTCTTTTTCTTTCTCCCGGAGTAAAAATTAATTACTTTTAGACCGAAGTGGTCTTCTCTCTAATGTACGCTGCTCTCGCTGAAATAATCACAAATTGGTTAACTAACGTTTTATTGTTATCCAAAATTGAAAAACAATTCGCAAAATACGTCAGCTGTGAAATTTTGTCGTTGCGCGCGTCGCGCCATCTTTCGGGTCCCGGCTAACCTGCCACACTGTCTGTCTGACGAAATTGCAGTGTTGCCAACATTAGGGAATTTTAGTTCTTATTGCGCGTAATTTTATTTTAAATAAAATTTTTCGAATGCGGCGCTATTTTACTCGGTTCGCTTGCTTTTCAGCAACAAATGATAACAAATTTTTGAATCTAGGGATAAAACCTTTTATCTAGGAAACTATTCGCCGACACAAAGGGAATTTACAGAACTAACTTTGGCAACACTGCTAAACTGCCAATGATGACCCATAACTTTCGATGAAATAATAAAAAAAAAAAACACGTCAAACTGTTATTGTGTTATTGCAACGAAATTTTATTTGCTTTATGTCTTTTTACAATTTTTCGTTTCATTTTATATCATAAATTAGTCTCGTAATATTGTCTTGTCGACTTCTCCTTCTATTGAAGCGGTAAAAAGATATTTGGAAGCTTTCTTTAGTCGAAATGGCCTAATTGCAGAAAAATTTCAACTTTCTTGAAGTGGTCTACATTCAGCTGCTTTAAGGGTGGTTATGGTCTTAATTTTTCATTCCTGTTGAATGTTGTGTAAAGTCGGCCGACCTATAAAAGACGTAGAATTAATTTGGAAAAACGAAAAGCAAAACTAATCCTACATTGGTCGGCAAAAACTGTCCCAAACACGTGAAGCTTCCATGCGTCCATGCAGGTGTTGAATAATAGAATCAGACTTTCCACGAAAAATTTCACTCGATCGACGGGAACTTGGGGCCTTTCTGGTCAATCACAGTTTGCAATTTCTGGACTTCGGGTGCCTTAAATCCACACTATCACTTGCAGGTGAAGCGTCGGGTGTAAGGTGACTGCGTTCCTCAGTGCGGGGCTGTGGCTGGCTTTAAAGGATCTATGGTGATAGTTTGAGGTTTCCCTTTCACGTTCACCGTGAAGTATTTACCTTTGCGGGCTAGGACTCGGTAGGGGCCGTCGTAGGAAAACTGTAACGGCTTTTTCACATGATCAACACGAATAAATACAAAATTTGCGGTGTTGATCGATAGTAAATATCAATAACAATGATGTTGGCGCTAAGTTGACGGCGGGGTGACAGTTGACACTGTTGACAACGCGCGATTGAGGGGTAGATGCCGATAATACCGATCCGCGTGCACGCAAAAACTTTGCGGTTAGAAACTATCAAAAAACTCCAATAAATAAAGGGTCACTTAAAAACACCTACACCACTTTTAATGTTTATTCTATAATATAGGAGATACAAATTAGTAATTCTAACAAACGCTTTTCCGCCGGACGTATTACTCGTGGTACCAACCTAAAATGATGGTTGCCGCGTAACCCTCCACATCTTTAAATCTGGAAAGTGCTTTTTGTAATTAGTGGGGTCTGACATTCATCGTTAAAGGTGCTCGTTGAGAGCTTCCTTCTAGTCTGTTTTCGTCACTGACTGTCTGAAACAACGGACTAAATTTTTGACAAAATCTAACTTAAATCACTCACGTTACTCCACAACACTCCCAAGTCCATTTTTAACGTCACAAAACGGATTTAAACCGTTTTAAGGGGACAATTTGGTGTAGTCAGTCGTCGTCGGGCCGCCCTCAATTTAATTTACGGTTTTGACAGTTGACAATAAAAAATTGCAATTTTCGAAGAAAATCGTTGGAATCCGTTGTGTACAGCCTCCGTTCTCATGCTGGCTTTGACGGCACCACTTTTTTGAACCCTATTAACCTAAAAAATTGTCAGGTTTTAGGTATAGGTAGATAATTCGGTACATGTATGCCTACCTCTTTGTAATTTTTTTTTATTTTTCAACTCCTAAAACGGCAGGCAAAAAAAAACAGTTGCACAGTTAAAGAAACGACAGTCCTGGGCCGTTTCTCACGTGAAAAATTGCCATCGGACACTCAATTTCTTGAAAGTAAGGCCCCGTACAAAATTTGGCTCAAAGGACACAAAACAACAACAAATCACTACGGAACGGGTGTTTCACGGGTGTTTCTTGTCTCCAATCGTACCCTGGGGCTAAAATGACGCCACACTCTGGACAATTTCATAACATAACCTGCAAATTTGCGTGCTATAATTTTCAACCAAATTTCATGTAATTCACTTACATGTCAACAATAAACCGTTCGGGGGTCAGTTTTCCATCTTACACGTCACGTTTTCACTAATTTTTACGGGGAAAAGGCAACATTTCGGACGGAAGCACGAAAACTTTTGACGACAAAAAACTGTTTGTCGGTCGTCATGGTAGGTAACGAAATTATCGACCGTCACTCGGGTTTTGCAGCTCTCTCGGTGAAACTCTTAAAAAAACGAAATTAGCCCCCCAAAAGGGTTTAAATCGGAAAGCTCACCCCCCATTACCGTACCTGGATAAAAAGGGTACAATATCACGGTTCCTGATCAGGGTTTTCAGCGTGCATTTCATTCCCATTCCGTTAATAAAGAAAGCACGGCCGGACGAAAAATTTAATTAAATAAGGCCTTATTTTTCGGCTGTTTACGGCCCAAAGCCATTAAATCACTACCGGAACGAATTTTCTTCATCTCGCATGTTGCACTTTAGCTCAAATATTCCCAGATTGACGTTTTCTTGACCGCCTTACGACCTGGAAATTTCAGTGTTGACATTTTCAACCAAAAACGGGTAATTCACACACAATTAAACGACAAACCGGTGGGGGCGTAAGTTTTCAATGTTACACGGTACTTTTTCACTAATTAAGGCAACCTTTTGGGCGGAAAGCGTAAAACTTTTGACGACAAAACTTAAAAATTTCGTGACTGTCATTTGGTCCTCATGGTAGATAACGAAATTATCGACCGTCACTCGGGTTTCGCAGCTCTCTCGGTGAAACTCTTAAAAAAACGAAATTAGCCCCCCAAAAGGGCTTAAATCGGAAAACTCACCCCCCATTACCGTACCTGGATAAATAGGGTACAATATCACGGTTCCTGATCAAGGTTTTCAACGTGCATTTCATTCCCATTCCGTTCATAAAGAAAGCACGGCCGGACGAAAAATTTAATTAAATAAGGCCTTATTTTTCGGCTGTTTACGGCCCAAAGCCGTCAAATCACTACCGGAACGAACTTTCTTCATCTCGCACGTTGCACTTTAGCTCAAATATTCCCAGATTGACGTTTTCTTGACCGCCTCACGACCTGGAAATTTCAGTGTTGACAATTTCATAACATAACCTGCAAATTTGCGTGCTATAATTTTCAACCAAATTTCACGTAATTCACTTACATGTCAACAATAAACCGTTCGGGGGTCAGTTTTCCATCTTACACGTCACGTTTTCACTAATTTTTACGGGGAAAAGGCAACATTTCGGACGGAAAGCATGAAACTTTTGACAACAAAAAACTGTTTGTGGGTCGTCATGGTAGGTAACGAAATTATCGACCGTCACTCGGGTTTCACAGCTCTCTCGGTGAAACTCTTAAAAAAACGAAATTAGCCCCCCAAAAGGGTTTAAATCGGAAAACTCACCCCCCATTACCGTACCTGGATAAAAAGGGTACAATATCACGGTTCCTGATCAGGGTTTTCAGCGTGCATTTCATTCCCATTCCGTTAATAAAGAAAGCACGGCCGGACGAAAAATTTAATTAAATAAGGCCTTATTTTTCGGCTCTTAACGACCCAATGCCGTTCAATCACTACCGGAACGAACTTTCTTCATCTCGCACGTTGCACTTTAGCTCAAATATTCCCAGATTGACGTTTTCTTGACCGCCTCACGACCTGGAAATTTCAGTGTTGACATTTTCGACCAAAAACGGGTAATTCACACACAATTGAACGACAAACCGGTGGGGGCGTAAGTTTTCAATGTCACACGGTACTTTTTCACTAAAATTTATCGCCTTTATCGTTAAAATTTTCGACTTTCGGGACGGGAAACGCGCAACTGTCAACCGCGAAAATTTGACATTTTCGAAAATGGTCGACTTTATTGAACGTAGTCAAGGTAACGTAATTATCGATCGGCCGTGCCGATGTCGCATCTCGCTCTAATAAATTCACAAAAACGACTACGGCCCCCAAACGGGGCCCTTTTAAAAATTCTCACCCCCCCATTGGCACAATTTAATTACGTCCCGGTCGGTAAAAACTTTCATTCGGCGGCTTCGCCGCCTCATTTTTTCAAATCTTGGTCAACAAAATTTCGTGCGAGGGGATGTTCCAATCACGTATTAGTATAGTATATACTAGGGCTGCGCCCGTCGCGTCAGTAGAGAAGTTTCAAGTTATTGAAAGTAATTTTTGAACGGTGTTTGTTTATATTTTTGAGAAGGGAAGTTTTGGGTGGAGGAGGGGGAATTTTTTTTTTTTGGCCTTAATGTTTGTTGGGCTTTTTTAGACATCTTGGTCTTGGGACCGAATGGGGGTCATGTTGCAAGTGGGGTTCGCAGCTGCGCTGCTCCCCCACATGCCGCACCCGGAGGGGCCCTATCGGGCCCCTCCGGGTGCTTAAGGGCGCCTTGGGGTCGGTAGCCCTTTCGGGGATTTAGGTGGGCCCCTTCGGGGCCTGTTTTTTTTTTTATCTCTCTTTCTTTCACTCTTTTTTTTCCTCCTGTCTTTTTTTCATTATTATTTCTAGTCCATCCAGTACTTGTACAATTTTTGGAATAATAAAAACGTATTTTTTTTTCGTTTCATATATTATTATAGTTTGTGGTTTTACAATTTTGTATAATTTTTATTTTAGTTGCAACGTAATTCATTTAACATGATGGTATTGTAAACATGTACAAAATTGGCTTTCAACTGTTCCCATAAATTTACACATTATTATTTGTTTTCAAGCATAAACTTATTGAAACCAACATAAACAATATAAAATTCGTAAAATAAACAATACATATTACAGTAGTTGGAGCCGGCTTCATAATCATATTGAAGGAGACTTTCAATTTAAAGTCGACAACAACCATGGTTACCCATTTTTACAACAAAGGAAAATGGGTACTTTAATCTTGAAGTTTTCTTTAATTTGATTATGAAACCGGGCCCTATTAACTAATTTTAAATTAAATAAAAATTACGACGGCGTTTTTTGTTAGTTCAAAAACGCACAAAAGTAACGATTTTTATGAATATGTAATGCTATTTACATAAATTGTGTTTAACTTTTGTACGTTTTTGAAATTATTTTCAATTGAGACATTATGATCAATACTAAGCAAAATAATTAATAGTAAAGTAGAGTTACGTTTATGAAGGTCAATAGATGGCGCAGGTTTCGTTGAAAATCTGAAATATTAATAATTTAAAATAAGTCTAATGTTTTGCTATTAAAACATACTTGGGCACGTTAGCGGTCAATTCGTGATTTTGTCGATGTTGTTTGATTTCCTTAGAAACTGCATTTTAACCAATTCCAATCACTTTAAAATTTGGCAATTATTTCTTCGCATGTTACCAACGATCAAAATTGCATTCGATCATAAATGGAATTAGCACCTGTGTTCTTTGTGCAGTTTTACACCACGGAGATGTCTAAAACCACCATTTTCGTAATTTTTGATTTTGTAGAATTACTTTAAAAAAAGTATTTTTGTTTCATCGTTTCAATCATGGATTGTATCTATGGTGTCAGTTTTCGGATTTACCAGTTTCTTGTGATTTTTTCTGGAATTACTTTAATAGATTTATATTAAAACTGACGCATTAGAGAATTATTTTACAATACTTACGTACAGCTAAGTTTCTAACTTTATCGTTTTCAAGCAATAGGAATTTCTGTATCTTCTATTTTTCAATGTGTAATTAAAATTACTTATAGTAAAGTAGAGTTACGTCTTTGAAAGTCAATGCAGTATAGATACCACAGAATTTGTTGAAACTTGGAAAATCTGAAATGTTAATAATTTAAAATATGTCAATTTTTTTTCTATTAAAACATACTTAGATACTTACGTTAGTTGTCAATTTGTGAGTTTGTCGATTTTCTTTAATTTTCTTAGAAACTTTGTTGCATTTCAATCAATTAAATTTGGCAGTTATTTCTTCGTATGTTACCAATGATCAAAATTAGATTTGATCATAAATGGAATTAGCACTCGTCTTCTTCGAGCAGTTTTACATAACGGAAACGCCTGAAACCACCATTTTTGTAATTTTCAATCTCTCAGAATTACTTAAAAAAAGTATATTCGTTTTGATGATTGGTTGTTTTCATGGTGTTAGTTTTCGGATCTGCCAGTTTTCCATAATTTTCTTAAAAGTTGAAGAATCATCTGAAATTATTTATGTTAAAATTGATGTATTAAAAAAATATTATAAAACATTTACTTACTGTTAAGTTTCTAGTACCTCTGCATCTTCTAGTTTTGTATTCGTATTGGTAGGTATTTACAAAAAAAATTGTTATTTAATTTGAAAAATTAATAACATTTTTACCATACTTTCAACTAATTGCAAAATTAACAACAACATTATGCTTTCTAAAAGTATTCACTTTATAGCATATTACTGTTATAATCGATCAAAAGTTCACATTCGACCTATATAGGTAATTTCACATATTGTTATTAAAATGATATCTGAAAGAAAAGCAAATTTTTATGTCAAAGTTTTTAAGAAAAAACAAATAATTACCATGACATAATTTCATCGACTTCTTAACGTTTGTTGTTTCTTGAAGGCATACATACGTGCATAACTTTACATACATCATAATTTGAAATAACTGAACATTAAATTAACAAACAATTACGTACATGAACAATAAATTTAACAATTTTATACAAAAATTTAAAACGTCGTCGTAATGTTAAGTTTGTCACCGTCGTTGCAAAACGATGTCAAAATGGCAACAAAAAGAATGAAATAGATATGTCGTTGTAGTAGTTTTGATTTGGAAAATTAATTAGCCATAATCATATTGTTAAATATTGGAAATAAAGATTAAGTAAAGAAGTAAAAATCTTTATGGTAAAAGTATAATAAAAATTGCTACAAATTTATACTTTTAATACGATTTATACAGTCGAGTTCAAAAGTATTGTTCACCTTTTAAATTTCAAACTTGTTTATTTTCCACATAAAACCAACACACAGACATTGAATGTCATATTTATGCTAAGCATATAAAATAATGGAACAATTGCATTGGGTTTCCTTTAGCTGGTACACCATCGGTAGAAGAAATTTAAATAATAAAAGTGTGAGACGGACATTACTTTTGAAACTGATTGTACATACCTATTACATATTTGAATACCATTCTGACATCGTAAATATTTATTTGTAAGAAAAATAAGAAAGAGATAGAAGGGAGCATTTATCTGATTGTGGACACGATAACCCGTTTATGGATTCATCAGCCCTTACGGACACGATAACCCGTTTATGGATTCATCAGCCCTTACGGACACGATAACCCGCTTCTGGATTCATCAGCCCTGATGGACACGATAACCCGCTTCAGGATTCATCAGCCCTGATGGACACGATAACCCGCTTCAGGATTCATCAGCCCTGATGGACACGATAACCCGCTTCTGGATTCATCAGCCCTTATGGACACGATAACCCGATTATGGATTCGTCTGCCCGGATAAATGCCACAAATAGAGAAAGATGGATAGTAATTTTAGAGTAAGTGTGGGTTTATAATCGATAAAATTAACGCTTAGAAATATTGAATACGGCATTCATATGCCGTTAATTTGAAAATCGGCCAGTTTCTGAATTAAAAGTTGCTGTTGTTGGTTTTCTGTGGTATTCAATCAACAAAATTTTCGTAAACTATATGTTTTGAATTCAATTGATAAAGAATAATATAAAATTAAATTATATTTTAAATTTCGATTATAAATCCACGATGAGAAAGACTCGGGAGTGTTCATGTGATACAATGGTCACAACAATTCGATGATGAATTGTTCAGTCCAAGTACCGACTTAGTGAACGTCGCAAACAGAAAAACATTGATAGAATTTAATTGATTAGTTTGAGTTTAGAAGAAAATTGTATAGGAAGGAAGAGCAGAAAGTATAGAAATGAAATAAGTGTTGATACGCAATTTCTTTTTTGCATCAACTGTATGGACACGATTAACCGAAAATGTTTACTTCAGCCCAATGATTATTGCAAAGCCTCCGGATATACGACATTTTTAGTGTACACCGTCGTAGGCTTATCTGCCAATAATATGCCTTGCGTGGTCGTAGGTTCGACAAACACAAATACACTGTCGAGTGTTTTGGCTCTCGAAAACGCCACGTAAAGCTGACCGTGTGCAAACACTGGATGCTTGAGATAAATCCCAACACCGTCATAAGTTTGCCCTTGTGATTTGTTAATCGTTATTGCATATGCGATTCTGACCGGAAATTGTCTCCTTTTCATTTTAAAGGGCAAATCGGCATCGGACGGAATTATATCGATACGGGGGATAAAGACTCTGTTTCCGGTCAAGCCACCTTTTACATCGATAACTTCGGCATCTATAAAGTTCCTGCATAACGTTCTGACTAATAGCCTAGTACCGTTACATAGTCCTTTTCTGACATTTAAATTACGCAATAACATAATTATAACACCTTGTTTTAAAATGAGTTTATGAGTTGGTGCTCCTGGGGGAGTCAACGTGTTCAAAAACTCAACGGCGTAATTTGCCCGCAGCGTTTCATCGTCGTCTTCAATTACACTGTCTGCACTAAAATACGACTTTGGTTCACCGGGGAAATTAGCGCACACAATATCATTAATTATGTGACAGTCTTCGTTGAGAGGTGTTAAAATGGCTTTGTGCGGCACAGCATTGACTTGGAGCGCTCCAAACACTTTGTGAATAAGCTCGTTTAAGTTTGCAACCGTACACTGATCGGGAATTGCAATCAATTTGTCTTGTTCGTAACGGATTCCGTCAAGGGTACCGTCTCCTAATTGAAGCAACCATTGTGAAAAATTATTTTCATCGTTTCGAGCACGAATATTGACAGTCAAATCTAAAGTTTCAAAACCGTGCCAATGATTGCTTTGTTTTACGCAAGCTTCAACGATTTGTGTTCGGTCACCGTGAGGCACAATCGGCAAACACTGTCTAAAGTCGCCCCCCACCAGCATAACCTTTCCACCAAAAGGAAGATTATTTTGACAGAGATCTTTTAGCGTTTTGTCGACAATGTCGAAAGCATAACGTGACGCCATGCTTATTTCGTCCCAAACAATCAACTTTACCCGTTTAATAAATTGACCCTCGGCTGACTGGGCAGTCAAGCTCGAAGTTGACGTTTCGACCAATGGAACCGGCAACTTGAAGCGACTGTGTGTTGTGCGACCTTGTTTTAAAAGAGCCGCTGCCAACCCAGTCCAGGCCATAGAAGCGACCGGCAAATTTTCGCCTCTCAAAACGGTAATAATGGTGTTGTATACGAACGTTTTACCGGATCCTCCGGGACCGTTCAGATAGAACAGACGCCGGGGCTCGTTGTCATCGTGGACGGCCGCCAACACCGCATCAAAGGCGTCTCTTTGTTGAGCATTCAGCAGTTGATTTAATCTTTCACCTTCTGCTTGCTCTTCTTCAACGTTCACCGGATCGTCCTCCAGAATATTCTGTGCCTGCGAAAAGAAAAAAAAAGACACCGTAAATAATTAAAATTTCAATAGAAATGAGTTTACTTACGATCGGTTCGGGAATGCTGAATTCACGAAGACGACGGCCATTCATTAGAAGAGTGGTTTGAATTTCTAACAAAGCCGCATTGGTCGCTGCATTCTCAGACATGTCGTTTCGAGTAAAGTCCTCGATTAAAGACAGCCGAAAACGCTCCCAAAGGGCACTTGGATCGTTAACTTCGCAGAATGCCAAAATGTAGGCAAACATCTGCCTTAATTGATGAGGCATGTCTTTTTGTATAGCCTCTTCGAGACACCTGATCCATTCGGCATCGTCAGCCAACAACCCTCTCGCTCGGCAAGCTTGTTCAAAGGTTTCAAACGTGGTGTCTTCGAACGTGCGCACATATTCGTAGCTTATGGCTCCGCGTACGTGCAACAACAGAGTTCGCAAAAAGAACAGTTCTCTATTTTTCAAAGACACCGAATACATTCGAGATATGGTTTTCTCACCACGTTGCAACCTTGTTTTCCAACGCTTGTCGCTAGCGACCCACACAAAATGATTGGGAATCTCTTGATAAAGATACGGTCTAGCTGCCGGGTCCTCGGCGTTTAGCCGGAACCAATCGGTCAGCATAGTACTTTCGTTTCTTACCAAAGCTTCCCTTTCCATGCCACGTTCAAAAATAACTCTTTGCCTTTCGGGCAAATGAACTGCCAATCTGATGATGGTGTGAGTCTGTTTGTGAATTTCGAATTTGTTAATGTGCCATGCCGCTTCTGGTGGGGTCATGTACCTTGCGTTCAAAAATGATTCGATTTCGTTGTATTGAAGAGCTTGTTGCGGTTGCTGATCGTCATTTTGTTGCGGCGGCAGTTGTTGGTTTTGTTCCACAACCCGCACCAAAGCTCGATCAGCCCCTTTATTTAGATATTTGCAAAGGTACTTGACGCTACGCAAAGAAGTGCAAGCCATCACGTTGATGTGACAACGATACTTAAGAAGTAGAAATGGACAATAAGCGACAATCCATTGACAATTAAATTGCTTAATTTCACCATTCTCGTCTTTCAACGGTACACGGTGTGCACTGATTCTACGCCTATAAATTACAGATCCGTCTTCACTGACTACCGTTTCAGCGGACAACGGTTGAGGAAAGCGCTTAGAGCATTTGTACTCTTTCATGCAAGGTGAACTCGGATTAAATGCCCCACACGGCCCGTGAGTCATGTGCTGTTTGACCAATTCGTACAGGACTGGCTCGGTTTCTACGTCAGGAATTTCGGCGGAAATGAGCTGGTCAATCCTAATCGAATTGTTCAATTTGTCTTGTTCTCTTAGAATTAGCAAAATATGAGCATGTGGCAAACCTCTCTTTTGAAATTCTATGACGTACATGCACGCCAACGGAACGCCAAAAATGTGTTTTTCTAGCAGGTCGTCGATTAATTCGTCCAGTTTGGCGTGAAAAACTCTGGCCACCAACATGGGATGGTTGACAGCTTCATCCCTTACGGGAAGGTTTTCGACAATCTCTGGCCATTTAGGGTTGCAAGTTACGGTTATGAATAACGACGGCGCCCCAAACTTCGCCACCGTGGCCATAAAGTCCTGGTAGCGTTGTTGATACGCTCTTGGACCTCTAATGTACGTAGATGGCAAAATAATCATTCGGCCCATAGGTACATTATCAACCTCTGCTTGATTGTGCAAGTAATCAGCTAAACCTACGTACTCTGAAGCTCGCAGTTGATCTTGGTTTTGCATAATGAAATTAATATTGTTCTGCTCTATTTTGACATAGGCATTTACGATATATTGCTGTAACAAAAAAACACAATTAGTTATCGAAAATGATGGTTAAAAAATTAAATTACCTGAGCTAGTTTTCCAGCATTATTTATCAACTGGCGTGGGCGATAAGCCAATTTGAACGCGTAAAATTCGCCAAGAGTCACCTTTCTCCTTCCGTCTACGTGTCGCAAATCGGGGTGCCAACCCAAGTCGCCGGACGGAAAGAGTAGGGGGAACATTAGAGGATCTAAATTTTTGTCGTAATACATGATTCGACGTAAACCCATGTTCATGTCACGAACAAAGACGCCAAGATTTGGATATGGTGGTCGTGTCTCATTGGAAACGTACACGCTGGCAATCTCTGGTACTTGCGGCTCATCAAATTGTCTACCGTTTCTATTGAGAATTTCTAGCCGGACATTCGGAATACCGGGTTCGCCTCGTTGTGCCATTTCTTGTCGTTGTGTCTCATAGACTTCTTTTAAATGCATATAACCTGTAAGTAAGAAAAGGGTGTTGTTTTAAAAAAGTAACAAAAAGTCATTTTAAAATTACCTTCGGCAAAAGGATTTGACGTGGCTAATGTTACGCCAAGAAGTCGCAAAAGACCCATGTCTAACTTGTTGCGATTCAATTGCATTCTTCGCTCAGCAGCAAATTCTGGATCAAGGAAATATAAAGGACCATATTTAGAATTGCCTAGATCGTTAAGGTTTATGTCGCCAATTGAATGGTACATTTTTCCTTCGATCGCATAGACATATGGTCCTCTGCCTCGTAACGTTCTCAAATTTACTTGAGTGCTGACAAACTGAAATGCATTGTTGTATTGCAAAACGTTAGTAAGAAATTTATTTGAATCGGGGTGTTGTCTAGTAAACAGTGCCGTGATGACATCGGGAATTTCGCGCGGGTCGGGTAGATTTATTTTGCCGCCTGTACAGCATTTTGAATAAATTCCTCGACTGTTTAACTCCGCACGAAAATACCGGCCACCACAGCTTGGACACGCCAAATTAAAATTGCCCAAATTCAATATTTGCACATCGCGTTGGGTCGCCAGGAGATATGTTGGTCTTTGTCCCATTCGATCTCTAGCGGCTTCCACGGCTGTTTCTTCAACAGCCCGGACCGCTGCCAAATCGTCGCGTTGTTCCAAGTCTTGCAACCTCCTTGCAAAGTTCTCATCGTCGTTTGTGGCGAGTTCATCAAATTCGTGAAACATCACCGCCAACGTTTCATCGTCCACACTTGATGAGGTCGTTGCCTTTGCAGGACGCACCTCCGTTTGCGTGTCCGCCACTTCGTCATCGAAATCTTCGAGAGGAAGTGGGTTCAATACAATCGGTTGTACTGAAGGTGGTGCAATCTTTGTTCCTTGTTTGACTAAAAATCGAAATAGAAAAATCAATAATTATTTCATGTAGGTAAATAAATTGTTATCTTTAATATTTTATTAAGAAAAAATTTCAAGTATTTATATAAAAATATATAAATCCACTTTAACACTACAATATGCATTTATAAAAAATGGTTATTAATATTTTTTTATACAGGGTGAGTAAAAAGTAAGGAATCTGGATGTCGGAGCTTTTATTATTAATAATGATATTAATTTTTTTTTTTTTAATATTATACCTTTGTGGTGTGGCAGTATCGATACTTTTTTAAATATGTAATTATTTATAGTTTCTAGTTTGAAAATTTTCCTTTTTTGAAATCGTTTAAAAATACATATTTTTTGTACATAGATGTTAATTTTCCATGCAAATACTATTACTACAAAATTATTACAAACAATTTGAACTCCTCTTGTAATAAGTTAATGTTAAACATTGGTTGTAATTTTTTTTATAATTTTTATAGTATAATAATTTCTTATAATATCCCAATAAGACGCACTAATTCATAGTAACACTCTAATAAATTCTTGCAAAAGTCTAAGCTAGCATACACCAAAATTTCTCAGCGGGTTACCTCTCGGGTTAAACAAATATGGATGCCAGAAATATTAATAAATTGTTACGATTAAGCATTTTAAAATAAATAGAAACATACCTCTGTTTCGATTTTTATAAAACAATCGGGTAGATACAAACGGTGCAAGGCCACCTAAAACATAAAAGCTTAATTATATTTCTAATAAAAAATGTGCAGTCTATATACCATTGTTTTCATTCCCGGGAATGTCAGCAGTCACAGGGGCGACGTTTTCAGGTTGTTTTGAACAACCTGCAGCTGGCTCCTCAACGATGTTGCTTTGAAAAAAGCAGTTGTTGGTCGGTACCGTCCCACCATCGTCATTGGAAGCAGCTTGTCTTTTTCCCTGCAAGCGGGTGCTGCGTCGGCATTGTGTTTCCGATATCTCCGGAAGAACTGAAGCACAAAGTTTTGGCCGCTTAACTTTGATCGGCTTCACAATCTCCCCGGTATTTCCACTGCTCGACGGTGCAGCACTTTCAGCATTCCCCAAACTGCCGCTTGCTTTCTGTCTGGTACCACTTTTTTTTGGTCTTTTGAAGTTCTTTCTTCTAGGCATTTTTCGACAATAATTTACACTGAAATATAACGAAAGAAAATGCAAATATTAGAACAAATTAAGTAAACGTGTTATACTTACGTCTAAAATGTAGAAACTAACAACTGATTTTGTTTTAATAACAAATTATTTGGTAACCTTGGTTACGAAAAAGTGGTGATGTGATAATTTCCAGAAATTGTAAATTGACAACAGTTCAACAGTTTGAAGTACCAACGCGATGCAAGAGAAAGTCCTAAATTTTAGACATAAAATATGTAGTGGTACCAACTGTTTGCAGTAAAAATATTTTGTTTGTTGTTTAAAAAGGAAATTAATTATTATACAACAAAATGCGCTCAACTAACAATGCTGATCACTAAAGGATGGTTCACCAGACAAAATCATTCCATAACTTTTGAAGAAATTGTAAATTGTAAGTCCTTACATTTTTGAGGTTATGTTCGCATTCAAAAATTTGCTTATTGTTTATTAACAGGAGCAAGAAATGGATTATAATATTCAAAAGTGGACTGATTTGGATATCATTTGGAAAAAAGAAAAAGCGCTTTGTAACCGAATTCCTACTTTATTTGGTTTGACCATTTTTGCAGTGAAAATTACGTGAACATAGCAAGGAAGTAGGTAGGTAGGTACCTAATATTATTACTCGTCTTTGCCTTCAATTTACTAATAATATTTACAGACTAAAACGAAATACCGTTTCATCAGTCAATTTACCATACTGTGGGAATTAGAAACCTTCTCGACGACGAAGCCTTTACCGGAACGAAACATTCTTGAAACGTTTGAGTGCACAGAACCTTTAACATTAAGTATACGATCTTAATAACCTTGTTGCATGTATAAACAGTTTATTAAAGTTCATACAAAATTAAAGCCCTTTAGTGTTCTGGAAAAAATCGAATAGAATAGAACGGGTTTTGTTTCATGTGACTTATATGTATTTGAATTTTTTTAACTTAATGAGTTATTTATTGTTATCAAATCACTGCTAATCAATTAGTTTACCTGTCATATACTCGACATCCTTGATGTCTTGTAAGTACGACGACTAATCTGGTCATTTGCAAATGCCAATCAATTGTGTAGAAGGTTTGTTGTATCGGCTACCACCGGTAAATATCTCCATTTTGTGGCACTTTCCTTTCTACCTGTTTAGAAGGTTTGTAAGGTAAATTTTAAAGCGTGTCTCGCATTTAATAATGATTTTTCAACTTTTCACCGTGTGGAATAAAACATGCTTTACAAAATTAAAATTATATTAAGACAAAAACGACAAAAACCAAAGAACAAATGAACAATAAAACGAAGCAAACAAATAAGCAACTAAAACTAATAAAAATTTTGATAAAAATTTTGCACCATTTTAGGGGCGCCCCCCTCTCCCCCTTTTTTCTTCTCTTGCCACCCTTGGCCACCTCGCCCTCCTCGGCCCCCTCGTCCTCCTCGGCCCCCTTGTCCTCCTTGCCCCCCTCGCCCCTTTTTTTCTTCTTGTTTGCGGATTTCCCGCCGCCTGTTTCTAGCATCACGTCGTCTATAAATCATTGAATATTAGAATCAAAATTTCTTGTCAATAAGATATTAAATATACCTTTGGTTGCGCGATTTCTGGGGTACCATTTCCCCAGCTGGCGGCGGAATTTTTGCTGGCTGGGGCGGCGGCAACTCGGGCACTTTAGGTGGGGCTTCGGAGGGTGGCTGAGGTTTTGCGAGTGACGGCGTTGGGGTGGTCTCCATGATATTGTCGATGTTGTTCATGCTTCAGAGTGAAATAAAGATTATTATTAGATATAATGAAAGTCAAAATTGTGTGTAGAAGCAAATTTGCAACATTTTAAATAAAATAACAAACATTTACTTACGTGCGTCTATTTCCGTTTGAAACAATTTGTCAATTGTTTCTTTACAAATAAATCGTTTCCATAACAACGCAAGGCAAAGGTAATGCGATATTTCCCAAATAAATCGTTTCCTTAGTAACGCGAAACAAATCAAAGGTGATGTGATGATTTACATGCGGATTTACTGTCGCCTCATTGACCAACGGGGTAATTGTTAACAAATTGCCCACTTCTCGCTTTTTGCGGTGTTTTTTCTTTTTTTGGAAACCATCGTGAAACGTTATTATAATGTCATTTTTTAAGCAACGAAATGTTGTGCAAATGATAAATAATTTTATGCAAAATTTATAGATAAAGGTGTGTAAAGGGCAAAGAAAATAAAAGTAAAAATAGAAGTAGTTTGCACAAAAAAAAGATATTGATTTTCGTAATGTATATGTCGTAGTCATTGGGCGTAAGGCGTCATTTCATGAAATGCCCGGCAATCGCTGTAATGAAATCTAACGATCAACACCAAATTTATACATTGCCTATTCTCTTCACATTTTTCTTGTCTTAAAATAGATAGTTTTAACGATCTTCATTACAGCGATTGCCGGGCATTTCATGAAATGACGCCTTACGTCCAATGACTACGACATTATATATGATGACAAATGCGTTGGTGTAATTAGTTTTTTGAAAATCGAAAAGTGGGTAAACTAAACAATGACCGAAAAGGGTCTTAAGTATTAATAAATAATTCAAAAAAAAAGTTCTATTTAGAAAAAAGTTTTTACTTACTCAATGTTATATATTGCAAAATTTTCTCTCCTTCACTTATTTTCTTTATTTTTTATCGTTCTGGGTTTAGATGAAAACAATATTCTGTTTAATTAATCTTTGTATTGTAATTGATTCTAACGCTGCACTTTATTATGTTATTTTATTATTATTTAATATTAATAATCAGTTACATGAACATATTTTTATATTACTGTCAGTTGACATAAATTCATTCGATCTCTTCGTTGCAGCCCGGCGGCGACTTCATTTTGGTTCGGTGGTGTTTTGAGATTAAATATTTCGATCCAAAATACGTTATTCTCTTGGTGGCTCGCGTCTGATTTCAGTTTCTTACAGGGAGGACCTTTAATGTGAACATTTTATATAGTTGTAACAAAAGTTGAGCTAATCTAAACAAATTTACCTTGTAGAACTGAAGAGGTCTGGAGAGCCCGCCTGGGTCCCTTTAGAAGTTTGGTTCTGTGGTGTTTTGGGATTTAATATTTCGATCCAAAATACGTTATTCTCTTGGTGGTCCGCTCTGATTCTAGTTTCTTAGAGGGACCTTTAATGTGAACATTTTATGGTTGTATCAAAAGTTAACATAACCTCACATTTGCCAGAAAGAAGTTTTCAACCACAAATTTCAGGTAATTGACGGTGTAGGGCGATGTCCGGTAGAGCATTCGGTACTACTGAAATAAGACACATGTAATCTTAGAACAACCAAATATTTAAGAAAACTAACAACTATTTTATTTCGCCATCATCTGTCAACCCTCCTGATTAGTCAGCTTGTCGGCGCGAAATTCAAATTTGAGCAACGGATCGACTCGACTGCAGGGCCGTAATAAATTTGATGAAGTTGGTTGATGACAAAAGCGTCGAGGGGCAAAATTAATTGTAATTAATACGTAAAATTTCACTCGATCGACGGGGACAGGCCTTTCTGATGTCACTGGTGTTAAAAATAATCACAGTTAGCGGTTTTTTGACTTTTAACCTGAAAATTTGTCAGGTTTTAGGTATAGGTAGATAATTCGGTACATGTATGCCTACCTCTTTGTAAGTTTCTTGTATTTTTCAACTCCTAAAACGGCAGGCAAAAAAAACAGTTGCACAGTTAAAGAAACGACAGTTCTGGGCCGTTTCTCACGTGAAAGATTGCCATCGGACACTCAATTTCTTGAAAATAAGGCCCCGTACTAAATTTGGCTCAAAGGACACAAAACAACAACAAATCACTACGGAACGGGTGTTTCTTGTCTCCAATCGTACCCTGGGGCTAAAATGACGCCACACTCTGGACAATTTCATAACATAACCTGCAAATTTGCGTGCTATAATTTTCAACCAAATTTCATGTAATTCACTTACATGTCAACAATAAACCGTTCGGGGGTCAGTTTTCCATCTTACACGTCACGTTTTCACTAATTTTTACGGGGAAAAGGCAACCTTTTGGGACGGAAAGCATGAAACTTTTGAAAACAAAAAACTGTTTGTCGGTCGTCATGGTAGGTAACGAAATTATCGACCGTCACTCGGGTTTCGCAGCTCTCTCGGTGAAACTCTTAAAAAAACGAAATTAGCCCCCCAAAAGGGTTTAAATCGGAAAACTCACCCCCCATTACCGTACCTGGATAAAAAGGGTACAATATCACGGTTCCTGATCAGGGTTTTCAGCGTGCATTTCATTCCCATTCCGTTAATAAAGAAAGCACGGCCGGACGAAAAATTTAATTAAATAAGGCCTTATTTTTCGGCTGTTTACGGCCCAAAGCCGTCAAATCACTACCGGAACGAACTTTCTTCATCTCGCACGTTGCACTTTAGCTCAAATATTCCCAGATTGACGTTTTCTTGACCGCCTCACGACCTGGAAATTTCAGTGTTGACAATTTCATAACATAACCTGCAAATTTGCGTGCTATAATTTTCAACCAAATTTCACGTAATTCACTTACATGTCAACAATAAACCGTTCGGGGGTCAGTTTTCCATCTTACACGTCACGTTTTCACTAATTTTTACGGGGAAAAGGCAACATTTCGGACGGAAAGCATGAAACTTTTGACAACAAAAAACTGTTTGTGGGTCGTCATGGTAGGTAACGAAATTATCGACCGTCACTCGGGTTTCACAGCTCTCTCGGTGAAACTCTTAAAAAAACGAAATTAGCCCCCCAAAAGGGTTTAAATCGGAAAACTCACCCCCCATTACCGTACCTGGATAAAAAGGGTACAATATCACGGTTCCTGATCAGGGTTTTCAGCGTGCATTTCATTCCCATTCCGTTAATAAAGAAAGCACGGCCGGACGAAAAATTTAATTAAATAAGGCCTTATTTTTCGGCTCTTTACGGCCCAAAGCCGTCAAATCACTACCGGAACGAACTTTCTTCATCTCGCATGTTGCACTTTAGCTCAAATATTCCCAGATGGACGTTTTCTTGACCGCCTCACGACCTGGAAATTTTAGTGTTGACATTTTCGACCAAAAACGGGTAATTCACACACAATTGAACGACAAACCGGTGGGGGCGTAAGTTTTCAATGTCACACGGTACTTTTTCACTAAAATTTATCGACTTTAGCGTTAAAATTTCCGACTTTCGGGACGGGAAACGCGCAACTGTCAACCGCGAAAATTTGACATTTTCGAAAATGGTCGATTTTATTGAACGTAGTCAAGGTAACGTAATTATCGATCGGCCGTTCCGATGTCGCATCTCGCTCTAATAAATTCACAAAAACGACTACGGCCCCCAAACGGGGCCCTTCCGAAAATTCTCACCCCCCCATTGGCACAATTTAATTACGTCCCGGTCGGTTAAAACTTTCATTCGGCGGCTTCGCCGCCTCATTTTTTCAAATCTTGGTCAACAAAATTTCGTGCGACGCGACCTGCCAACCGCATTTTAGTATAGTATAACTAGGGCTACGCCCTAGTATCCGCCGAGACGTTTACCCGCAGGGGCCCCGGGGTGTATGAGGGTGCCACGTTGCATGTGGGGTTTGCAGCTGCGCTGCTTCCCCACATGCCGCACCCGAGGAGGCCCTGCGGGCCTCCCCGGGTGCTTGAGGGTGCCACGTTGCAAGTGGGGTTCGCAGCTGCGCTGCTTCCCCATATGCCGCACCCGGGGAGGCCCTGCGGGCCTCCCCGGGTGCTTGAGGGTGCCACGTTGCATGTAGGGTTCGCTGCTTCCCTACATGCCGCACCCGGGGAGGCCCTGCGGGCCCCCCCGGGTGCTTGAGGGTGCCACGTTGCATGTGGGGTTCGCAGCTTCGCTGCTTCCCCACATGCCGCACCTGGGGAGGCCCTGCGGGCCTCCCCGGGTGCTTGAGGGTGCCACGTTGCAAGTGGGGTTCGCAGCTTCGCTGCTTCCCCACATGCCGCACCCGGGAAGGCCCTGCGGGCCTCCCCGGGTGCTTGAGGGTGCCACGTTGCAAGTGGGGTTTGCAGCTGCGCTGCTTCCCCACATGCCGCACCCGGGGAGGCCCTGCGGGCCCCCCCGGGTGCTTGAGGGTGCCACGTTGCATGTGGGGTTCGCAGCTTCGCTGCTTCCCCACATGCCGCACCCGGGGAGGCCCTGCGGGCCTCCCCGGGTGCTTGAGGGTGCCACGTTGCAAGTGGGGTTCGCAGCTTCGCTGCTTCCCCACATGCCGCACCCGGAGAGGCCCTGCGGGCCTCCCCGGGTGCTTGAAGGTGCCACGTTGCAAGTGGGGTTTGCAGCTGCGCTGCTTCCCCACATGCCGCACCCGGGGAGGCCCTGCGGGCCTCTCCGGGTGCTTGAGGGTGCCACGTTGCATGTGGGGTTCGCAGCTGCGCTGCTTCCCCACATGCCGCACCCGGGAGGGCCCTGCGGGCCCCCCCATGTGCTTGAGGGTGCCACGTTGCATGTGGGGTTCGCAGCTTCGCTGCTTCCCCACATGCCGCACCCGGGAGGGCCCTGCGGGCCCCCCCGGGTGCTTGAGGGCGCCTAGGAGTCGGTAGCCCCTTCGGGGATCTAGTTTGGGGCCCCTTTGGGGCCTACAAAAAAATTTTGCCATTTTGACACATGCCGGTACCAGCAACGGTACCGGTACCAGCAACGAAAATATTTTCTCGACCGGTGACCGTTTTGTGAATTTTTCTGACTTTTTCAAAATCGCCATGGAAAGGAAAAAACTCACGTCGGGCATCTCTTTCGCACGAATACACAAAATCGTCAATAACCCCTTTACGGGGGCCCGTACGTAAAAATCACCTATTTCCATTGGCACAGTTTAAGTAATTTCCCGTCGAACTGCACTTTCCGCTCGCCGCTTCGCGGCTCGCCACGCCGCCCAACTGGTCCCTCGTTTTTCGTGCGAGGGGCTCTTCCAGTCGTCTTTTATATAGTATAACCAGGGCTGCGCCCGTCGCGTCAGTAGAGAAGTTTCAAGTTATTGAAAGTAATCTTTGAACGGTGTTTGTTTTTATTTTTGAGAAGGGGAGTTTTGGGTGGGGGAGGAGAAATTTTTTTTTTTTTGGCCTTAATGTTTTTTGGGCTTTTTTAGACATCTTTGTCTTGGGACCGAATGGAGGTCATGTTGCAAGTGGGGTTCGCAGCTGCGCTGCTTCCCCACATGCCGCCCCCGGGGGGGCCCTATCGGGCCCCCCCGGGTGCTTGAGGGCGCCTCGAAGTCGATAGCCCCTTCGGGGATCTAGGTGGGCCCCTTCGGGGCCTAAAAAAAAAAAATTTTTTTTTGGGGCCCTTTTTTGGGGCACCTTGAGCCCCTCTTTTTTGTCTTTTTCGGGACTCTTAGCTAAGCATTTTCGGGGAATGCAAAAAAAAAATTTTTTGGGGGGGGGCCATTATTGGGGCATTTTGAGCCCCCCCTTTTTGGCTTTTTCGGGACTTTTAGCTAAGCATTATTAAGCTAAGCATTTATTATTAAAAAAATTCTTTTTCCTTTTGTTGCGGCGGGCATATTTTTCTTAGGAGAGAAACCACCATGTTTTATTGATGGGGAAGACCATGTTATTATGGTTTTTTTGGTACTTATGTTTTTTGGGTCGCCATGTTTTCCTTTTATTTTCTATTTTTTTTCTTTAACTCTTTCTTTTTCTATCTTTATCTCTTCGTTTCTCTATTGTTCAACTTTTCTTTCTCTTCTTTTCTGCCTTTTTGTTTAATTTTTTTTTCTTATCTCCCTTTTTTCTCAAATTTTTTTCATTTTTTTAATACTTACGTCTCTCTTTCCCTCTCTCGGTCTGTATGTCTCCTTTTTTTCTCCTTTTTTGTTATTTTTCTTCTTTTTCATCTTTTTCTCAATCTTTTCTGTCTTTGTTTTTATTTTTTTTCTTCGTTCTTTTTTTTTACCAATTTTTTTCCATTTCTTTCTCTCGGTTTGTTTGTCTCCCTTTTTTACTCTCCCTTTCTTGGCTTTTCTGTCTCCTTTTTTTTCTATTTTTCTCTCTCGCTATGTGTGTTTCTCTAATTTTCTGTCGCTTTTCCTACTTTTTTCTTTCATTGTTTTCTTTTTCTTACGTTTTTTATTTCCTTTCCTTTTATCTTTCTCCATCTCTTTTTTACCCCTTTTGTTTCTCTGGTATTCTTTTTCATCCTCCCTTTCGCTTTTTCTACCTTTCTTTCTTTCTTTCTCCCGATCTGTATGTCTTCCTTTTATCTCTCATTTTGTAAATTTTTTTTCTTTCCCATTTTTTTCTGTTTCTTTTCGCGGGGATCTAGGTGGGCCCCTTCGGGGCCTGCAAAAATTAATTTTTTTGGGGGGCTCCATTTTTGAGGCACCTTGAGCCCCCCGTTTTTGTCTTTTCGGGACTTTCAGCTAAGCATTTTCGGGGAATGCAAAAAAAAAATTTTTTGTGGGGACCATATTTTTGGAGCATCTTGAGCCCCCCTTTGTGGCTTTTTCGGAACCTTTAGCTAAGCATTTTCAGGGCCTCTAAAAAAAATTTTTTTTTGAGGCACCTTGAGCCCCCCGTTTTTGTCTTTTCGAGACTCTTAGCTAAGCATTTTCGGGGAATGCAAAAAAAAAATTTTTTTGGGGGGCCCCATTTTTGGGGCACCTTAAGTTCCCCCTTTTTGGCACTTTCGGGACTTTTAGCTAAGCATTTTCGAGGCCCGCAAAAAATAAAAATTTTTTTGGGGCGCCCTTGTTGGGGCACTTTGAGCCCCCCGTTTTTGTCGTTTCGAGACTCTTAGCTAAGCATTTTCGGGGAATGCAAAAAAAATATTTTTTTGGGAGGCCCCATTTTTGGGGCACGTTGAGTTCCCCCTTTTTGACTCTTTCGGGCTCTTAGCTAAGCATTTTCGGGGCCCGCAAAAAATAGAAATTTTTTGGGGCACCTGGAGCCCCCATGTTTTTGTCTCTTTTGTTTCGCTTTGTTTTCCTAGTTTTTTCTTTGTTTTTTTTCTCTTTTCTTTTTTTTACGGTTCTTATTTCTTTTCTCGTTGTCTTTCCATCTCTTTTTTTTCTTTTGTTTCTCTGTTTTTTTTCACCCCTTTCTTTTTCTCTCCCATTCTTTCTTTTTCCCAATCTGTATGTCTCCTTTTTTTTCTCCTCTTGATATTTTTTTTCTTTCCCATCTCTTTCTTTTCTGTGTTTATTTTTAATTTTTTTTCTTTCTTTTCCTTTTCTTTTTCTTGCACCTATTTTTTTCTCTTTCTTTCTCCCGGTCTGTATGTCTCCCTTTTCTACTTTTTCTTTCTTGCTTTTTGTCTCCTTTTTTTTCTATTCTTCTCACTCGCCATGTGTGTTTCCCTAATTTTTTCTTGTTTTTCTTATTTTTTTCTTTCATTGTTTTCCTTCTCTTTCTCATTTTTTACGTTTTTTATTTTCTTTCTTTTTAACTTTCTCCATCTCATTTTCCCCCTTTTGTTCCTCTAGTTTACTTTTTCTTTCTCCCTCTCGCTTTTTCTATCTTTCGTTCTTTCTCCGGATCTGTATGTCTCCTTTTTTCTCTCCTTTTGTTATTTTTTTTTTTCCATTTTGGTCTGTTTCTTTTCGGTCTTTGTTTCTCAGTTTTTTTTTCTGCATTTCTCCTTTTCTTATTTTTCTTACCCATTTTTTTCTTTCTTTTTCCCGGACTGTCTGTCTCCATCTTTTACTCTCCCTTTCTTGCATTTTCTGTGTCGTTCTTTCTTTTTTTTTAACACTTTTTTTCGATGTGTGCTTCCCTAATTTTTTCTCGCTTTTTCTATCTTTTTCTTCCATTGTTTTTCTTTTCTTTCTTTTACAGTTCTTATTGCTTTTCTCTTTATCTCTTTCCATCTCTTTTTTTTTCTTCTTTTGTTTCTTTGTTTTTTTTCCTAACCCCTTTCTCTTTCTCTCCCTTTCTTTCTTTGACCCGATCTGTATATCTCCTTTTTTTGTTCCTCTTAATATTCTTTTTTCTTTCCCATCTCTTTCTATCTGTTTTTTTCTGCCTTTGTTTCTCATTTTTTTTCTTCTCCCTTTCGCCTTTTTTTTGTACCTATTTTTTTCTTTTTCTTTCTCCCGGAGTAAAAATTAATTACTTTTAGACCGAAGTGGTCTTCTCTCTAATGTACGCTGCTCTCGCTGAAATAATCACAAATTGGTTAACTAACGTTTTATTGTTATCCAAAATTGAAAAACAATTCGCAAAATACGTCAGCTGTGAAATTTTGTCGTTGCGCGCGTCGCGCCATCTTTCGGGTCCCGGCTAACCTGCCACACTGTCTGTCTGACGAAATTGCAGTGTTGCCAACATTAGGGAATTTTAGTTCTTATTGCGCGTAATTTTATTTTAAATAAAATTTTTCGAATGCGGCGCTATTTTACTCGGTTCGCTTGCTTTTCAGCAACAAATGATAACAAATTTTTGAATCTAGGGATAAAACCTTTTATCTAGGAAACTATTCGCCGACACAAAGGGAATTTACAGAACTAACTTTGGCAACACTGCTAAACTGCCAATGATGACCCATAACTTTCGATGAAATAATAAAAAAAAAAACACGTCAAACTGTTATTGTGTTATTGCAACGAAATTTTATTTGCTTTATGTCTTTTTACAATTTTTCGTTTCATTTTATATCATAAATTAGTCTCGTAATATTGTCTTGTCGACTTCTCCTTCTATTGAAGCGGTAAAAAGATATTTGGAAGCTTTCTTTAGTCGAAATGGCCTAATTGCAGAAAAATTTCAACTTTCTTGAAGTGGTCTACATTCAGCTGCTTTAAGGGTGGTTATGGTCTTAATTTTTCATTCCTGTTGAATGTTGTGTAAAGTCGGCCGACCTATAAAAGACGTAGAATTAATTTGGAAAAACGAAAAGCAAAACTAATCCTACATTGGTCGGCAAAAACTGTCCCAAACACGTGAAGCTTCCATGCGTCCATGCAGGTGTTGAATAATAGAATCAGACTTTCCACGAAAAATTTCACTCGATCGACGGGAACTTGGGGCCTTTCTGGTCAATCACAGTTTGCAATTTCTGGACTTCGGGTGCCTTAAATCCACACTATCACTTGCAGGTGAAGCGTCGGGTGTAAGGTGACTGCGTTCCTCAGTGCGGGGCTGTGGCTGGCTTTAAAGGATCTATGGTGATAGTTTGAGGTTTCCCTTTCACGTTCACCGTGAAGTATTTACCTTTGCGGGCTAGGACTCGGTAGGGGCCGTCGTAGGAAAACTGTAACGGCTTTTTCACATGATCAACACGAATAAATACAAAATTTGCGGTGTTGATCGATAGTAAATATCAATAACAATGATGTTGGCGCTAAGTTGACGGCGGGGTGACAGTTGACACTGTTGACAACGCGCGATTGAGGGGTAGATGCCGATAATACCGATCCGCGTGCACGCAAAAACTTTGCGGTTAGAAACTATCAAAAAACTCCAATAAATAAAGGGTCACTTAAAAACACCTACACCACTTTTAATGTTTATTCTATAATATAGGAGATACAAATTAGTAATTCTAACAAACGCTTTTCCGCCGGACGTATTACTCGTGGTACCAACCTAAAATGATGGTTGCCGCGTAACCCTCCACATCTTTAAATCTGGAAAGTGCTTTTTGTAATTAGTGGGGTCTGACATTCATCGTTAAAGGTGCTCGTTGAGAGCTTCCTTCTAGTCTGTTTTCGTCACTGACTGTCTGAAGCAACGGACTAAATTTTTGACAAAATCTAACTTAAATCACTCACGTTACTCCACAACACTCCCAAGTCCATTTTTAACGTCACAAAACAGATTTAAACCGTTTTAAGGGGGCAATTTGGTGTAGTCAGTCGTCGTCGGGCCGCCCTCAATTTAATTTACGGTTTTGACAGTTGACAATAAAAAATTGCAATTTTCGAATAAAATCGTTGGAATCCGTTGTGTACAGCCTCCGTTCTCATGCTGGCTTTGACGGCACCACTTTTTTGAACCCTATTAACCTAAAAAATTGTCAGGTTTTAGGTATAGGTAGATAATTCGGTACATGTATGCCTACCTCTTTGTAATTTTTTTTTATTTTTCAACTCCTAAAACGGCAGGCAAAAAAAACAGTTGCACAGTTAAAGAAACGACAGTCCTGGGCCGTTTCTCACGTGAAAAATTGCCATCGGACACTCAATTTCTTGAAAGTAAGGCCCCGTACAAAATTTGGCTCAAAGGACACAAAACAACAACAAATCACTACGGAACGGGAAGCATGAAACTTTTGACAACAAAAAACTGTTTGTGGGTCGTCATGGTAGGTAACGAAATTATCGACCGTCACTCGGGTTTCACAGCTCTCTCGGTGAAACTCTTATAAAAACGAAATTAGCCCCCCAAAAGGGTTTAAATCGGAAAACTCACCCCCCATTACCGTACCTGGATAAAAAGGGTACAATATCACGGTTCCTGATCAGGGTTTTCAGCGTGCATTTCATTCCCATTCCGTTAATAAAGAAAGCACGGCCGGACGAAAAATTTAATTAAATAAGGCCTTATTTTTCGGCTCTTTACGGCCCAAAGCCGTCAAATCACTACCGGAACGAACTTTCTTTATCTCGCACGTTACACTTTAGCTCAAATATTCCCAGATTGACGTTTTCTTGACCGCCTCACGACCTGGAAATTTCAGTGTTGACTTTTTCAACCGAAAACGGGTAATTCACACACAATTGAACGACAAACCGGCGGGGGCGTAAGTTTTCAATGTCACACGGTACTTTTTCACTAAAATGTATCGCCTTTATCGTTAAAATTTCCGACTTTCGGGACGGGAAACGCGCAACTGTCAACCACGAAAATTTGACATTTTGGAAACTGGTCGATTTTATTGAACGTAGTCAAGGTAACGTAATTATCGATCGGCCGTGCCGATGTCGCATCTCGCTCCAATAAATTCACAAAAACGACCACGGCCCCCAAACGGGGCCCTTTCGAAAACTCTCACCCCCCCATTGGCACAATTTAATTACGTCCCGGTCGATAAAAACTTTCATTCGGCGGCTTCGCCGCCTCATTTTTTCAAATCTTGGTCAACAAAATTTCGTGCGACGCGACCAGCCAACCGCATTTTAGTATAGTATATAGGGCTACGCCCGTCGCGTCAGTAGAGAAGTTTCAAGTTATTGAAAGTGATCTTTGAACGGTGTTTGTTTTTATTTTTGAGAAGGGGAGTTTTGGGTGGGGGAGGAGAAATTTTTTTTTTTTGGCCTTAATGTTTTTTGGGCTTTTTTAGACATCTTTGTCTTGGGACCGAATGGAGGTCATGTTGCAAGTGGGGTTCGCAGCTGCGCTGCTTCCCCACATGCCGCCCCCGGGGGGGCCCTATCGGGCCCCCCCGGGTGCTTGAGGGCGCCTCGAAGTCGGTAGCCCCTTCGGGGATCTAGGTGGGCCCCTTCGGGGCCTACAAAAAAAAATTTTTTTTTTTGGGGCCCTTTTTTGGGGCACCTTGAGCCCCTCTTTTTTGTCTTTTTCGGGACTCTTAGCTAAGCATTTTCGGGGAATGCAAAAAAAAAATTTTTGGGGGGGGGCCATTATTGGGGCATTTTGAGCCCCCCCTTTTTGGCTTTTTCGGGACTTTTAGCTAAGCATTTTTTTTTGGGGGGTACCTTTAGGTGCCCCCCTGTTTTTGTCTTCTTCGGGGCTTTTAGCTAAGTCCTTTCGTGGTTCGCTAAAAAAAAATTTTTTTGAAGCACCCTTTTTGGGGCACCTAAAGCCCCCGTGTTTTTGCCTCCTTCAAGGCTCGTAGCTAAACCCTTAAAAAAAAATTCTTTTTCCTTTTGTTGCGGCGGGCATATTTTTCTTAGGAGAGAAACCACCATGTTTTATTGATGGGGGGGACCATGTTATTATGGTTTTTTTGGTACTTATGTTTTTTGGGTCGCCATGTTTTCCTTTTATTTTCTATTTTTTTTCTTTAACTCTTTCTTTTTCTATCTTTATCTCTTCGTTTCTCTATTGTTCAACTTTTCTTTCTCTTCTTTTCTGCCTTTTTGTTTAATTTTTTTTTCTTATCTCCCTTTTTTCTCAAATTTTTTTCATTTTTTTAATACTTACGTCTCTCTTTCCCTCTCTCGGTCTGTATGTCTCCTTTTTTTTCTCCTTTTTTGTTATTTTTCTTCTTTTTCATCTTTTTCTCAATCTTTTCTGTCTTTGTTTTTATTTTTTTTCTTCGTTCTTTTTTTTTACCAATTTTTTTCCATTTCTTTCTCTCGGTTTGTTTGTCTCCCTTTTTTACTCTCCCTTTCTTGGCTTTTCTGTCTCCTTTTTTTTCTATTTTTCTCTCTCGCTATGTGTGTTTCTCTAATTTTCTGTCGCTTTTCCTACTTTTTTCTTTCATTGTTTTCTTTTTCTTACGTTTTTTATTTCCTTTTCTTTTATCTTTCTCCATCTCTTTTTTACCCCTTTTGTTTCTCTGGTATTCTTTTTCATCCTCCCTTTCGCTTTTTCTACCTTTCTTTCTTTCTTTCTCCCGATCTGTATGTCTTCTTTTTATCTCTCATTTTGTAAATTTTTTTTCTTTCCCATTTTTTTCTGTTTCTTTTCGCGGGGATCTAGGTGGGCCCCTTCGGGGCCTGCAAAAACTAATTTTTTTTGGGGGCTCCATTTTTGAGGCACCTTGAGCCCCCCGTTTTTGTCTTTTCGGGACTTTCAGCTAAGCATTTTCGGGGAATGTAAAAAAAAAATTTTTTGTGGGGACCATATTTTTGGAGCATCTTAAGTTCCCCCTTTTTGGCACTTTCGGGACTTTTAGCTAAGCATTTTCGAGGCCCGCAAAAAATAAAAATTTTTTTGGGGCGCCCTTGTTGGGGCACTTTGAGCCCCCCGTTTTTGTCTTTTCGAGACTCTTAGCTAAGCATTTTCGGGGAATGCAAAAAAAATATTTTTTTGGGAGGCCCCATTTTTGGGGCACGTTGAGTTCCCCCTTTTTGACTCTTTCGGGCTCTTAGCTAAGCATTTTCGGGGCCCGCAAAAAATAGAAATTTTTTGGGGCACCTGGAGCCCCCATGTTTTTGTCTCTTTTGTTTCGCTTTGTTTTCCTAGTTTTTTCTTTTTTTTTTTCTCTTTTTTTTTTTACGGTTCTTATTTCTTTTCTCGTTGTCTTTCCATCTCTTTTTTTTCTTTTGTTTCTCTGTTTTTTTTCACCCTTTTCTTTTTCTCTCCCATTCTTTCTTTTTCCCAATCTGTATGTCTCCTTTTTTTTCTCCTCTTGATATTTTTTTTCTTTCCCATCTCTTTCTTTTCTGTGTTTATTTTTAATTTTTTTTCTTTCTTTTCCTTTTCTTTTTCTTGCACCTATTTTTTTCTCTTTCTTTCTCCCGGTCTGTATGTCTCCCTTTTCTACTTTTTCTTTCTTCTTTTTGTCTCCTTTTTTTTCTATTCTTCTCATTCGCCATGTGTGTTTCCCTAATTTTTTCTTGTTTTTCTCATTTTTTTCTTTCATTGTTTTCCTTCTCTTTCTCATTTTTTACGTTTTTTATTTTCTTTCTTTTTAACTTTCTCCATCTCATTTTCCCCCTTTTGTTCCTCTAGTTTACTTTTTCTTTCTCCCTCTCGCTTTTTCTATCTTTCGTTCTTTCTCCGGATCTGTATGTCTCCTTTTTTCTCTCCTTTTGTTATTTTTTTTTTTTTTTCCATTTTGGTCTGTTTCTTTTCGGTCTTTGTTTCTCAGTTTTTTTTTCTGCATTTCTCCTTTTCTTATTTTTCTTACCCATTTTTTTCTTTCTTTTTCCCGGACTGTCTGTCTCCATCTTTTACTCTCCCTTTCTTGCATTTTCTGTGTCGTTCTTTCTTTTTTTTTAACACTTTTTTTCGATGTGTGCTTCCCTAATTTTTTCTCGCTTTTTCTATCTTTTTCTTCCATTGTTTTTCTTTTCTTTCTTTTACAGTTCTTATTGCTTTTCTCTTTATCTCTTTCCATCTCTTTTTTTTTTCTTCTTTTGTTTCTTTGTTTTTTTCTTTACCCCTTTCTCTTTCTCTCCCTTTCTTTCTTTCTCCCGATCTGTATATCTCCTTTTTTTGTTCCTCTTAATATTCTTTTTTCTTTCCCATCTCTTTCTATCTGTTTTTTTCTGCCTTTGTTTCTCATTTTTTTTCTTCTCCCTTTCGCCTTTTTTTTGTACCTATTTTTTTCTTTTTCTTTCTCCCGGAGTAAAAATTAATTACTTTTAGACCGAAGTGGTCTTCTCTCTAATGTACGCTGCTCTCGCTGAAATAATCACAAATTGGTTAACTAACGTTTTATTGTTATCCAAAATTGAAAAACAATTCGCAAAATACGTCAGCTGTGAAATTTTGTCGTTGCGCGCGTCGCGCCATCTTTCGGGTCCCGGCTAACCTGCCACACTGTCTGTCTGACGAAATTGCAGTGTTGCCAACATTAGGGAATTTTAGTTCTTATTGCGCGTAATTTTATTTTAAATAAAATTTTTCGAATGCGGCGCTATTTTACTCGGTTCGCTTGCTTTTCAGCAACAAATGATAACAAATTTTTGAATCTAGGGATAAAACCTTTTATCTAGGAAACTATTCGCCGACACAAAGGGAATTTACAGAACTAACTTTGGCAACACTGCTAAACTGCCAATGATGACCCATAACTTTCGATGAAATAATAAAAAAAAAAACACGTCAAACTGTTATTGTGTTATTGCAACGAAATTTTATTTGCTTTATGTCTTTTTACAATTTTTCGTTTCATTTTATATCATAAATTAGTCTCGTAATATTGTCTTGTCGACTTCTCCTTCTATTGAAGCGGTAAAAAGATATTTGGAAGCTTTCTTTAGTCGAAATGGCCTAATTGCAGAAAAATTTTAACTTTCTTGAAGTGGTCTACATTCAGCTGCTTTAAGGGTGGTTATGGTCTTAATTTTTCATTCCTGTTGAATGTTGTGTAAAGTCGGCCGACCTATAAAAGACGTAGAATTAATTTGGAAAAACGAAAAGCAAAACTAATCCTACATTGGTCGGCAAAAACTGTCCCAAACACGTGAAGCTTCCATGCGTCCATGCAGGTGTTGAATAATAGAATCAGACTTTCCACGAAAAATTTCACTCGATCGACGGGAACTTGGGGCCTTTCTGGTCAATCACAGTTTGCAATTTCTGGACTTCGGGTGCCTTAAATCCACACTATCACTTGCAGGTGAAGCGTCGGGTGTAAGGTGACTGCGTTCCTCAGTGCGGGGCTGTGGCTGGCTTTAAAGGATCTATGGTGATAGTTTGAGGTTTCCCTTTCACGTTCACCGTGAAGTATTTACCTTTGCGGGCTAGGACTCGGTAGGGGCCGTCGTAGGAAAACTGTAACGGCTTTTTCACATGATCAACACGAATAAATACAAAATTTGCGGTGTTGATCGATAGTAAATATCAATAACAATGATGTTGGCGCTAAGTTGACGGCGGGGTGACAGTTGACACTGTTGACAACGCGCGATTGAGGGGTAGATGCCGATAATACCGATCCGCGTGCACGCAAAAACTTTGCGGTTAGAAACTATCAAAAAACTCCAATAAATAAAGGGTCACTTAAAAACACCTACACCACTTTTAATGTTTATTCTATAATATAGGAGATACAAATTAGTAATTCTAACAAACGCTTTTCCGCCGGACGTATTACTCGTGGTACCAACCTAAAATGATGGTTGCCGCGTAACCCTCCACATCTTTAAATCTGGAAAGTGCTTTTTGTAATTAGTGGGGTCTGACATTCATCGTTAAAGGTGCTCGTTGAGAGCTTCCTTCTAGTCTGTTTTCGTCACTGACTGTCTGAAACAACGGACTAAATTTTTGACAAAATCTAACTTAAATCACTCACGTTACTCCACAACACTCCCAAGTCCATTTTTAACGTCACAAAACGGATTTAAACCGTTTTAAGGGGGCAATTTGGTGTAGTCAGTCGTCGTCGGGCCGCCCTCAATTTAATTTACGGTTTTGACAGTTGACAATAAAAAATTGCAATTTTCGAAGAAAATCGTTGGAATCCGTTGTGTACAGCCTCCGTTCTCATGCTGGCTTTGACGGCACCACTTTTTTGAACCCTATTAACCTAAAAAATTGTCAGGTTTTAGGTATAGGTAGATAATTCGGTACATGTATGCCTACCTCTTTGTAATTTTTTTTTATTTTTCAACTCCTAAAACGGCAGGCAAAAAAAAAACAGTTGCACAGTTAAAGAAACGACAGTACTGGGCCGTTTCTCACGTGAAAAATTGCCATCGGACACTCAATTTCTTGAAAGTAAGGCCCCGTACAAAATTTGGCTCAAAGGACACAAAACAACAACAAATCACTACGGAACGGGTGTTTCACGGGTGTTTCTTGTCTCCAATCGTACCCTGGGGCTAAAATGACGCCACACTCTGGACAATTTCATAACATAACCTGCAAATTTGCGTGCTATAATTTTCAACCAAATTTCATGTAATTCACTTACATGTCAACAATAAACCGTTCGGGGGTCAGTTTTCCATCTTACACGTCACGTTTTCACTAATTTTTACGGGGAAAAGGCAACATTTCGGACGGAAAGCACGAAACTTTTGACGACAAAAAACTGTTTGTCGGTCGTCATGGTAGGTAACGAAATTATCGACCGTCACTCGGGTTTTGCAGCTCTCTCGGTGAAACTCTTAAAAAAACGAAATTAGCCCCCCAAAAGGGTTTAAATCGGAAAGCTCACCCCCCATTACCGTACCTGGATAAAAAGGGTACAATATCACGGTTCCTGATCAGGGTTTTCAGCGTGCATTTCATTCCCATTCCGTTAATAAAGAAAGCACGGCCGGACGAAAAATTTAATTAAATAAGGCCTTATTTTTCGGCTGTTTACGGCCCAAAGCCATTAAATCACTACCGGAACGAATTTTCTTCATCTCGCATGTTGCACTTTAGCTCAAATATTCCCAGATTGACGTTTTCTTGACCGCCTTACGACCTGGAAATTTCAGTGTTGACATTTTCAACCAAAAACGGGTAATTCACACACAATTAAACGACAAACCGGTGGGGGCGTAAGTTTTCAATGTTACACGGTACTTTTTCACTAATTAAGGCAACCTTTTGGGCGGAAAGCGTAAAACTTTTGACGACAAAACTTAAAAATTTCGTGACTGTCATTTGGTCCTCATGGTAGATAACGAAATTATCGACCGTCACTCGGGTTTCGCAGCTCTCTCGGTGAAACTCTTAAAAAAACGAAATTAGCCCCCCAAAAGGGCTTAAATCGGAAAACTCACCCCCCATTACCGTACCTGGATAAATAGGGTACAATATCACGGTTCCTGATCAAGGTTTTCAACGTGCATTTCATTCCCATTCCGTTAATAAAGAAAGCACGGCCGGACGAAAAATTTAATTAAATAAGGCCTTATTTTTCGGCTGTTTACGGCCCAAAGCCGTCAAATCACTACCGGAACGAACTTTCTTCATCTCGCACGTTGCACTTTAGCTCAAATATTCCCAGATTGACGTTTTCTTGACCGCCTCACGACCTGGAAATTTCAGTGTTGACAATTTCATAACATAACCTGCAAATTTGCGTGCTATAATTTTCAACCAAATTTCATGTAATTCACTTACATGTCAACAATAAACCGTTCGGGGGTCAGTTTTCCATCTTACACGTCACGTTTTCACTAATTTTTACGGGGAAAAGGCAACATTTCGGACGGAAAGCATGAAACTTTTGACAACAAAAAACTGTTTGTGGGTCGTCATGGTAGGTAACGAAATTATCGACCGTCACTCGGGTTTCACAGCTCTCTCGGTGAAACTCTTAAAAAAACGAAATTAGCCCCCCAAAAGGGTTTAAATCGGAAAACTCACCCCCCATTACCGTACCTGGATAAAAAGGGTACAATATCACGGTTCCTGATCAGGGTTTTCAGCGTGCATTTCATTCCCATTCCGTTAATAAAGAAAGCACGGCCGGACGAAAAATTTAATTAAATAAGGCCTTATTTTTCGGCTCTTAACGACCCAATGCCGTTCAATCACTACCGGAACGAACTTTCTTCATCTCGCACGTTGCACTTTAGCTCAAATATTCCCAGATTGACGTTTTCTTGACCGCCTCACGACCTGGAAATTTCAGTGTTGACATTTTCGACCAAAAACGGGTAATTCACACACAATTGAACGACAAACCGGTGGGGGCGTAAGTTTTCAATGTCACACGGTACTTTTTCACTAAAATTTATCGCCTTTATCGGTTAAATTTTCGACTTTCGGGACGGGAAACGCGCAACTGTCAACCGCGAAAATTTGACATTTTCGAAAATGGTCGACTTTATTGAACGTAGTCAAGGTAACGTAATTATCGATCGGCCGTGCCGATGTCGCATCTCGCTCTAATAAATTCACAAAAACGACTACGGCCCCCAAACGGGGCATTTCCGAAAATTCTCACCCCCCCATTGGCACAATTTAATTACGTCCCGGTCGGTAAAAACTTTCATTCGGCGGCTTCGCCGCCTCATTTTTTCAAATCTTGGTCAACAAAATTTCGTGCGAGGGGATGTTCCAATCACGTATTAGTATAGTATATAGGGCTACGCCCGTCGCGTCAGTAGAGAAGTTTCAAGTTATTGAAAGTGATCTTTGAACGGTGTTTGTTTTTATTTTTGAGAAGGGGAGTTTTGGGTGGGGGAGGAGAAATTTTTTTTTTTTGGCCTTAATGTTTTTTGGGCTTTTTTAGACATCTTTGTCTTGGGACCGAATGGAGGTCATGTTGCAAGTGGGGTTCGCAGCTGCGCTGCTTCCCCACATGCCGCCCCCGGGGGGGCCCTATCGGGCCCCCCCGGGTGCTTGAGGGCGCCTCGAAGTCGGTAGCCCCTTCGGGGATCTAGGTGGGCCCCTTCGGGGCCTACAAAAAAAAATTTTTTTTTTTGGGGCCCTTTTTTGGGGCACCTTGAGCCCCTCTTTTTTGTCTTTTTCGGGACTCTTAGCTAAGCATTTTCGGGGAATGCAAAAAAAAAATTTTTGGGGGGGGGCCATTATTGGGGCATTTTGAGCCCCCCCTTTTTGGCTTTTTCGGGACTTTTAGCTAAGCATTTTTTTTTGGGGGGTACCTTTAGGTGCCCCCCTGTTTTTGTCTTCTTCGGGGCTTTTAGCTAAGTCCTTTCGTGGTTCGCTAAAAAAAAATTTTTTTGAAGCACCCTTTTTGGGGCACCTAAAGCCCCCGTGTTTTTGCCTCCTTCAAGGCTCGTAGCTAAACCCTTAAAAAAAAATTCTTTTTCCTTTTGTTGCGGCGGGCATATTTTTCTTAGGAGAGAAACCACCATGTTTTATTGATGGGGGGGACCATGTTATTATGGTTTTTTTGGTACTTATGTTTTTTGGGTCGCCATGTTTTCCTTTTATTTTCTATTTTTTTTCTTTAACTCTTTCTTTTTCTATCTTTATCTCTTCGTTTCTCTATTGTTCAACTTTTCTTTCTCTTCTTTTCTGCCTTTTTGTTTAATTTTTTTTTCTTATCTCCCTTTTTTCTCAAATTTTTTTCATTTTTTTAATACTTACGTCTCTCTTTCCCTCTCTCGGTCTGTATGTCTCCTTTTTTTTCTCCTTTTTTGTTATTTTTCTTCTTTTTCATCTTTTTCTCAATCTTTTCTGTCTTTGTTTTTATTTTTTTTCTTCGTTCTTTTTTTTACCAATTTTTTTCCATTTCTTTCTCTCGGTTTGTTTGTCTCCCTTTTTTACTCTCCCTTTCTTGGCTTTTCTGTCTCCTTTTTTTTCTATTTTTCTCTCTCGCTATGTGTGTTTCTCTAATTTTCTGTCGCTTTTCCTACTTTTTTCTTTCATTGTTTTCTTTTTCTTACGTTTTTTATTTCCTTTTCTTTTATCTTTCTCCATCTCTTTTTTACCCCTTTTGTTTCTCTGGTATTCTTTTTCATCCTCCCTTTCGCTTTTTCTACCTTTCTTTCTTTCTTTCTCCCGATCTGTATGTCTTCTTTTTATCTCTCATTTTGTAAATTTTTTTTCTTTCCCATTTTTTTCTGTTTCTTTTCGCGGGGATCTAGGTGGGCCCCTTCGGGGCCTGCAAAAACTAATTTTTTTTGGGGGCTCCATTTTTGAGGCACCTTGAGCCCCCCGTTTTTGTCTTTTCGGGACTTTCAGCTAAGCATTTTCGGGGAATGCAAAAAAAAAATTTTTTGTGGGGACCATATTTTTGGAGCATCTTGAGCCCCCCTTTGTGGCTTTTTCGGAACCTTTAGCTAAGCATTTTCAGGGCCTCTAAAAAAATTTTTTTTATGGGGCACCTTGAGCCCCCCGTTTTTGTCTTTTCGAGACTCTTAGCTAAGCATTTTCGGAGAATGCAAAAAAAAAATTTTTTTGGGGGGCCCCATTTTTGGGGCACCTTAAGTTCCCCCTTTTTGGCACTTTCGGGACTTTTAGCTAAGCATTTTCGAGGCCCGCAAAAAATAAAAATTTTTTTGGGGCGCCCTTGTTGGGGCACTTTGAGCCCCCCGTTTTTGTCGTTTCGAGACTCTTAGCTAAGCATTTTCGGGGAATGCAAAAAAAATATTTTTTTGGGAGGCCCCATTTTTGGGGCACCTTGAGTTCCCCCTTTTTGACTCTTTCGGGCTCTTAGCTAAGCATTTTCGGGGCCCGCAAAAAATAGAAATTTTTTGGGGCACCTGGAGCCCCCATGTTTTTGTCTCTTTTGTTTCGCTTTGTTTTCCTAGTTTTTTCTTTGTTTTTTTTCTCTTTTCTTTTTTTTACGGTTCTTATTTCTTTTCTCGTTGTCTTTCCATCTCTTTACTTCTTTTGTTTCTCTGTTTTTTTTCACCCCTTTCTTTTTCTCTCCCATTCTTTCTTTTTCCCAATCTGTATGTCTCCTTTTTTTTCTCCTCTTGATATTTTTTTTCTTTCCCATCTCTTTCTTTTCTGTGTTTATTTTTAATTTTTTTTTTTTCTTTTTCTTTTTTTTTTCTTGCACCTATTTTTTTCTCTTTCTTTCTCCCGGTCTGTATGTCTCCCTTTTTTACTTTTTCTTTCTTGCTTTTTGTCTCCTTTTTTTTCTATTCTTCTCACTCGCCATGTGTGTTTCCCTAATTTTTTCTTGTTTTTCTTATTTTTTTCTTTCATTGTTTTCCTTCTCTTTCTCATTTTTTACGTTTTTTATTTTCTTTCTTTTTAACTTTCTCCATCTCATTTTCCCCCTTTTGTTCCTCTAGTTTACTTTTTCTTTCTCCCTCTCGCTTTTTCTATCTTTCGTTCTTTCTCCGGATCTGTATGTCTCCTTTTTTCTCTCCTTTTGTTATTTTTTTTTCCCATTTTGGTCTGTTTCTTTTCGGTCTTTGTTTCTCAGTTTTTTTTTCTGCATTTCTTCTTTTCTTATTTTTCTTACCCATTTTTTTCTTTCTTTTTCCCGGACTGTCTGTCTCCATCTTTTACTCTCCCTTTCTTGCATTTTCTGTGTCGTTCTTTCTTTTTTTTAACACTTTTTTTCGATGTGTGCTTCCCTAATTTTTTCTCGCTTTTTCTATCTTTTTCTTCCATTGTTTTTCTTTTCTTTCTTTTACAGTTCTTATTGCTTTTCTCTTTATCTCTTTCCATCTCTTTTTTTTTTCTTCTTTTGTTTCTTTGTTTTTTTTCTTTACCCCTTTCTCTTTCTCTCCCTTTCTTTCTTTCTCCCGATCTGTATATCTCCTTTTTTTGTTCCTCTTAATATTCTTTTTTCTTTCCCATCTCTTTCTATCTGTTTTTTTCTGCCTTTGTTTCTCATTTTTTTTCTTCTCCCTTTCGCCTTTTTTTTGTACCTATTTTTTTCTTTTTCTTTCTCCCGGAGTAAAAATTAATTACTTTTAGACCGAAGTGGTCTTCTCTCTAATGTACGCTGCTCTCGCTGAAATAATCACAAATTGGTTAACTAACGTTTTATTGTTATCCAAAATTGAAAAACAATTCGCAAAATACGTCAGCTGTGAAATTTTGTCGTTGCGCGCGTCGCGCCATCTTTCGGGTCCCGGCTAACCTGCCACACTGTCTGTCTGACGAAATTGCAGTGTTGCCAACATTAGGGAATTTTAGTTCTTATTGCGCGTAATTTTATTTTAAATAAAATTTTTCGAATGCGGCGCTATTTTACTCGGTTCGCTTGCTTTTCAGCAACAAATGATAACAAATTTTTGAATCTAGGGATAAAACCTTTTATCTAGGAAACTATTCGCCGACACAAAGGGAATTTACAGAACTAACTTTGGCAACACTGCTAAACTGCCAATGATGACCCATAACTTTCGATGAAATAATAAAAAAAAAAAACACGTCAAACTGTTATTGTGTTATTGCAACGAAATTTTATTTGCTTTATGTCTTTTTACAATTTTTCGTTTCATTTTATATCATAAATTAGTCTCGTAATATTGTCTTGTCGACTTCTCCTTCTATTGAAGCGGTAAAAAGATATTTGGAAGCTTTCTTTAGTCGAAATGGCCTAATTGCAGAAAAATTTCAACTTTCTTGAAGTGGTCTACATTCAGCTGCTTTAAGGGTGGTTATGGTCTTAATTTTTCATTCCTGTTGAATGTTGTGTAAAGTCGGCCGACCTATAAAAGACGTAGAATTAATTTGGAAAAACGAAAAGCAAAACTAATCCTACATTGGTCGGCAAAAACTGTCCCAAACACGTGAAGCTTCCATGCGTCCATGCAGGTGTTGAATAATAGAATCAGACTTTCCACGAAAAATTTCACTCGATCGACGGGAACTTGGGGCCTTTCTGGTCAATCACAGTTTGCAATTTCTGGACTTCGGGTGCCTTAAATCCACACTATCACTTGCAGGTGAAGCGTCGGGTGTAAGGTGACTGCGTTCCTCAGTGCGGGGCTGTGGCTGGCTTTAAAGGATCTATGGTGATAGTTTGAGGTTTCCCTTTCACGTTCACCGTGAAGTATTTACCTTTGCGGGCTAGGACTCGGTAGGGGCCGTCGTAGGAAAACTGTAACGGCTTTTTCACATGATCAACACGAATAAATACAAAATTTGCGGTGTTGATCGATAGTAAATATCAATAACAATGATGTTGGCGCTAAGTTGACGGCGGGGTGACAGTTGACACTGTTGACAACGCGCGATTGAGGGGTAGATGCCGATAATACCGATCCGCGTGCACGCAAAAACTTTGCGGTTAGAAACTATCAAAAAACTCCAATAAATAAAGGGTCACTTAAAAACACCTACACCACTTTTAATGTTTATTCTATAATATAGGAGATACAAATTAGTAATTCTAACAAACGCTTTTCCGCCGGACGTATTACTCGTGGTACCAACCTAAAATGATGGTTGCCGCGTAACCCTCCACATCTTTAAATCTGGAAAGTGCTTTTTGTAATTAGTGGGGTCTGACATTCATCGTTAAAGGTGCTCGTTGAGAGCTTCCTTCTAGTCTGTTTTCGTCACTGACTGTCTGAAACAACGGACTAAATTTTTGACAAAATCTAACTTAAATCACTCACGTTACTCCACAACACTCCCAAGTCCATTTTTAACGTCACAAAACGGATTTAAACCGTTTTAAGGGGACAATTTGGTGTAGTCAGTCGTCGTCGGGCCGCCCTCAATTTAATTTACGGTTTTGACAGTTGACAATAAAAAATTGCAATTTTCGAAGAAAATCGTTGGAATCCGTTGTGTACAGCCTCCGTTCTCATGCTGGCTTTGACGGCACCACTTTTTTGAACCCTATTAACCTAAAAAATTGTCAGGTTTTAGGTATAGGTAGATAATTCGGTACATGTATGCCTACCTCTTTGTAATTTTTTTTTATTTTTCAACTCCTAAAACGGCAGGCAAAAAAAAACAGTTGCACAGTTAAAGAAACGACAGTCCTGGGCCGTTTCTCACGTGAAAAATTGCCATCGGACACTCAATTTCTTGAAAGTAAGGCCCCGTACAAAATTTGGCTCAAAGGACACAAAACAACAACAAATCACTACGGAACGGGTGTTTCACGGGTGTTTCTTGTCTCCAATCGTACCCTGGGGCTAAAATGATGCCACACTCTGGACAATTTCATAACATAACCTGCAAATTTGCGTGCTATAATTTTCAACCAAATTTCATGTAATTCACTTACATGTCAACAATAAACCGTTCGGGGGTCAGTTTTCCATCTTACACGTCACGTTTTCACTAATTTTTACGGGGAAAAGGCAACATTTCGGACGGAAAGCATGAAACTTTTGACAACAAAAAACTGTTTGTTGGTCGTCATGGTAGGTAACGAAATTATCGACCGTCACTCGGGTTTCGCAGCTCTCTCGGTGAAATTCTTAAAAAAACGAAATTAGCCCCCCAAAAGGGTTTAAATCGGAAAACTCACCCCCCATTACCGTACCTGGATAAAAAGGGTACAATATCACGGTTCCTGATCAGGGTTTTCAGCGTGCATTTCATTCCCATTTCGTTAATAAAGAAAGCACGGCCGGACGAAAAATTTAATTAAATAAGGCCTTATTTTTCGGCTGTTTACGGCCCAAAGCCATTAAATCACTACCGGAACGAATTTTCTTCATCTCGCATGTTGCACTTTAGCTCAAATATTCCCAGATTGACGTTTTCTTGACCGCCTTACGACCTGGAAATTTCAGTGTTGACATTTTCAACCAAAAACGGGTAATTCACACACAATTAAACGACAAACCGGTGGGGGCGTAAGTTTTCAATGTTACACGGTACTTTTTCACTAATTAAGGCAACCTTTTGGGCGGAAAGCGTAAAACTTTTGACGACAAAACTTAAAAATTTCGTGACTGTCATTTGGTCCTCATGGTAGATAACGAAATTATCGACCGTCACTCGGGTTTCGCAGCTCTCTCGGTGAAACTCTTAAAAAAACGAAATTAGCCCCCCAAAAGGGCTTAAATCGGAAAACTCACCCCCCATTACCGTACCTGGATAAAAAGGGTACAATATCACGGTTCCTGATCAGGGTTTTCAGCGTGCATTTCATTCCCATTCCGTTAATAAAGAAAGCACGGCCGGACGAAAAATTTAATTAAATAAGGCCTTATTTTTCGGCTGTTTACGGCCCAAAGCCGTCAAATCACTACCGGAACGAACTTTCTTCATCTCGCACGTTGCACTTTAGCTCAAATATTCCCAGATTGACGTTTTCTTGACCGCCTCACGACCTGGAAATTTCAGTGTTGACAATTTCATAACATAACCTGCAAATTTGCGTGCTATAATTTTCAACCAAATTTCACGTAATTCACTTACATGTCAACAATAAACCGTTCGGGGGTCAGTTTTCCATCTTACACGTCACGTTTTCACTAATTTTTACGGGGAAAAGGCAACATTTCGGACGGAAAGCATGAAACTTTTGACAACAAAAAACTGTTTGTGGGTCGTCATGGTAGGTAACGAAATTATCGACCGTCACTCGGGTTTCACAGCTCTCTCGGTGAAACTCTTAAAAAAACGAAATTAGCCCCCCAAAAGGGTTTAAATCGGAAAACTCACCCCCCATTACCGTACCTGGATAAAAAGGGTACAATATCACGGTTCCTGATCAGGGTTTTCAGCGTGCATTTCATTCCCATTCCGTTAATAAAGAAAGCACGGCCGGACGAAAAATTTAATTAAATAAGGCCTTATTTTTCGGCTCTTTACGGCCCAAAGCCGTCAAATCACTACCGGAACGAACTTTCTTTATCTCGCACGTTACACTTTAGCTCAAATATTCCCAGATTGACGTTTTCTTGACCGCCTCACGACCTGGAAATTTCAGTGTTGACTTTTTCAACCGAAAACGGGTAATTCACACACAATTGAACGACAAACCGGCGGGGGCGTAAGTTTTCAATGTCACACGGTACTTTTTCACTAAAATGTATCGCCTTTATCGTTAAAATTTCCGACTTTCGGGACGGGAAACGCGCAACTGTCAACCACGAAAATTTGACATTTTGGAAACTGGTCGATTTTATTGAACGTAGTCAAGGTAACGTAATTATCGATCGGCCGTGCCGATGTCGCATCTCGCTCTAATAAATTCACAAAAACGACTACGGCCCCCAAACGGGGCCCTTCCGAAAATTCTCACCCCCTCATTGGCACAATTTAATTACGTCCCGGTCGGTAAAAACTTTCATTCGGCGGCTTCGCCGCCTCATTTTTTCAAATCTTGGTCAACAAAATTTCGTGCGACCCGACCGGCCAACCGCATTTTAGTATAGTATATAGGGCTACGCCCGTCGCGTCAGTAGAGAAGTTTCAAGTTATTGAAAGTGATCTTTGAACGGTGTTTGTTTTTATTTTTGAGAAGGGAAGTTTTGGGTGGGGGAGGAGAAATTTTTTTTTTTTGGCCTTAATGTTTTTTGGGCTTTTTTAGACATCTTTGTCTTGGGACCGAATGGAGGTCATGTTGCAAGTGGGGTTCGCAGCTGCGCTGCTTCCCCACATGCCGCCCCCGGGGGGGCCCTATCGGGCCCCCCCGGGTGCTTGAGGGCGCCTCGAAGTCGGTAGCCCCTTCGGGGATCTAGGTGGGCCCCTTCGGGGCCTACAAAAAAAAATTTTTTTTTTTGGGGCCCTTTTTTGGGGCACCTTGAGCCCCTCTTTTTTGTCTTTTTCGGGACTCTTAGCTAAGCATTTTCGGGGAATGCAAAAAAAAAATTTTTGGGGGGGGGCCATTATTGGGGCATTTTGAGCCCCCCCTTTTTGGCTTTTTCGGGACTTTTAGCTAAGCATTTTTTTTTGGGGGGTACCTTTAGGTGCCCCCCTGTTTTTGTCTTCTTCGGGGCTTTTAGCTAAGTCCTTTCGTGGTTCGCTAAAAAAAAATTTTTTTGAAGCACCCTTTTTGGGGCACCTAAAGCCCCCGTGTTTTTGCCTCCTTCAAGGCTCGTAGCTAAACCCTTAAAAAAAAATTCTTTTTCCTTTTGTTGCGGCGGGCATATTTTTCTTAGGAGAGAAACCACCATGTTTTATTGATGGGGGGGACCATGTTATTATGGTTTTTTTGGTACTTATGTTTTTTGGGTCGCCATGTTTTCCTTTTATTTTCTATTTTTTTTCTTTAACTCTTTCTTTTTCTATCTTTATCTCTTCGTTTCTCTATTGTTCAACTTTTCTTTCTCTTCTTTTCTGCCTTTTTGTTTAATTTTTTTTTCTTATCTCCCTTTTTTCTCAAATTTTTTTCATTTTTTTAATACTTACGTCTCTCTTTCCCTCTCTCGGTCTGTATGTCTCCTTTTTTTTCTCCTTTTTTGTTATTTTTCTTCTTTTTCATCTTTTTCTCAATCTTTTCTGTCTTTGTTTTTATTTTTTTTCTTCGTTCTTTTTTTTACCAATTTTTTTCCATTTCTTTCTCTCGGTTTGTTTGTCTCCCTTTTTTACTCTCCCTTTCTTGGCTTTTCTGTCTCCTTTTTTTTCTATTTTTCTCTCTCGCTATGTGTGTTTCTCTAATTTTCTGTCGCTTTTCCTACTTTTTTCTTTCATTGTTTTCTTTTTCTTACGTTTTTTATTTCCTTTTCTTTTATCTTTCTCCATCTCTTTTTTACCCCTTTTGTTTCTCTGGTATTCTTTTTCATCCTCCCTTTCGCTTTTTCTACCTTTCTTTCTTTCTTTCTCCCGATCTGTATGTCTTCTTTTTATCTCTCATTTTGTAAATTTTTTTTCTTTCCCATTTTTTTCTGTTTCTTTTCGCGGGGATCTAGGTGGGCCCCTTCGGGGCCTGCAAAAACTAATTTTTTTTGGGGGCTCCATTTTTGAGGCACCTTGAGCCCCCCGTTTTTGTCTTTTCGGGACTTTCAGCTAAGCATTTTCGGGGAATGCAAAAAAAAATTTTTTTGTGGGGACCATATTTTTGGAGCATCTTGAGCCCCCCTTTGTGGCTTTTTCGGAACCTTTAGCTAAGCATTTTCAGGGCCTCTAAAAAAATTTTTTTTATGGGGCACCTTGAGCCCCCCGTTTTTGTCTTTTCGAGACTCTTAGCTAAGCATTTTCGGGGAATGCAAAAAAAAAATTTTTTTGGGGGGCCCCATTTTTGGGGCACCTTAAGTTCCCCCTTTTTGGCACTTTCGGGACTTTTAGCTAAGCATTTTCGAGGCCCGCAAAAAATAAAAATTTTTTTGGGGCGCCCTTGTTGGGGCACTTTGAGCCCCCCGTTTTTGTCGTTTCGAGACTCTTAGCTAAGCATTTTCGGGGAATGCAAAAAAAATATTTTTTTGGGAGGCCCCATTTTTGGGGCACCTTGAGTTCCCCCTTTTTGACTCTTTCGGGCTCTTAGCTAAGCATTTTCGGGGCCCGCAAAAAATAGAAATTTTTTGGGGCACCTGGAGCCCCCATGTTTTTGTCTCTTTTGTTTCGCTTTGTTTTCCTAGTTTTTTCTTTGTTTTTTTTCTCTTTTCTTTTTTTTACGGTTCTTATTTCTTTTCTCGTTGTCTTTCCATCTCTTTACTTCTTTTGTTTCTCTGTTTTTTTTCACCCCTTTCTTTTTCTCTCCCATTCTTTCTTTTTCCCAATCTGTATGTCTCCTTTTTTTTCTCCTCTTGATATTTTTTTTCTTTCCCATCTCTTTCTTTTCTGTGTTTATTTTTAATTTTTTTTCTTTCTTTTTCTTTTTTTTTTCTTGCACCTATTTTTTTCTCTTTCTTTCTCCCGGTCTGTATGTCTCCCTTTTCTACTTTTTCTTTCTTGCTTTTTGTCTCCTTTTTTTTCTATTCTTCTCACTCGCCATGTGTGTTTCCCTAATTTTTTCTTGTTTTTCTTATTTTTTTCTTTCATTGTTTTCCTTCTCTTTCTCATTTTTTACGTTTTTTATTTTCTTTCTTTTTAACTTTCTCCATCTCATTTTCCCCCTTTTGTTCCTCTAGTTTACTTTTTCTTTCTCCCTCTCGCTTTTTCTATCTTTCGTTCTTTCTCCGGATCTGTATGTCTCCTTTTTTCTCTCCTTTTGTTATTTTTTTTTCCCATTTTGGTCTGTTTCTTTTCGGTCTTTGTTTCTCAGTTTTTTTTTCTGCATTTCTTCTTTTCTTATTTTTCTTACCCATTTTTTTCTTTCTTTTTCCCGGACTGTCTGTCTCCATCTTTTACTCTCCCTTTCTTGCATTTTCTGTGTCGTTCTTTCTTTTTTTTTAACACTTTTTTTCGATGTGTGCTTCCCTAATTTTTTCTCGCTTTTTCTATCTTTTTCTTCCATTGTTTTTCTTTTCTTTCTTTTACAGTTCTTATTGCTTTTCTCTTTATCTCTTTCCATCTCTTTTTTTTTTCTTCTTTTGTTTCTTTGTTTTTTTTCTTTACCCCTTTCTCTTTCTCTCCCTTTCTTTCTTTCTCCCGATCTGTATATCTCCTTTTTTTGTTCCTCTTAATATTCTTTTTTCTTTCCCATCTCTTTCTATCTGTTTTTTTCTGCCTTTGTTTCTCATTTTTTTTCTTCTCCCTTTCGCCTTTTTTTTGTACCTATTTTTTTCTTTTTCTTTCTCCCGGAGTAAAAATTAATTACTTTTAGACCGAAGTGGTCTTCTCTCTAATGTACGCTGCTCTCGCTGAAATAATCACAAATTGGTTAACTAACGTTTTATTGTTATCCAAAATTGAAAAACAATTCGCAAAATACGTCAGCTGTGAAATTTTGTCGTTGCGCGCGTCGCGCCATCTTTCGGGTCCCGGCTAACCTGCCACACTGTCTGTCTGACGAAATTGCAGTGTTGCCAACATTAGGGAATTTTAGTTCTTATTGCGCGTAATTTTATTTTAAATAAAATTTTTCGAATGCGGCGCTATTTTACTCGGTTCGCTTGCTTTTCAGCAACAAATGATAACAAATTTTTGAATCTAGGGATAAAACCTTTTATCTAGGAAACTATTCGCCGACACAAAGGGAATTTACAGAACTAACTTTGGCAACACTGCTAAACTGCCAATGATGACCCATAACTTTCGATGAAATAATAAAAAAAAAAAACACGTCAAACTGTTATTGTGTTATTGCAACGAAATTTTATTTGCTTTATGTCTTTTTACAATTTTTCGTTTCATTTTATATCATAAATTAGTCTCGTAATATTGTCTTGTCGACTTCTCCTTCTATTGAAGCGGTAAAAAGATATTTGGAAGCTTTCTTTAGTCGAAATGGCCTAATTGCAGAAAAATTTCAACTTTCTTGAAGTGGTCTACATTCAGCTGCTTTAAGGGTGGTTATGGTCTTAATTTTTCATTCCTGTTGAATGTTGTGTAAAGTCGGCCGACCTATAAAAGACGTAGAATTAATTTGGAAAAACGAAAAGCAAAACTAATCCTACATTGGTCGGCAAAAACTGTCCCAAACACGTGAAGCTTCCATGCGTCCATGCAGGTGTTGAATAATAGAATCAGACTTTCCACGAAAAATTTCACTCGATCGACGGGAACTTGGGGCCTTTCTGGTCAATCACAGTTTGCAATTTCTGGACTTCGGGTGCCTTAAATCCACACTATCACTTGCAGGTGAAGCGTCGGGTGTAAGGTGACTGCGTTCCTCAGTGCGGGGCTGTGGCTGGCTTTAAAGGATCTATGGTGATAGTTTGAGGTTTCCCTTTCACGTTCACCGTGAAGTATTTACCTTTGCGGGCTAGGACTCGGTAGGGGCCGTCGTAGGAAAACTGTAACGGCTTTTTCACATGATCAACACGAATAAATACAAAATTTGCGGTGTTGATCGATAGTAAATATCAATAACAATGATGTTGGCGCTAAGTTGACGGCGGGGTGACAGTTGACACTGTTGACAACGCGCGATTGAGGGGTAGATGCCGATAATACCGATCCGCGTGCACGCAAAAACTTTGCGGTTAGAAACTATCAAAAAACTCCAATAAATAAAGGGTCACTTAAAAACACCTACACCACTTTTAATGTTTATTCTATAATATAGGAGATACAAATTAGTAATTCTAACAAACGCTTTTCCGCCGGACGTATTACTCGTGGTACCAACCTAAAATGATGGTTGCCGCGTAACCCTCCACATCTTTAAATCTGGAAAGTGCTTTTTGTAATTAGTGGGGTCTGACATTCATCGTTAAAGGTGCTCGTTGAGAGCTTCCTTCTAGTCTGTTTTCGTCACTGACTGTCTGAAACAACGGACTAAATTTTTGACAAAATCTAACTTAAATCACTCACGTTACTCCACAACACTCCCAAGTCCATTTTTAACGTCACAAAACGGATTTAAACCGTTTTAAGGGGACAATTTGGTGTAGTCAGTCGTCGTCGGGCCGCCCTCAATTTAATTTACGGTTTTGACAGTTGACAATAAAAAATTGCAATTTTCGAAGAAAATCGTTGGAATCCGTTGTGTACAGCCTCCGTTCTCATGCTGGCTTTGACGGCACCACTTTTTTGAACCCTATTAACCTAAAAAATTGTCAGGTTTTAGGTATAGGTAGATAATTCGGTACATGTATGCCTACCTCTTTGTAATTTTTTTTTATTTTTCAACTCCTAAAACGGCAGGCAAAAAAAAACAGTTGCACAGTTAAAGAAACGACAGTCCTGGGCCGTTTCTCACGTGAAAAATTGCCATCGGACACTCAATTTCTTGAAAGTAAGGCCCCGTACAAAATTTGGCTCAAAGGACACAAAACAACAACAAATCACTACGGAACGGGTGTTTCACGGGTGTTTCTTGTCTCCAATCGTACCCTGGGGCTAAAATGATGCCACACTCTGGACAATTTCATAACATAACCTGCAAATTTGCGTGCTATAATTTTCAACCAAATTTCATGTAATTCACTTACATGTCAACAATAAACCGTTCGGGGGTCAGTTTTCCATCTTACACGTCACGTTTTCACTAATTTTTACGGGGAAAAGGCAACATTTCGGACGGAAAGCATGAAACTTTTGACAACAAAAAACTGTTTGTTGGTCGTCATGGTAGGTAACGAAATTATCGACCGTCACTCGGGTTTCGCAGCTCTCTCGGTGAAATTCTTAAAAAAACGAAATTAGCCCCCCAAAAGGGTTTAAATCGGAAAACTCACCCCCCATTACCGTACCTGGATAAAAAGGGTACAATATCACGGTTCCTGATCAGGGTTTTCAGCGTGCATTTCATTCCCATTTCGTTAATAAAGAAAGCACGGCCGGACGAAAAATTTAATTAAATAAGGCCTTATTTTTCGGCTGTTTACGGCCCAAAGCCATTAAATCACTACCGGAACGAATTTTCTTCATCTCGCATGTTGCACTTTAGCTCAAATATTCCCAGATTGACGTTTTCTTGACCGCCTTACGACCTGGAAATTTCAGTGTTGACATTTTCAACCAAAAACGGGTAATTCACACACAATTAAACGACAAACCGGTGGGGGCGTAAGTTTTCAATGTTACACGGTACTTTTTCACTAATTAAGGCAACCTTTTGGGCGGAAAGCGTAAAACTTTTGACGACAAAACTTAAAAATTTCGTGACTGTCATTTGGTCCTCATGGTAGATAACGAAATTATCGACCGTCACTCGGGTTTCGCAGCTCTCTCGGTGAAACTCTTAAAAAAACGAAATTAGCCCCCCAAAAGGGCTTAAATCGGAAAACTCACCCCCCATTACCGTACCTGGATAAAAAGGGTACAATATCACGGTTCCTGATCAGGGTTTTCAGCGTGCATTTCATTCCCATTCCGTTAATAAAGAAAGCACGGCCGGACGAAAAATTTAATTAAATAAGGCCTTATTTTTCGGCTGTTTACGGCCCAAAGCCGTCAAATCACTACCGGAACGAACTTTCTTCATCTCGCACGTTGCACTTTAGCTCAAATATTCCCAGATTGACGTTTTCTTGACCGCCTCACGACCTGGAAATTTCAGTGTTGACAATTTCATAACATAACCTGCAAATTTGCGTGCTATAATTTTCAACCAAATTTCACGTAATTCACTTACATGTCAACAATAAACCGTTCGGGGGTCAGTTTTCCATCTTACACGTCACGTTTTCACTAATTTTTACGGGGAAAAGGCAACATTTCGGACGGAAAGCATGAAACTTTTGACAACAAAAAACTGTTTGTGGGTCGTCATGGTAGGTAACGAAATTATCGACCGTCACTCGGGTTTCACAGCTCTCTCGGTGAAACTCTTAAAAAAACGAAATTAGCCCCCCAAAAGGGTTTAAATCGGAAAACTCACCCCCCATTACCGTACCTGGATAAAAAGGGTACAATATCACGGTTCCTGATCAGGGTTTTCAGCGTGCATTTCATTCCCATTCCGTTAATAAAGAAAGCACGGCCGGACGAAAAATTTAATTAAATAAGGCCTTATTTTTCGGCTCTTTACGGCCCAAAGCCGTCAAATCACTACCGGAACGAACTTTCTTCATCTCGCATGTTGCACTTTAGCTCAAATATTCCCAGATGGACGTTTTCTTGACCGCCTCACGACCTGGAAATTTTAGTGTTGACATTTTCGACCAAAAACGGGTAATTCACACACAATTGAACGACAAACCGGTGGGGGCGTAAGTTTTCAATGTCACACGGTACTTTTTCACTAAAATTTATCGACTTTAGCGTTAAAATTTCCGACTTTCGGGACGGGAAACGCGCAACTGTCAACCGCGAAAATTTGACATTTTCGAAAATGGTCGATTTTATTGAACGTAGTCAAGGTAACGTAATTATCGATCGGCCGTGCCGATGTCGCATCTCGCTCCAATAAATTCACAAAAACGACCACGGCCCCCAAACGGGGCCCTTCCGAAAATTCTCACCCCCCCATTGGCACAATTTAATTACGTCCCGGTCGGTAAAAACTTTCATTCGGCGGCTTCGCCGCCTCATTTTTTCAAATCTTGGTCAACAAAATTTCGTGCGACACGACCTGCCAACCGCATTTTAGTATAGTATACTAGGGCTGCGCCCGTCGCGTCAGTAGAGAAGTTTCAAGTTATTGAAAGTAATCTTTGAACGGTGTTTGTTTTTATTTTTGAGAAGGGGAGTTTTGGGTGGGGGAGGAGAAATTTTTTTTTTTTTGGCCTTAATGTTTTTTGGGCTTTTTTAGACATCTTTGTCTTGGGACCGAATGGAGGTCATGTTGCAAGTGGGGTTCGCAGCTGCGCTGCTTCCCCACATGCCGCCCCCGGGGGGGCCCTATCGGGCCCCCCCGGGTGCTTGAGGGCGCCTCAAAGTCGGTAGCCCCTTCGGGGATCTAGGTGGGCCCCTTCGGGGCCTACAAAAAAAAATTTTTTTTTTGGGGTTCTTTTTTGGGGCACCTTGAGCCCCTCTTTTTTGTCTTTTTCGGGACTCTTAGCTAAGCATTTTCGGGGAATGCAAAAAAAAATTTTTTTGGGGGGGGCCATTATTGGGGCATTTTGAGCCCCCCCTTTTTGGCTTTTTCGGGACTTTTAGCTAAGCATTTTTTTTTGGGGGGCACCTTTAGGTGCCCCCCTGTTTTTGTCTTCTTCGGGGCTTTTAGCTAAGTCCTTTCGTGGTTCGCTAAAAAAAAATTTTTTTGAAGCACCCTTTTTGGGGCACCTAAAGCCCCCGTGTTTTTGCCTCCTTCAAGGCTCGTAGCTAAACCCTTAAAAAAAAATTCTTTTTCCTTTTGTTGCGGCGGGCATATTTTTCTTAGGAGAGAAACCACCATGTTTTATTGATGGGGGGGACCATGTTATTATGGTTTTTTTGGTACTTATGTTTTTTGGGTCGCCATGTTTTCCTTTTATTTTCTATTTTTTTTCTTTAACTCTTTCTTTTTCTATCTTTATCTCTTCGTTTCTCTATTGTTCAACTTTTCTTTCTCTTCTTTTCTGCCTTTTTGTTTAATTTTTTTTTCTTATCTCCCTTTTTTCTCAAATTTTTTTCATTTTTTTAATACTTACGTCTCTCTTTCCCTCTCTCGGTCTGTATGTCTCCTTTTTTTTCTCCTTTTTTGTTATTTTTCTTCTTTTTCATCTTTTTCTCAATCTTTTCTGTCTTTGTTTTTATTTTTTTTCTTCGTTCTTTTTTTTACCAATTTTTTTCCATTTCTTTCTCTCGGTTTGTTTGTCTCCCTTTTTTACTCTCCCTTTCTTGGCTTTTCTGTCTCCTTTTTTTTCTATTTTTCTCTCTCGCTATGTGTGTTTCTCTAATTTTCTGTCGCTTTTCCTACTTTTTTCTTTCATTGTTTTCTTTTTCTTACGTTTTTTATTTCCTTTCCTTTTATCTTTCTCCATCTCTTTTTTACCCCTTTTGTTTCTCTGGTATTCTTTTTCATCCTCCCTTTCGCTTTTTCTACCTTTCTTTCTTTCTTTCTCCCGATCTGTATGTCTTCTTTTTATCTCTCATTTTGTAAATTTTTTTTCTTTCCCATTTTTTTCTGTTTCTTTTCGCGGGGATCTAGGTGGGCCCCTTCGGGGCCTGCAAAAACTAATTTTTTTTGGGGGCTCCATTTTTGAGGCACCTTGAGCCCCCCGTTTTTGTCTTTTCGGGACTTTCAGCTAAGCATTTTCGGGGAATGCAAAAAAAAAATTTTTTGTGGGGACCATATTTTTGGAGCATCTTGAGCCCCCCTTTGTGGCTTTTTCGGAACCTTTAGCTAAGCATTTTCAGGGCCTCTAAAAAAATTTTTTTTTTGGGGCACCTTGAGCCCCCCGTTTTTGTCTTTTCGAGACTCTTAGCTAAGCATTTTCGGGGAATGCAAAAAAAAAATTTTTTTGGGGGGCCCCATTTTTGGGGCACCTTAAGTTCCCCCTTTTTGGCACTTTCGGGACTTTTAGCTAAGCATTTTCGAGGCCCGCAAAAAATAAAAATTTTTTTGGGGCGCCCTTGTTGGGGCACTTTGAGCCCCCCGTTTTTGTCTTTTCGAGACTCTTAGCTAAGCATTTTCGGGGAATGCAAAAAAAATATTTTTTTGGGAGGCCCCATTTTTGGGGCACGTTGAGTTCCCCCTTTTTGACTCTTTCGGGCTCTTAGCTAAGCATTTTCGGGGCCCGCAAAAAATAGAAATTTTTTGGGGCACCTGGAGCCCCCATGTTTTTGTCTCTTTTGTTTCGCTTTGTTTTCCTAGTTTTTTCTTTTTTTTTTTTCTCTTTTTTTTTTACGGTTCTTATTTCTTTTCTCGTTGTCTTTCCATCTCTTTTTTTTCTTTTGTTTCTCTGTTTTTTTTCACCCCTTTCTTTTTCTCTCCCATTCTTTCTTTTTCCCAATCTGTATGTCTCCTTTTTTTTCTCCTCTTGATATTTTTTTTCTTTCCCATCTCTTTCTTTTCTGTGTTTATTTTTAATTTTTTTTCTTTCTTTTCCTTTTCTTTTTCTTGCACCTATTTTTTTCTCTTTCTTTCTCCCGGTCTGTATGTCTCCCTTTTCTACTTTTTCTTTCTTGCTTTTTGTCTCCTTTTTTTTCTATTCTTCTCATTCGCCATGTGTGTTTCCCTAATTTTTTCTTGTTTTTCTTATTTTTTTCTTTCATTGTTTTCCTTCTCTTTCTCATTTTTTACGTTTTTTATTTTCTTTCTTTTTAACTTTCTCCATCTCATTTTCCCCCTTTTGTTCCTCTAGTTTACTTTTTCTTTCTCCCTCTCGCTTTTTCTATCTTTCGTTCTTTCTCCGGATCTGTATGTCTCCTTTTTTCTCTCCTTTTGTTATTTTTTTTTTTTTTTCCATTTTGGTCTGTTTCTTTTCGGTCTTTGTTTCTCAGTTTTTTTTTCTGCATTTCTCCTTTTCTTATTTTTCTTACCCATTTTTTTCTTTCTTTTTCCCGGACTGTCTGTCTCCATCTTTTACTCTCCCTTTCTTGCATTTTCTGTGTCGTTCTTTCTTTTTTTTTAACACTTTTTTTCGATGTGTGCTTCCCTAATTTTTTCTCGCTTTTTCTATCTTTTTCTTCCATTGTTTTTCTTTTCTTTCTTTTACAGTTCTTATTGCTTTTCTCTTTATCTCTTTCCATCTCTTTTTTTTTTCTTCTTTTGTTTCTTTGTTTTTTTCTTTACCCCTTTCTCTTTCTCTCCCTTTCTTTCTTTCTCCCGATCTGTATATCTCCTTTTTTTGTTCCTCTTAATATTCTTTTTTCTTTCCCATCTCTTTCTATCTGTTTTTTTCTGCCTTTGTTTCTCATTTTTTTTCTTCTCCCTTTCGCCTTTTTTTTGTACCTATTTTTTTCTTTTTCTTTCTCCCGGAGTAAAAATTAATTACTTTTAGACCGAAGTGGTCTTCTCTCTAATGTACGCTGCTCTCGCTGAAATAATCACAAATTGGTTAACTAACGTTTTATTGTTATCCAAAATTGAAAAACAATTCGCAAAATACGTCAGCTGTGAAATTTTGTCGTTGCGCGCGTCGCGCCATCTTTCGGGTCCCGGCTAACCTGCCACACTGTCTGTCTGACGAAATTGCAGTGTTGCCAACATTAGGGAATTTTAGTTCTTATTGCGCGTAATTTTATTTTAAATAAAATTTTTCGAATGCGGCGCTATTTTACTCGGTTCGCTTGCTTTTCAGCAACAAATGATAACAAATTTTTGAATCTAGGGATAAAACCTTTTATCTAGGAAACTATTCGCCGACACAAAGGGAATTTACAGAACTAACTTTGGCAACACTGCTAAACTGCCAATGATGACCCATAACTTTCGATGAAATAATAAAAAAAAAAACACGTCAAACTGTTATTGTGTTATTGCAACGAAATTTTATTTGCTTTATGTCTTTTTACAATTTTTCGTTTCATTTTATATCATAAATTAGTCTCGTAATATTGTCTTGTCGACTTCTCCTTCTATTGAAGCGGTAAAAAGATATTTGGAAGCTTTCTTTAGTCGAAATGGCCTAATTGCAGAAAAATTTTAACTTTCTTGAAGTGGTCTACATTCAGCTGCTTTAAGGGTGGTTATGGTCTTAATTTTTCATTCCTGTTGAATGTTGTGTAAAGTCGGCCGACCTATAAAAGACGTAGAATTAATTTGGAAAAACGAAAAGCAAAACTAATCCTACATTGGTCGGCAAAAACTGTCCCAAACACGTGAAGCTTCCATGCGTCCATGCAGGTGTTGAATAATAGAATCAGACTTTCCACGAAAAATTTCACTCGATCGACGGGAACTTGGGGCCTTTCTGGTCAATCACAGTTTGCAATTTCTGGACTTCGGGTGCCTTAAATCCACACTATCACTTGCAGGTGAAGCGTCGGGTGTAAGGTGACTGCGTTCCTCAGTGCGGGGCTGTGGCTGGCTTTAAAGGATCTATGGTGATAGTTTGAGGTTTCCCTTTCACGTTCACCGTGAAGTATTTACCTTTGCGGGCTAGGACTCGGTAGGGGCCGTCGTAGGAAAACTGTAACGGCTTTTTCACATGATCAACACGAATAAATACAAAATTTGCGGTGTTGATCGATAGTAAATATCAATAACAATGATGTTGGCGCTAAGTTGACGGCGGGGTGACAGTTGACACTGTTGACAACGCGCGATTGAGGGGTAGATGCCGATAATACCGATCCGCGTGCACGCAAAAACTTTGCGGTTAGAAACTATCAAAAAACTCCAATAAATAAAGGGTCACTTAAAAACACCTACACCACTTTTAATGTTTATTCTATAATATAGGAGATACAAATTAGTAATTCTAACAAACGCTTTTCCGCCGGACGTATTACTCGTGGTACCAACCTAAAATGATGGTTGCCGCGTAACCCTCCACATCTTTAAATCTGGAAAGTGCTTTTTGTAATTAGTGGGGTCTGACATTCATCGTTAAAGGTGCTCGTTGAGAGCTTCCTTCTAGTCTGTTTTCGTCACTGACTGTCTGAAACAACGGACTAAATTTTTGACAAAATCTAACTTAAATCACTCACGTTACTCCACAACACTCCCAAGTCCATTTTTAACGTCACAAAACGGATTTAAACCGTTTTAAGGGGGCAATTTGGTGTAGTCAGTCGTCGTCGGGCCGCCCTCAATTTAATTTACGGTTTTGACAGTTGACAATAAAAAATTGCAATTTTCGAAGAAAATCGTTGGAATCCGTTGTGTACAGCCTCCGTTCTCATGCTGGCTTTGACGGCACCACTTTTTTGAACCCTATTAACCTAAAAAATTGTCAGGTTTTAGGTATAGGTAGATAATTCGGTACATGTATGCCTACCTCTTTGTAATTTTTTTTTATTTTTCAACTCCTAAAACGGCAGGCAAAAAAAAACAGTTGCACAGTTAAAGAAACGACAGTACTGGGCCGTTTCTCACGTGAAAAATTGCCATCGGACACTCAATTTCTTGAAAGTAAGGCCCCGTACAAAATTTGGCTCAAAGGACACAAAACAACAACAAATCACTACGGAACGGGTGTTTCACGGGTGTTTCTTGTCTCCAATCGTACCCTGGGGCTAAAATGACGCCACACTCTGGACAATTTCATAACATAACCTGCAAATTTGCGTGCTATAATTTTCAACCAAATTTCATGTAATTCACTTACATGTCAACAATAAACCGTTCGGGGGTCAGTTTTCCATCTTACACGTCACGTTTTCACTAATTTTTACGGGGAAAAGGCAACATTTCGGACGGAAAGCACGAAACTTTTGACGACAAAAAACTGTTTGTCGGTCGTCATGGTAGGTAACGAAATTATCGACCGTCACTCGGGTTTTGCAGCTCTCTCGGTGAAACTCTTAAAAAAACGAAATTAGCCCCCCAAAAGGGTTTAAATCGGAAAGCTCACCCCCCATTACCGTACCTGGATAAAAAGGGTACAATATCACGGTTCCTGATCAGGGTTTTCAGCGTGCATTTCATTCCCATTCCGTTAATAAAGAAAGCACGGCCGGACGAAAAATTTAATTAAATAAGGCCTTATTTTTCGGCTGTTTACGGCCCAAAGCCATTAAATCACTACCGGAACGAATTTTCTTCATCTCGCATGTTGCACTTTAGCTCAAATATTCCCAGATTGACGTTTTCTTGACCGCCTTACGACCTGGAAATTTCAGTGTTGACATTTTCAACCAAAAACGGGTAATTCACACACAATTAAACGACAAACCGGTGGGGGCGTAAGTTTTCAATGTTACACGGTACTTTTTCACTAATTAAGGCAACCTTTTGGGCGGAAAGCGTAAAACTTTTGACGACAAAACTTAAAAATTTCGTGACTGTCATTTGGTCCTCATGGTAGATAACGAAATTATCGACCGTCACTCGGGTTTCGCAGCTCTCTCGGTGAAACTCTTAAAAAAACGAAATTAGCCCCCCAAAAGGGCTTAAATCGGAAAACTCACCCCCCATTACCGTACCTGGATAAATAGGGTACAATATCACGGTTCCTGATCAAGGTTTTCAACGTGCATTTCATTCCCATTCCGTTAATAAAGAAAGCACGGCCGGACGAAAAATTTAATTAAATAAGGCCTTATTTTTCGGCTGTTTACGGCCCAAAGCCGTCAAATCACTACCGGAACGAACTTTCTTCATCTCGCACGTTGCACTTTAGCTCAAATATTCCCAGATTGACGTTTTCTTGACCGCCTCACGACCTGGAAATTTCAGTGTTGACAATTTCATAACATAACCTGCAAATTTGCGTGCTATAATTTTCAACCAAATTTCATGTAATTCACTTACATGTCAACAATAAACCGTTCGGGGGTCAGTTTTCCATCTTACACGTCACGTTTTCACTAATTTTTACGGGGAAAAGGCAACATTTCGGACGGAAAGCATGAAACTTTTGACAACAAAAAACTGTTTGTGGGTCGTCATGGTAGGTAACGAAATTATCGACCGTCACTCGGGTTTCACAGCTCTCTCGGTGAAACTCTTAAAAAAACGAAATTAGCCCCCCAAAAGGGTTTAAATCGGAAAACTCACCCCCCATTACCGTACCTGGATAAAAAGGGTACAATATCACGGTTCCTGATCAGGGTTTTCAGCGTGCATTTCATTCCCATTCCGTTAATAAAGAAAGCACGGCCGGACGAAAAATTTAATTAAATAAGGCCTTATTTTTCGGCTCTTAACGACCCAATGCCGTTCAATCACTACCGGAACGAACTTTCTTCATCTCGCACGTTGCACTTTAGCTCAAATATTCCCAGATTGACGTTTTCTTGACCGCCTCACGACCTGGAAATTTCAGTGTTGACATTTTCGACCAAAAACGGGTAATTCACACACAATTGAACGACAAACCGGTGGGGGCGTAAGTTTTCAATGTCACACGGTACTTTTTCACTAAAATTTATCGCCTTTATCGTTAAAATTTTCGACTTTCGGGACGGGAAACGCGCAACTGTCAACCGCGAAAATTTGACATTTTCGAAAATGGTCGACTTTATTGAACGTAGTCAAGGTAACGTAATTATCGATCGGCCGTGCCGATGTCGCATCTCGCTCTAATAAATTCACAAAAACGACTACGGCCCCCAAACGGGGCCCTTCCGAAAATTCTCACCCCCCCATTGGCACAATTTAATTACGTCCCGGTCGGTAAAAACTTTCATTCGGCGGCTTCGCCGCCTCATTTTTTCAAATCTTGGTCAACAAAATTTCGTGCGAGGGGATGTTCCAATCACGTATTAGTATAGTATACTAGGGCTGCGCCCGTCGCGTCAGTAGAGAAGTTTCAAGTTATTGAAAGTAATTTTTGAACGGTGTTTGTTTTTATTTTTGAGAAGGGAAGTTTTGGGTGGGGGAGGGGGAATTTTTTTTTTTGGCCTTAATGTTTGTTGGGCTTTTTTAGACATCTTTGTCTTGGGACCGAATGGGGGTCATGTTGCAAGTGGGGTTCGCAGCTGCGCTGCTCCCCCACATGCCGCCCCCGGAGGGGGCCCTATCGGGCCCCCCCGGGTGCTTATGGGCGCGTCGGAGTTGGTAGCCCCTTCGGGGATCTTGGTGGGCCCCTTCGGGGCCTGCAAAATTTCTTTTTTTGGGTCACCTAGAGCCCCCATGTTTTTGGTTCCTTTCAGGCTTGTCGTTACGTTTATTGGGGCCCGCAGAAAAAAAAATTTTTTTAGTGCTCCCTTTGTAGGGCACCTGGGGCCCACATGTTTTTGACTCTCTCGGGGCTCTTAGCTAAGCATTTTTGGGGCCCGCAAAAAAAAATTTTTTTGGGAGCCCTTTTTTTGGGGCACAAAAAGCCATAATGTTTTTGTCTCTTTTGGGGCTCTTAGCTAAGCATTTTAGAGGCCCGCAAAAAAAAATTTTTTTTTGGGGCTCCTCTTTTGGGGTATTTTAAACTCCCATGTTTTTGTTTATTGCGGGGCTCTAAGCTAAGCATTTTCGGGACCCGCAAAAAAAAATTTTTTTTGGTGCCCCCTTTTTGGGGCACTTAGAGCCCCCATGTTTTTGGCTCCTTCCGGGGCTCTTAGCTAAGCATTTTCGGAGCCCGCAAAAAAAATTTTTTTTGGAGCCCCCTTTTTGAGGCACCTGGAGCACCCATGTTTTTGGCTCCTTTCCGGGCTCTTAGCTAAGCATTTTAGAGGCCCGCAAAAAAAAAATTTTTTTGGGACCCCATTTTTGAGGCACTTGGAGCCCCCATGTTTTTGGCTCCTTCCGGGGCTCTTAGCTAAGCATTTTAGGGGCCCGCAAAAAAAATTTTTTTGGAGCCCCCTTTTTGGGGCACCTGGAGCCCCCATGTTTTTGGCTCCTTCCGGGGCTCTTAGCTAAACATTTTCGGGGCCCGCAAAAAAAAATTTTTTTGGAGCCCCCTTTTTGGGGCACCTGGAGCCCCCATGTTTTTGGCTCCTTTCCGGGCTCTTAGCTAAGCATTTTAGGGGCCCGCAAAAAAAAAAATTTTTTTTGGTTCCCCTTTTTGGGGCACCTGGAGCCCCCATGTTTTTGGCTCCTTCCGGGGCTCTTAGCTAAGCATTTTCGGGGCCCGCAAAAAAAATTTTTTTTTGGGGCTCCTCTTTTGGGGTATTTTGAACTCCCATGTTTTTGTTTATTGCGGGACTCTTAGCTAAGCATTTTCGGGGCCCGCAAAAAAAAAAATTTTTTTGGTGCCCCTTTTTTGGGGCACCTGGAGCCCCCATGTTTTTGGCTCCTTTCCGGGCCCTTAGATAAGCATTTTCGGGGCCCGAAAAAAAAATTTTTTTTGTGCCCCCCCTTTTTGAGGCACCTAAAACCCCCATGTTTTTGTATCTTTCGGGACACTTAACTAAGCATTTTCGGGGCCCGCAAAAAAAATTTTTTTTGGGCCCCCCCTTTTTGGGGCACCTAGAGCCCCCATGTTTTTGTCTCTTTCGGGGCTCTTAGCTAAGCATTTTAGGGGCCCGCAAAAAAAAAATTTTTTTTGGGCCCCCTTTTTGGGGCACTTAGAGCCCCCCTGTTTTTGACTTTTTCCGGGCTCTTATCTAAGTTCTTTGGGTGCCTGCAAAAAAATTTTTTTTTGGAGCGCTTAGAGCCCCCGTGATTTTGACTCCTTCAAGGCTCTTTTCTAAACCCTTTAGAGGCCCGCTAAAAAAAAAATTCGCGCACCTCAAGCCCCCCCCGTTTTTAGAGCCCCTTTTTTGGGGGCAGTTACGGCTCGTAGTTAAAAAATTTCGGGGCGGAACTGTTTTTACAGTTTTTCGAGTAAAATACACAAATTCTCACGCCAGGTCTGGAGCTCTGAAACATTCACCGAATTTTAGGTTGGCACAACTTACGTTGGCAATATTGCCTTGAATAAGTCTTACATCGAATCACGCACGCTAGATGGAGCCACTTAAATGGTCAACAGCAAACTGGTACAAACAAACGAAAAGCACGTAAAGCTTAATTAATTGAATAATAGGAGCTGGAGAAGAATAACGGCAGATTAAGCGACCGTTAAGTTTTTTGAATAACCGTGTGTAGGTACCCCTAAATTGAAAGCCCATATTCAAACTTAAAAGTCATTCAAATTCGAATTTGAATCTGCCGCCAAACCGGGTCGGTAATAACATTCGTTTGTCATACAAAAAATGACACATAACCTCAAACTTACCTGCAGTTATCGTTCCATTAATAATAAATCGTTCCGCTTTATTCCTTGCAATTAACTCAAGACCCAGTGCAATCAACAAACCAATTGAGATAACCCCCATTATCTGGAAAAGGTTTCCACTGTAATAAAATTGTAAACGTGTATATTGTGTTGCCTACCTCTGTAATTTTATTTTCGTGACTCAAACAGCTGGGGCTTGGGGTCAGGGCTATGAGGCCGGCTCTGTATTCCAAACCTCAGGCAGGCGGTTATGGAGAGGTCGGCTCGGTGATCCAGACCCGGGGCAGGTAGTGTCGGAGAGGTCGACTCGGTAATCCAGACCTGAGACAGGTGGTTTTGGGAGAGGTCAGCTCGGTGTTCCGGACCTCGGGAACGTGGTGTCGAAAGAGTTGGCTAAAAAGGGTGCAACATCACGGTTCCTGATAAGGGTCTTCAACGTCCATTTCATTCCGCTAAAGACAGAGCACGGCGGCACCAACAATTTTAATTAAATAAGGGCTTATTTTTCGACTCCGTCAACACGGGAAGGGCGGTTTTCATCTGAAATCGTCTCCTGGGGCTAAAATGACCACAGTTCGACGGCTCGATGACAATTTCACCACAACATTTGACACGCAAATTCCTTCGTCGAAATCTTCAACTAAATTTTACGAAATTCACGCACAATTCGAAAACAAACCGTCAGGATGTCAGCTTCCAATCTAACAGGGCACTTTTTCACCAATTCTTAAGGGAAAAAGGCAACCTTTCGGGACGGGAAGCAAAAAAACGGAAACTGTCATACTTGTCGTTGCGCCCTCGCGCCATCTCAGGATTCGGGGTGATGAATAAATTATTTTTGACATCTGAAAGAATTTTTATCGATTAATGTTGGAAAAATCTTATACCTGGGCAAGAAAATTACGTAAATACGGATGGGTGGTCACTCCTGGACGCTCAATTCTTTCAAAATAATCCCAAAATGACGGCCCGGCAGCACATAACCTCCAAATTCCAGTCCTAAAATTATCAACCAAATTTCAAGTAATTCACACACAATTGAACAATAAACTGGCGTAATTTACGCACAGATTAACAATAAACTGTCGGGGACGTTAGTTTTCAATCTTACACGACGCTTTTTCACTAATTATTACCGGAAAAGGGCAAGTTTTTCACGGAAAGAAAAAAAACGTCGACGTCTTCTGTCGTTAGCCCACGACACTCCTAGTGCGTTTTCAACGTCCAACACATACTTGCACAACAACAATTAACAATTAAGCTCCGATTTAAGGTCGATTTGGGATGTTTCCAATTATTGCGGCAAACAGAATGACAGGCGAAAAATGTCATTTCTCGTCGACTCCAGCGCTCTCTGACGGCGGAGTAAGTCCTTTTGACATCGTCTGCAAAAATTTATCAATAAATCTTGTAACAAAATTGTACCTGAGCATTACACATCCTCAATTATCCAGTTATGGTGGTGCAGCGGCCCCACTTGGTTTTATTCTGGCGCTTTCTCGATGACACCTTCACAACACGTAACCTCCAAATTGCCATGTCAAATTCTTCAACCGAATTTTTACGTAAATCACTCAAAATTGAACAATAAACCGGGGGAGGGGAAGTTTACTTTTTCACTAATTAAGGCAACCTTTTAGGCGGAAAGCTTGAAACTTTTGACGACAAAACTTAAAAATTTTATGACTGTCATTTCTTAAAAACTACGGCCCAGACAAAATTAATTAATTTTACGGCAAAAATTTGGCTCAAAGGACACAAAACAACAACAAATCACTACGGAACGGGCGTTTCTTGTCTCCAATCGTACCCTGGGGCTAAAATGACGCCACACTCTGGACAATTTCATAACATAACCTGCAAATTTGCGTGCTATAATTTTCAACCAAATTTCATGTAATTCACTTACATGTCAACAATAAACCGTTCGGGGGTCAGTTTTCCATCTTACACGTCACGTTTTCACTAATTTTTACGGGGAAAAGGCAACCTTTTGGGACGGAAAGCATGAAACTTTTGAAAACAAAAAACTGTTTGTCGGTCGTCATGGTAGGTAACGAAATTATCGACCGTCACTCGGGTTTCGCAGCTCTCTCGGTGAAACTCTTAAAAAAACGAAATTAGCCCCCCAAAAGGGCTTAAATCGGAAAACTCACCCCCCATTACCGTACCTGGATAAAAAAGGTACAATATCACGGTTCCTGATCAGGGTTTTCAACGTGCATTTCATTCCCATTTCGTTAATAAAGAAAGCACGGCCGGACGAAAAATTTAATTAAATAAGGCCTTATTTTTCGGCTGTTTACGGCCCAAAGCCGTTAAATCACTACCGGAACAAACTTTCTTCATCTCGCATGTTGCACTTTAGCTCAAATATTCCCAGATTGACGTTTTCTTGACCGCCTCACGACCTGGAAATTTCAGTGTTGACAATTTCATAACATAACCTGCAAATTTGCGTGCTATAATTTTCAACCAAATTTCATGTAATTCACTTACATGTCAACAATAAACCGTTCGGGGGTCAGTTTTCCATCTTACACGTCACGTTTTCACTAATTTTTACGGGGAAAAGGCAACATTTCGGACGGAAAGCAGGAAACTTTTGACAACAAAAAACTGTTTGTTGGTCGTCATGGTAGGTACCGAAATTATCGACCGTCACTCGGGTTTCGCAGCTCTCTCGGTGAAACTCTTAAAAAAACGAAATTAGCCCCCCAAAAGGGCTTAAATCGGAAAGCTCACCCCCCATTACCGTACCTGGATAAAAAGGGTACAATATCACGGTTCCTGATCAGGGTTTTCAGCGTGCATTTCATTCCCATTTCGTTAATAAAGAAAGCACGGCCGGACGAAAAATTTAATTAAATAAGGCCTTATTTTTCGGCTGTTTACGGCCCAAAGCCGTCAAATCACTACCGGAACGAACTTTCTTTATCTCGCACGTTACACTTTAGCTCAAATATTCCCAGATTGACGTTTTCTTGACCGCCTCACGACCTGGAAATTTCAGTGTTGACTTTTTCAACCGAAAACGGGTAATTCACACACAATTGAACGACAAACCGGCGGGGGCGTAAGTTTTCAACGTCACACGGCACTTTTTCACTAAAATGTATCGCCTTTATCGTTAAAATTTCCGACTTTCGGGACGGGAAACGCGCAACTGTCAACCACGAAAATTTGACATTTTGGAAACTGGTCGATTTTATTGAACGTAGTCAAGGTAACGTAATTATCGATCGGCCGTGCCGATGTCGCATCTCGCTCTAATAAATTCACAAAAACGACTACGGCCCCCAAACGGGGCCCTTCCGAAAATTCTCACCCCCCCATTGGCACAATTTAATTACGTCCCGGTCGGTAAAAACTTTCATTCGGCGGCTTCGCCGCCTCATTTTTTTAAATCTTGGTCAACAAAATTTCGTGCGACCCGACCGGCCAACCGCATTTTAGTATAGTATATATGGTCACAACCTCCGATAGCGGCTCTCTTATATACCTGTTACATCAACATGTCCCGACTTGAGTTCTTTGTTCTTTAGATTTGCGATTTTTTCAGGTGTTAAAGAACTTGTTTCAATTAGGCTGCAGGGCAGCCGATGGCACAGTGAGGCAGAGCGTTAGTGAAGCAAAGTCTTGCACTGTAGATCGCAGGTTCAAATCCTGGCGTAGACACGGCTTTTTTTCTTTATGATCCTTAATTAACCTAATGATTTAATGCAATATGGATTTGCATAAATCAGATAATCAAAATGGAATTTTTCCGGGTTAATTAGGAGTCATATGAGAAACCGCGAGAAATTCCGCAAAACCGCGAAAAAATCCGCGGAAGGGTTATGCAACCCGCGAAACCGCGAGAAATTTCGCGGAACCGCGGAAAAATCCGCGGGCCGCAAATCAAAACCGCGAATTAAATTAATCTGCCGATTAAAACCGCGAATTAAATTAATCCGCGGATTGAAATCCGCGAATAAATCTGCAAAACCGCGAGAAATTCCGTGGAACCGCGAAAAAATCCGCGAATCCGCGAATTAAATTAATCCGCCGATTAAAACCGCGAATTAAATTAATCCACGGATTAAAACCGCGAATAAATCCGCGAACCGCGGATAAATCCGCGAAACCGCAAAAAATTCCGCGAAGAAGGGGCGTGGCCGCGGAAAAAAAAGTGGAGGGGAGGTGTATCTACCTCTACTGATATGGACATGTTTATCAGATGCACTGACGGTTTTACTATTTCCGGAGACACAGATTTTAAAACTTTTACCGTTACGCCATCTGGACCACATGCTTTTTTTACTGGTAACTCAGTTAATAAGGATTCCAGTTCAAACTCATCAGTTGCACTGGCAAACATACTCTTCAACACTCCAGGCGACGTGGTGCAGGCAGCGGGTAGTACACGAGAACCGAAGTGTTTTTTAATACTATTCAATGCTGTTGAAAAAAAATGCTCACCAAAACAGTTAGCAATATTATCCTCATTTTCGGTTATATTGGAGTTGTTCCACTGGAGCATCTGTACTTCCTTATCGTCATTTCTGTTGTTGATATTGTTGTTAACCATCCTCCAGATTTGACTAGTCTTGTTGGGTGCATCGGCTAGTGTATTTGCATGATAATTCAGTTTAGTCTGCTCAAGGAGATGTTTGTATGCCCGCCTTTTGCTGTCGTATGTTCGTCTTAATTCATCAGAATTATACCTTATCATCAACAGGTATAAATCTTCTAGATCGCGGCTCAAGCGTCGTATTTCAGGTGTTATCCAAGGGCATTTCCTTTGTGTTGATACCCTAACATTCATGACCGGAAGAGCCTTATCATTTTAATACAAGAACAAATCAAAAAAATTCTGAAAAGCCTCATTAACACCATCTGTGGTTTCCAGAATACCGTCCCAGCCTTCGATTCTGCATAACTCCCTCAGGTAATTCAGGCCACCAACAGACATCGGACGGATCAACCTGGAAGATGTGTAGCTCCTTCTCTCCACCTGTGTTTTAACTCTCATGATTAGGGCATAATGGTCAGAGATGTTGACATTCACAACTGCGCAGTTGAAAATGTCATTAGGGAGATTGGTCACCATATAATCGATGGCTGTTGAAGAGACCCTCAAGTTATTGTCCACCGCTACTCTAGTGGGAACATTAATTCTATTGTTCATATGGTATGAGTCGAATAAATCGAACAAAAATTGCCTATTCAATGACTGCGACATGCTGTCAATGTTGAGGTCACCACATAAGATCATGCAATGACTCCTTGAGTCAAAATAAGATAACAAGGAGCACAAGTTGTTGAAAAATATTTCAAGATCGCCCGTGAGAGGCCGGTATATTGATATAACTATATATTTACATTCCTCAATTTTAATCTGAATTCCAGAGCATTCAATATGCATCTCAGCACTAAACACGTCCATCCTCTCCAAAGGGCAAGATGCAAGATCACTCCTACAATATACAGCGGTTCTACCATGCTGACGGTCAACTCGACAAAATGATGACACCAAAGTATGGAGAGGAAAATTCACAGCACAAAGAGCATCTGAGGGTATCCAAGTCTCAGTACAGCAGAAAATTTCTGGCTTTATATGTTCAAGTAATACTTCTAATTGTAAAATTTTATTAAACAAAGATTGGACGTTCAGATGCATTATTGTAATTGTATCATCTTTTGCTTCTGAGAGAGAACTTGACCTCAATCGGGTTTTCCTGCTTTCGCGGCCTTGACTGACCTTTTCGACTTTGGTTACGGATGTTGGGCCGTCGTTCGGCGTGGCAGGAAAAAACGGCTCACATGCAAGCCACCAGGCCAGTTCTCGAGACTCATGGCAGCCACGTAATTTGATGATTTTACTGCAATCTTGAATGATTTATTGGATTCTGGGTGCTTGAACCTTATTTCTTCACAGACTACTTCGGGGAATCTTGATTTTAGCATTTCCACAAACGCCTCGGGTTTTGTTACTGGATTACAGCGGAACACAAAGATAAACACTTTTTTCGGGACAGAAGTGATATTAGATTCTGTGTTTGTACCAATAATTTTTGGGTTTCCCGTTTTTGTTGGATATCTCCTTGAGCGTATCTGAGCCCATTTTTTGCTGGTGGCATGCTTATCTTCGTCACCGGGCTTCTGACTTGATGATTCAATCGGTGAAATTATCGTTTCCAAGGAGCCACTAGAGTTATTCCATAAAGTATCCTCAAATAGATTTGTGGGATCCGCCGCCGCCGCCGTATTTTTTAGTATTTATTTCTTTTCTTTGCAAATACTTCAATGTACTTACAAAACATGTTAAACTCCTGTTTGTAAGTTTCGTGAAAATTCATTCGATAGTTTCATGGATAATCGAGTATGTAATCTTATGGCCAAATAACATTGCAGTTTGCCACCTTAAGGCAGTGCAATGACCCGAATGTAAGTGCAGAGCAGAACAATGAACTAAGTGATAGTGCGGGTTGAAGGCAGTGCAATAACTCGAGTTAAGTGCATAAGTAGATAGGTAGTGCGGGTTTGAATCCACTTTTATGACATAACCTCACTTTTGCATGTGCGGGTTCTAGCCCATAAGGAGGCAAAGCCCTATAGCCCCCTTAGGGGCTTTGCCCCCCCCTTGAAGCCCCCATGGGCCCCCCTTTTGCATTAGGGCCCCCCGAATAGGTAGTGCGGGTTTGAATCCACTTTCATGACATAACCTCACTTTTGCATGTGTGAGACAGGAGGCCATAGAGTCCCTTCAGGGGCTTCGCCCCCCCTTGAAGCCCCCCAATGGGCCCTCTTTTTGCATTAGGGCCCCCCGAATAGGTAGTGCGGGTTTGAATCCACTTTCATGACATAACCTTACTTTTGCATGTGCGAGACAGGAGGCCCTAGAGCCCCCTCAGGGGCTTTGCCCCCCCTTGGAGCCCCCCAAGGGCCCACCCTTTTGCACCCCCCGGAGGCTTCGCCTCCCCATGGGCCCCCCTTTTTGCCCCAGAGCCACCCAGGGCCCCCTGCAGTCTCCTAGGGGGGCCCCCCGTTAATTTTTGCTTTGCGCATGCGCTTACCTTTGCGCAGCGCTATGCGCATGCATTTAAAATTTGACGCCAAAGTTAATTTTTGCTTTGCGCATTCGCTTACCTTTGCGCAGCGCTATGCGCATGCATTCGAAATTTGACGCCGAAACGTAATGTGACACCAAATTGTAATATGAGAACTGCAACTAAACTCATGGGAAATGCAGTTTTGCAATAACCAAAAGGTTAAACACCCTAGAAATGCAACTGGACTGTTTTTGTGAGAAATGCAGTTTTGCAATAACCAAAAGGTTAAACACCCTAGAAATGCAACTGGACTCATGAGAAATGCAGTTTTGCAATAACCAAAAGGTTAAACATTTGTGGGAACTGCAGCTGGTAATTAAAAAGACATACATTTTGCACTATTATCATGTATTAATTTTATCATACATAATATTATTAGGAATGATACAAGACGATATCCAATTATAAAGATTCCATGCATTATTGAAAGAACATATGCACTCAACATTCCTGAAATGGTTAACACATTTCGGTTTTTCCTTCTTCAGTTTCGGAGCAGTGGCGGCGTCTTCCAAATTGATAATTGTGGGACAGTCATTTCCCAATATTTCTCGAATAAATTGCTCCTTCACTTTTCCCTTTTACGTATGGCAAATCAATATTCTTCTGAACAATACTGTGGGATAATTTGGCGGACCGCTTGTCCGCTACGCCACTGGGTCGGGTGGTGGGTCGAGCGACCGACAGGGGAGCGGGAGTGGAGAGTGAGAGTCAGGCAACGACAAGACGAGCGTGCGGTCCATCAATTTTAATTTTCATTTAATGTATTTAAACTTAAGTTTTCTTCAATAAAATCCTACAAAGTGGGGACTCAACCGGAATGAGCTTGGCAAGGAGCCACCAGTGAAAAGTGACGACGAAACGAAGTGATGTGAAGTGAATACGTTTTCACCGAAAAAACGACGCTGAAATAACGACGAAACGACGTGAAGGAACGGGTGAATCGACTGCAAAAGGTAGTACATACGACGAGCACGACGAGGACGAAAGACGGGCTAAAGCAGGTACTGATTTTGCGTTTGGGTAACTATCGGACTTTCCTCAACATTAGGACGAAAGACGAAAAACTAATCGACCATTTCAGTCGCGAAGTGTGACGGTCGGCGGGAGTAAATAAGTTGAATTTGCAGTTTCGCATATTGCGTACTGAGACGGGAGTCGAGTGGATACGGTGACGTAATCGAACGCAGGTGGTTGACGGTGACGTAATCGAACAGGTTTTAGTCGGAATTCGCGGAATCAAGGGACTATCCGAGTTAAAGACGAACTGACATAGGCGTACCGTTTTAACAGTGGCGTTCCATAATGGAGAAGTTGTCGCAAATACCGACTGTAGTGAACAATATTAAATCGGCGTCAGTAAAAGCAATTAAAGCGTTTCATAAATTCGTGTTCGAAGTAGAAGGTGATCGTGGCAACCGAAATAGACTCAGGAACTTTACCGGATTCGCGTTTGCGGACGGGTCTCAAGAACACGTCGATAAAAAGACTTTTGCAGAACAGAATTTGTGCGCGGGCGATTTGACATCAATTTGTAATGTTTTATCCATTGACTATACAGGTACCAAAAACGAACTGGTCAACAGGATTTGCACCCATTTAATGAATTTAGACATGCTGGTTCAGCAAAATGAAGATGACGAAGAAGATGAAGAAAACCAAGAAGACGAAGAAAATCGAGAAGAAAATGACGAAGAAAATCAAGAAGACGAGGCAATCCAAGCAACAGCTTCAAGGCCAAAATTTACGATGAGCTTTCGAGATGTAGAGGAGTCAATCAGAACCTTTGAAGGGAATGACAGCTATCCAGTGGAAAGATGGTTAGCAGATTTTGAAGATTTTGCTAAACTACTCGGATGGAATGAATTACAAAAATTCATATTTGCAAAAAAAGCATTGAAGGGATTAGCGAGGCTATTCATTCAAGGCGAAAGCGGTATTAACTCATGGAGGAAGCTTAAGACGGCGTTAAATGATGAATTTTCAAAGAAAATCAGCAGCGCGGAGTTACATCAGATGATGACCAAGCGGCGAATGGAAAAACAAGAAAATGTCAAAGAATATTTTCTGGCCATGAAAGAAATTGCAAACCGTGGACAGATAGAAGCTGAAGCCTTATTTCAATACGTTATTGACGGCATTCAAGATGAAGTCACCAACAAAGCAATACTATTTGGCGCTAAAAATGTTAAAGAATTTAAAGCGAAACTAGAGATCTACGACAAGATCAAATCAAAGACGCGTGGTCGAACAAACTTCATCAAGTTCAAATCAGAAAACAATTCGAAACAGTCATCTGCCGAGACCAAGGAATTAAGCTGCTTCAACTGTGGCGAGGCTGGACACAAGGCATCAGCCTGTAAGTCGAAGAGTTTAGGGTTTAAATGTTTTAATTGTAACAAGTTTGGACATCGTTCGTTCGAATGCAAAGAGCCAAAGAAGGAAGTGAAGAAAGAAGTAAAGAAAGGAGCTAAAGAAAATAAATCAGAGCAAATCAACAGTGTACATAGTTGCAGAGCCCAGAAAATGTACAAGGAAGTCATTATGAATGACACCAAAATAGAAGCCTTAATTGATACAGGAAGCGAGTTTAACATTTTACGAGAAGACACCCATAAAAAAATTGGCGCTCCGACGCTGAGTATTTCAACATTGCTGATGACAGGATTTGGCAGAAACAAAGTGACAACTATGGGATATTTCCAGAGAGAAATTAAAATAGAAGAAGACGAATACAAAACAATCTTTTATGTAGTGTCAAATGACGTCATGACAATGGAAGCCATCATCGGTAACGAATTGTTTAACCAAGCTGAAGTACTAATAAATCAAAATGGAGTATCGATCAGAAAGATCAAGGACGATGCATCACGACTGATGAATATTTCAGTGATAGAAGAAGAAGACAAGCTGAATGTGGAACACATCACCTGTAACGAACAAAGAGAAAAAATAGAGGAACTTGTGACGAGTTACAAACCAGAGAAAACGAAGACTACCAACATCGAAATGGACATTGTAGTAAAAGAAAAGCAACAGATTTTTGCAAGACCAAGACGCTTACCTTTCGTGGAAAGAGAAATTGTCGACCGACAAGTAGAAGAGTGGACCAATGACGGCATCATAGAACCCTGTTCTTCAGAGTATGCAAGCCAAGTAGTAGTAACACAAAAGAGCAATGGATCAACAAGAATCTGCATTGACTATCGACGAATAAACAAGAACATTGTGAAGGACCGTTTTCCATTACCTCTAATAGAAGACATACTAGACAGATTGCAAGATGCCAGGGTATTTAGCACACTCGATTTGAAGAATGGATTTTTCCATGTGGAAGTTAACGAAGCAAGCCGAAAATACACCGCATTTGTGACGCATAGTAGACAGTACCAATTTCGAAAAGTTCCCTTTGGATTATGCAATTCTCCTGCAGTATTTCAAAGATTCATCAACCACATTTTTCACCAGTTGTCAGTCGAAGGAATAGCTTTACCTTATGTAGACGATTTAATAATCCCAGCCGTTAATGAAGAAGAAGGAATCAGAAGACTAGAATTAGTGTTGCAGACAGCTAAAGAATACGGATTAGAAATTAACAAACGAAAATGTCAATTTCTGCAGAGACGGATCGTGTTCCTAGGATACGTGATAGAGGAAGGGAAAATCTACCCGTCGCCGAGCAAAATTAAAGCGGTGACTCATTTTCCAGAACCACAGTCAGCAAGACAGCTGCAGAGTTTTCTAGGCTTAACGGGGTATTTTAGAAAATTCATACCGAATTACTCAACAATAGCAAAGCCCCTGAGCGACTTGTTAAAAGCAAACAACAAGTTTAAATTTGAAGAGACGGAACGGGAAGCATTTGAAAAACTTAAGAGATTTTTGTCAGAAGAGCCGGTCTTAAACATTTACAAGCAAGGAAGTCCAATGGAAGTACATACAGACGCAAGCAAAGATGGTTACGGAGCCGTGCTTCTTCAAGTATCCAACGAAGACAACAAATTGCATCCAATTTACTACATGAGTAAGAAGACTACGCCAGCCGAAGAAAAGTATACGAGTTATGAACTGGAAGTTTTAGCCATCATTGAAGCATTAAAGAAGTTTAGAATCTACCTATTGGGACATCATTTTAAAATAATAACTGATTGTGAAGCTTTCCAAAAGACGATGGGGAAAAAGGACTTAGCGGTAAGAGTTGCCAGATGGGCATTACTCCTAGAGGAGTTTGACTACGCAATCGAACACCGATCTGCCAACAAAATGAAACACGTGGATGCGTTAAGTCGATTTCCGATAATGACAGTCGAAGATGACAGTGTAACCTCGAGAATAAAGAAAGCTCAAAGCGAAGATTCCGAGTTGCAAGCAATTGTGCAAATATTGAAAGATAAACCCTACCAAGACTACGTCGTTCAAGGCAAACTGCTCTATAAATTTTCAGAAGGAAGACACTTACTAGCAATCCCGAAGAAGATGCAGAATGAAGTCATAAGAAGCGCACATGAGAAAGGGCACTTCTCAGTAAAGAGGACTGAAGAAATAATCAAACAACAATACTACATACCAGGATTGAAAGCGAAGATTGAAAAATGCATGGGAAACTGTGTACGATGCATTTTGGCCAACAACAAGTGTGGAAGAAAAGAAGGATTTCTTCATCCGTTAACTAAGGGAGACATGCCTTTTCAAACCTATCACATTGATCACCAAGGACCACTTGAGTCAACATCGAAGAATTACAAGCACATTTTAGTAATTATCGATTCATTTACAAAATTTGTGTGGATTTACCCGACGAAGTCCACCACGACAAAAGAAGTTTTGAACAAGTTAGACGTGCAGAAGAATAATTTTGGAAACCTTTTCCAGATAATATCAGACCGTGGTACTGCATTTACATCTAAAGAATTTGAAGATTACTGCGTTCAAGAGAACATCATACACAAGAAGATTACGACCGGAGTAGCAAGAGCAAATGGTCAGGTAGAAAGGATTAACAAAACAGTGATCCCAGTCCTAACCAAGTTAGCCATTGAAGAACCAGACAAATGGTATAAGTACATCGATAAACTTCAACAAACTTTGAATTCAACGTACCAGCGAAGCATCAATACAACTCCTTTTGAGCTGTTAACTGGAACGAAAATGAGAAACAAAGAAGATCTTCATATCAAATCAGCCGTAGAAGAAGAACTGGTTAAAAGATTTGAAGAAGGGCGAGAAGATTTAAGAAACGAGGCCAAGAAACAACTTTTAAAGGTACAAGAGGAAAATAAGCGAGCCTACAACTTACGAAGAAGAAAACCTCGAACATACCAAGTAGGTCAACTGGTTGCAGTTAAAAGAACCCAGTTAGGACCTGGACTAAAGCTGAAACGCAAATTCCTCGGACCGTACAAGATCACTAAGACTAAATCAAATGACACCTACGATGTAGAAAAAGATGGAGTACACGAAGTACCACTGAAGACCTCTATCTGTGCAGAGTATCTCAAGCCGTGGGTAGTTGACGAGTCATCTGATGAGTTATCCGAGGCGGACGACCCTGCAGAATGGCCGAGTGTGGGATAATTTGGCGGACCGCTTGTCCGCTACGCCACTGGGTCGGGTGGTGGGTCGAGCGACCGACAGGGGAGCGGGAGTGGAGAGTGAGAGTCAGGCAACGACAAGACGAGCGTGCGGTCCATCAATTTTAATTTTCATTTAATGTATTTAAACTTAAGTTTTCTTCAATAAAATCCTACAATACGGTTGTATAATATATTTATTACTTCTTCTTGATTGATTACACCATCGTTATATCGGATCATATGATGATTATGTTCCAAATATCTCACTTGACTTTTACTCTCTTTAGGTAAATCGTTAAAAAGCTTTGCAGGTTTAAAAAAATAATGAGCTGTTTGCCCATTATATATAATGGTCATCTCTTTTGCAATAAATTCAGGGGTATTGAATCCCTGTACATCAATTACTGCAATCTTCATATTGTTATAAATATATAATTCATAGTGCAGTCAAGTTCTTATATATAATTTTAAATTCCCCCTCTACTACTAGCAATTTCCCCCACTCAGTGTTTTCTCCTACTGTCAGCAAAAAAAGAAAATCCCATTAACCCCCCACCACTATTATATGCATATAAATACCAGCTAAAACTAGGTCTTGTGTTATAAAATTTTTACAACTTTAACAACAATGGAGCAAGTAAATCAACAAGCACATGTAAAAGAATTGAAATCGGTTTCTACCCTCACAGTGAACGAAAAATATTTAGTGAAATCATTTAAAATCATTGCAACTGTTTATGGTGAAAAAGTGCTTGTGGAGTTTGAAGAATTTCAAACAATTCTACCGCAACGATTTACGGCCCTGTTTAGCAAAGAACTCATTGAAAAATTGAATCACTTCATTTCCAACAAAATCAAAAGAATCCACCTCATCAGTTTGGGTTCTGTTGGAAAGACAACAAATATTGAATTTCGAGAAGACAACTATGAAGTTTAAAGTGTGGCAGCGGAAGAATCAAGTTTATAAAAATCGCATCAATAACTATCTGAATGTTGTATCAATTAAAATCTGATATTAAATTGCATGAAATAACAAAGGAAATTAATGGTCTTAAATTAAAATGAATAAAAAACATGTGCGATTTAATGAAGTTGTTTCAATATATTTCATTGATGCTACCGACGATAGAAGATCGAAATGGGAGGAATGTGCAAGAGATCGCAATCGATTTCATAGGCGAATCAATGAATTAAGTAATATAATTCAACCTATTCTAGAAAAAAAATTGTATTATCAATTAAACATGCTGAAAATTAACAATATTAAATGAAATATTTATTGATTGATAAAGAATTATCGAAGTAAGCAGCTATAAAAATAAATTGTATTATTGATTAAAAAATTGTATTATTGATTAAACATACCACATTTTGTAAAAAGTTTGATAATAATAAAATGTAAAATGTTCAATGTTTTTTTTTCAAACCCATATAAAGTCCTATAGAAAAAGGTGAAATTTTAAAGGATTGATTTCATAAAATGAATTTATGAAGTAAAATAAGTGAACCTGCTCTAGAAATGAAAATATTGTATTAATAATTAAACATGATGGAAATCAATAAAAGTAGATAAAATGTTTATTGATCTATTGAGAATCGGCTAAGTAGGTAAAAAAATAAATTGTATTATTGATTAAACATAGTAAATTTTGTTAATGGTTGGTCAATGATAATAAAAATGTAAAAAGTACTCAATAGATAATTTATTTAAAAACAAATAAAAAAATAATATATAAACAAAAAAAAACAAAACAAAAAAATCTAAAAACTATTCACTAATACACTACACACTACACTAACTTACTAACTAACTTAATTAAACACTAATTTCCTAACTTACCTAAAATACTACTAATAAATTTCTTTTCAATATAATTTTGCTGCCGTTCCTCCTTCAGCTTAATAATTGTTGTTCAATTTTAGCAATTTTGCTATCCATTTTAGCTTCAGTCTTGTTGGCCTCTTCCAAGCGCCTCTTGAAAGAGGCCTTAAACTTTTTAAATTCGCTTGTTGGAGTTTTCACCGGATTTTCTTCACTGTTACTACACCCCAACACTAAATCATCCATTGTCTTGCCCCTCTTGGATGGGCCGCCAGCTCCACACAACACTTCGGAAATTCTCCTCATTGGTGGTGGAGCTGCCCGATGGGGCGCCGGTGATGGGCAGATCGTTAGATCCACCGTTTCGCACTCCTCATCGGGAGTAAGCAGCTGGTCAACTGCTGAATTGACCGCCGGATGGTCCATCCAAGAATTCTTAACAAATAGAAAAATTAAATTAAACATACTATTATAATTTGATTCAGAAAAAAAAAAAAACTTACAGACCAGAGGATATTCTCTAACACTTTAATGCCTGAGGGTGGTGGTGGTTGTGGTGGTGGTGATGATGATGGTCCTGCTGGTGACGCTGTCGGCTTCTTGGGCGTATTCATAATCACAATAATTTGTTTAAGCACTTGAAAACAACTGAATTAACGTGTGGAAATGTCCGTTTATATTAATCCACCCCACCTTAACAATTTTTTTATCACTATGAGGTTAAAAGCCTAATGCGTGAGAAATGCAACTGTGCAAATTCCAGCAACAATTGAATGACCCCCGTTGGACGTAAGCATTATTCGGGGGGCAAAGGCAAACCCCCCAGGTGGGTCAGACAAACATCAATAAGTATTAGATCAAAGACTTTAGTCAAGTGGACTATTTTCATGAAAAATATAGTTTTGCGGTAAGCAATCAATGCCCTCGAAAGGTTGAAGAACTTGCATAAAGTTAAAACATGGGAAATGCAGTTTTGCAATAACCAAAAGGTTAAACACCCTAGAAATGCAACTGGACTCATGGGAAATGCAGTTTTGCAATAACCAAAAGGTTAAACACTCTAGAAATGCAACTGGACTCATGAGAAATGCAGTTTTGCAATAACCAAAAGGTTAAACATTTGTGGGAACTGCAGCTGGTAATTAAAAAGACATACATTTTGCACTATTATCATGTATTAATTTTATCATACATAATATTATTAGGAATGATACAAGACGATATCCAATTATAAAGATTCCATGCATTATTGAAAGAACATATGCACTCAACATTCCTGAAATGGTTAACACATTTCGGTTTTTTCTTCTTCAGTTTCGGAGCAGTGGCGGCGTCTTCCAAATTGATGATTGTGGGACAGTCATTTTTCAATATTTCTCGAATAAATTGCTCCTTCACTTTTCCTTTTACGAAAAATATAGTTTTGCGGTAAGCAATCAATCCCCTCGAAAGGTTGAAGAACTTACATAAAGTTAAAACATGGAAAATGCAGTTTTGCAATATCCGAAAGGTTAAACACCCTACATTTATGGGAACTGCAACTGAACAGTTTTTATGAGAAATGTAGTTTTGCAATATCCAAAGGGTTAAACACTTTACATTTAGGGGAACTGCAACTGGACAGTTTTCGTGAGAAATGCAGTTTTGCGGAAAGCAATCGATGCCCTCGGAAGGTTGAAGAACTTACATAAGCCATGGAAAATGCATTTTTGCAATAACCGAAAAGTTAAACACCTGACATTTGTGTGAACCGCCAGTAGCAAATAAAAAGCATTCAATGACCCTCGTACTATATAAATTAGGAATTCCATCGGATGTATGTAATAAATTGTATTCAATTTAACTTGAATGTTACTACCTTTTCCTCCATTTCGAAACATATAAAAGTGAGCATGCTGGAAAGCGTTTCAAACTTGTTTAACAATTAGCTATGCCTGTACCTATATACTTCAAGTGTCCCAAATGTGGTGGTGAAACCGACACTGAGGCCATGACGTGCATTGCCTGCAGTTACCAAAATTTCGCCAAATCCGATAGTGCCAAACATGTACCATCAAAATATTTCCAGGATGGAAAGAACAAATAATAAGATTTCTATTAATTAGGAAATTGCAAATAAATTACAATTGATAATAAATTTATTATATCAATAAATACATATAAACATATCATTAGTGCATTATTGATCACTTCCATATCCCTCGTCAACGGCAGAAGGGCCATCATCGAAATAATAGAAGAGTGAGCGGCGGAGTTCACTCGCATAGGTGGTTGGACCCCAACTTTGTATTGGGGTCTCATATTCGCCATTGCAATACATGTCATTTATAAGTGACACCCCACAACGTCCACATATCAATTTTGTAATGTTGAATTTGTTACTATGTAGATGATGAATGGACATTTCTTCGCCCGAAGATTTAAAGCAAAATTTGCAGCGAATGTTTTTCGTAATTGCTACAAATCTCTGCTCTTGTGATGGAGTAGGTTCATAGGGTTTTGGAACTATTTTCATAAATATTGTTACACAGTGAAACATAATTCTTGTTCTTAGATACACTGCCACTCGTAAAGTTATAAAGACTATTTATACAGTTCTAGCAGGTTGATTCACTATGTAACTTGTCATGAATCCCCCTCCCCCTCCAAAGCTCTAATTTTAGAATTAGATGACTAAGAAGTCAGGTTGAAGACCCTCAGTCAATGTCCTTTACAGTTCAATGTTATTACAAAGGTCACTACCCTTTCTTCTTAGAAGCATATAAAAGTGTGCAAGCTGCAACTCCAATTTTAGAATCAGCTGACTAAGAAATCAGGTTGAAGACCCTCAGTCAATGTCCTTTACAGTTCAATGTTATTATAAAGGTCACTACCCTTTCTTCTTAGAAGCATATAAAAGTGTGCAAGCTGGCTTTTAAAAGGGCTTTAAGCGCTAGAAGGGGTTTAAAGGCTTAGAAAGGGCTTTGGAAAGGGCTTAAGGGTTTAGAAAGGGCTTAAAAAGGGCTTTAAAGCGGTTGGAAAGGGGTTTCAAGCGTTTCGAAAGCTGTGGAATGGGGTTGTAAATAAAACAGTATCTTATAATACAACGTTTATTGACCATAATAGTTATACAACATTATTTTTAGCAATCCAACTATTATGACTATTGTCTAGTCCTAACCACTTGACATAGATCTTGGTGCCTTTTCTTCTTAAAACGTTTTCCACTAGAGAGACATTGGGATGTTTAACTTTCTGAAGTTCCAATTCGTAAAATCCCCCTTTAATGTCTTCGCCTCGGTTATCACGCAGTTCATAGGTGGTTGGATTTGTTAATTTTACATTCTTTACAATAAAAGTTTCATTAGACCAATTGGGAGTGTAACCTTTATCAAAAACGCTTCTATACCTACTTATTCTAACATGATCACCAACTTTAAATTTATTAACATTATTGGCCATCTTAATATGAGTGTATGAAGATTTCAAGATATCCTTCTCATTATGTTCATTAACCTGAATAGGTTTCATACAAATAGTGCTATGAAAAGTATTATTGTAATTGTTTACAATATCATCTAATATCTTAACCCAATTATAACTTCCTTGCAAACTAAACCGTCTCCACATTAAATTCTTCAATGTTCGATTTACTCTTTCTACAATTGATGCTTTCATTGAGCTGAATACGCTGTAATGATTAATATTGAATTTATTCATTAATGTTTTAAACTTTTCATTATAAAATTCCTTCCCCATGTCAGTTTGTAAATTCTTTGGTGAACTCACATGTAAAATTGCTTCCATTGCTTTAGTTACTTGTTCAGCTGCTTTAGATTTTAATGGAAACGTCCAAACGTATTTAGAAAAGCAATCAATTACTACCAGAATATATTTATATCCATTATTTTGTTTGGAATAGGGTATCATTTCTACTAAATCGGCTTGCCAAGTTTCATTGATACCTTTAACTATTATACGACGTCTTGGAAAATGAATTCGAGCAGGTTTATGCAATTCCGCCACAATATCTTCCTTAATACTTGTAGGAACAAATTCTTTTCTCTTACGTTTCATGTTTATAATATGCTTGCTCAACTGAAGGATGTCGGAAATGTACTGAACATCTAATTATAATTTCAATAGAAATGAATGTTGCACTCTTATTAGGAGAGTGAAATGATATTGTGTCATTGAATTTTAGCTGAAAATTTATCAACTCGCTCAATGTATACTCTTTGTCATTAATATTAACAATTAGATCATCATGATTTACATTTATACTTTGAATAATTCCACTTTCTAGAGGAAATTTATAAAATGTTTTACGTGATTGTAGTACATACTTATTTTCTAATAATTTGTCTGACTGGAATGTCAAAATGTTGTTATAGTATAAGTAATTTGACGTATTCAAGTAATCCTCATGATTTTGTTAATTCAAATGTCTTCCAAATTTATCGAGAGTCATGATTGTTTAGGCTATAATGCGAGCTTCACGTAGTTCTTCAATAATAGAGACAATTTCGTTTGTATGACCTGTATGCCCCGCCGTCTGGGAGGAAACTAATAGACGTAATCGATCAACTAGCTCATTTGGATCATCCCAATGATACATAATCTATTGCCTTATTATTTTGCTCTAGAAACATTCCTTTTCCAAAATTATTATGTTTAAATGAAGGCTTATTTTGAAGCAATAGACCGATAATATTTTTATATTTCTCTGATCTACTCCCTTGAATTTGACCATCTGGTTTGAAATGTTGCCTAATTGCATTACTTTTTAACAAAATTGCTTTATAATTTGCCAAATTTACTTTAGTATAACGATGACAAACATTTTTAAACAATAACTCATAAAGACCCCGAGTTCCCTTATATGTAACTCCTTCTATCAACAAGTCTGCCCCCTGAAACTGAACCTCAGCACTTCCTATGTAATATTTCTCACGAAAACTATCGTGACGTATTCCAGTTCTTTGATCAAATAAATTTTGTTTATCAAGAATCATACTGGAAATGTATTCACGAGGCAGTTCATGGAATTCTTCCAAATAGTTCTTGAAAATTGGTGTATGAACAATATTCTTCAAATTTTGCCTGCTCTCATCTACGGATTTATCTAAAATTTCTTGAAATGAATAATCAATCTTATCATCGGGGTTGTCTTCAAAAGTTTCCTCTTTCGATGGAAAAATTGGTGAAGATGATGCAAAACTTGGTTCTGCAATAGTAGTAGTTGGTTTCTTCATATCTTTTATTTTGGCATTCAACTTGGAAACTTTCATGGCTATTCTTTTGTCTGCTTGTGATAATTCTTCTAATTTTGTCTCATTCATCAATGGTGTCATTTCATCCTTTTCCTTCTTCATCATAATCAAATTATCGGCAATATTCCCCAAATGTTTGGTAATAGGTGAATAAGTTTCCTCTCGTTGTATTTGAGTCTCCTTAAGCGCTTGCAATTTACGCTTTAAATCTTTCTTCTTTTTGATCAATCTCTTTGTTACATCAATTTGCGCCTCCATGGTTTCACACACACCTCTCTCAAACAACTGATTATATTACGTCTCTTAAACGCTTTATACCCTTGGATAAATATATGAATCAAATGCCTTTCTATATCTACCATTATTAATTTGAGTATCTTTATCGATCACAAGAAAACCATACTTGTCTTTCCAACAAACTGAACAGATTTCCTGAAATTTTGCATATGTTAAATCTGTATTGATATGCTCCTCATATACATGTTTCTAATTTAAATCCAATGATTCTTCTCAACCTGTTTGATATCCCCACGGTTTCGTATCGGTATGAGAACTGACAACAATTTTATTTTGCTTGATTGAATACACAAAATGGTTTTTAGATTTAATGAGCCGTTGCTGCCTTTCCAATATGATATTGTCAAACAGACATTGTTTGTAATCGTTAAAAGTAATTTTTTTAATTGAACATACAGTTAAATCCAACCACCTATGAACTGCGTGATGAACGAGGCGAAGACATCAAAGGGGGATTTTACGAATTGGAAGTTCAAAAAGTTAAACATCCCAATGTCTCTCTAGTGGAAAAAGTTTTAAGAAGAAAAGGCACCAAGATCTATGTCAAGTGGTTAGGACTAGACAATAGTCATAATAGTTGGATTGCTAAAAATAATGTTGTATAACTATTATAGTCAATAAACGTTGTATTATAAGATACTGTTTTATTTACAACCCCATTCCACAGCTTTCGAAACGCTTGAAACCCCTTTCCAACCGCTTTAAAGCCCTTTTTAAGCCCTTTCTAAGCCCTTAAACCCTTTCCAAAGCCCTTTCTAAGCCTTTAAACCCCTTCCAAAGCCCTTTCGAAACCCCTTCTTAAACCCCTTCTAGCGCTTAAAGCCCTTTTAAAAGCCAGCTTGCATAATTTTATCTGCTTTTATGAAGAAAGGGTAGTGACCTTTGTAATAACATTGAACTGTAAAGGACATTGACTGAGGGTCTTCAACCTGACTTCTTAGTCAGCTGATTCTAAAATTAGAGTTGCAGCTTGCACACTTTTATCTGCTTCTAAGAAGAAAGGGTAGTAATCTTTATAATAACATTGAACTGTAAAGGACATTGATTGAGGCTCTTTAACCTGATTTCTTAGTCAGCTGATTCTAAAATTAGAGTTGCAGCTTGCACACTTTTATATGCTTCTAAGAAGAAAGGGTAGTGACCTTTATAATAACATTGAACTGTAAAGGACATTGACTGAGGGTCTTCAACCTGATTTCTTAGTCAGCTGATTCTAAAATTAGAGTTTCAGCTTGCATACTTTTATCTGCTTCAATGAAGAAAGGGTAGTGACCTTTGTAATAACATTGAACTGTAAAGGACATTGACTGAGGGTCTTCAACCTGATTTCTTAGTCAGCTGATTCTAAAATTAGAGTTCCAGCTTGCATACTTTTATCTGCTTCTATGAAGAAAGGGTAGTGACCTTTGTAATAACATTGAACTGTAAAGGACATTGACTGAGGGTCTTCAACCTGACTTCTTAGTCATCTGATTCTAAAATTAGAGTTTTGGAGGGGGAGGGGGATTCATGACAAGTTACATAGTGAATCAACCAGCTAGAACTGTATAAATAGTCTTCATAACTTTACGAGTGGCAGTGTATCTAAGAACAAGAATTATGTTTCACTGTGTAACAATATTTATGAAAATAGTTCCAAAACCCTATGAACCTACTCCATTACAAGAGCAGAGATTTGTAGCAATTACGAAAAACATTCGCTGCAAATTTTGCTTTAAATCTTCGGGCGAAGAAATGTCAATTCATCATCTACATAGTAACAAATTCAACATTACAAAATTGATATGTGGACGTTGTGGGGTGTCACTTATAGATGACATGTATTGCAATGGCGAATATGAGACCCCAATACAAAGTTGGGGTCCAACCACCTATGCGAGTGAACTCCGCCGCTCACTCTTCTATTATTCCGATGATGGCCCTTCTGTCGTTCACGAGGGATATGAAAGTGATCAATAATGCACTAATGATATGTTTATATGTATTTATTGATATAATAAATTTATTATCAATTGTAATTTATTTGCAATTTCCTAATTAATAGAAATCTTATTATTTGTTCTTTCCATCCTGGAAATATTTTGATGGTACATGTTTGGCACTATCGGATTTGGCGAAATTTTGGTAACTGCAGGCAATGCACGTCATGGCCTCAGTGTCGGTTTCACCACCACATTTGGGACACTTGAAGTATATAGGTACAGGCACAGCTAATTGTTAAACAAGTTTGAAACGCTTTCCAGCATGCTCACTTTTATATGTTTCGAAATGGAGGAAAAGGTAGTAACATTCAAGTTAAATTGAATACAATTTATTACATACATCCGATGGAATTCCTAATTTATATAGTACGAGGGTCATTGAATGCTTTTTATTTGCTACTGGCGGTTCACACAAATGTCAGGTGTTTAACTTTTCGGTTATTGCAAAAATGCATTTTCCATGGCTTATGTAAGTTCTTCAACCTTCCGAGGGCATCGATTGCTTTCCGCAAAACTGCATTTCTCACGAAAACTGTCCAGTTGCAGTTCTCCTAAATGTAAAGTGTTTAACCCTTTGGATATTGCAAAACTACATTTCTCATAAAAACTGTTCAGTTGCAGTTTCCATAAATGTAGGGTGTTTAACCATTCGGATATTGCAAAACTGCATTTTCCATGTTTTAACTTTATGTAAGTTCTTCAACCTTTCGAGGGGATTGATTGCTTACCGCAAAACTATATTTTTCATGAAAATAGTCCACTTGACTAAAGTCTTTGACCTAATACTTATTGATGTTTGTCTGACCCACCTGGGGGGTTTGCCTTTGCCCCCCCGAATAATGCTTACGTCTAACGGGGGGTCATTCAATTGTTGCTGGAATTTGCACAGTTGCATTTCTCACGCATTAGGCTTTTAACCTCATAGTGATAAAAAAATTGTTAAGGTGGGGTGGATTAATATAAACGGACATATTCCACACGTTAATTCAGTTGTTTTCAAGTGCTTAAACAAATTATTGTGATTATGAATACGCCCAAGAAGCCGACAGCGTCACCAGCAGGACCATCATCATCACCACCACCACAACCACCACCACCCTCAGGCATTAAAGTGTTAGATAATATCCTCTTGTCTGTAAGTTTTTTTTTTCTGAATCAAATTATAATAGTATGTTTAATTTTATTTTTCTATTTGTTAAGAATTCTTGGATGGACCATCCGGCGGTCAATTCAGCAGTTGACCAGCTGCTTACTCCCGATGAGGAGTGCGAAACGGTGGATCTAACGATCTGCCCATCACCGGCGCCCCATCGGGTAGCTCCACCACCAATGAGGAGAATTTCCGAAGTGTTGTGTGGGGCTGGCGGCCCATCCAAGAGGGGCAAGACAATGGATGATTTAGTGTTGGGGTGTAGTGACAGTGAAGAAAAACCGGTGGAAACTCCAACAAGCGAATTTAAAAAGTTTAAGGCCTCTTTCAAGAGGCGCTTGGAAGAGGCCAACAAGACTGAAGCTAAAATGGATAGCAAAATTGCTAACAAATTGCTAAATTGAACAACAATTATTAAAGCTGAAGGAGGAACGGCAGCAAAATTATATTAAAAAGAAATTTATTAGTAGTATTTTAGGTAAGTTAGGAAATTAGTGTTTAATTAAGTTAGTTAGTAAGTTAGTGTAGTGTGTAGTGTATTAGTTGATAGTTTTTTTATATTATTTTTTTATTTGTTTTTAAATAAATTATCTATTGAGTACTTTTTACATTTTTATTATCATTGACCAACCATTAACAAAATTTACTATGTTTAATCAATAATACAATTTATTTTTTTACCTACTTAGCCGATTCTCAATAGATCAATAAACATTTTATCTACTTTTATTGATTTCCATCATGTTTAATTATTAATACATGTAGACTTTCTCCCGCGTGTTTGAATCTCGCGCGCAACCGGTTAGGGATTTAGCCCGCCGAGGTTGACACCGGGAAGAAGAAGAAGGGTCGTGGCGTCGGTTGAAAACGGCCATGATGTAAAAACCGCTCGTCTATTATTTTATTTACTAACTTCAATATATTACTTTAATCTTTAATGAGAACTTTTTGTTGACTACAAACTCAGAAGTGGGATGTGCCCCGACGTGCGTGTGTTTGTCAGTTTTGGACGGTTTAATGAAGATTTTTGCGAGAATCGGTTTGGAGGTTAGAAGTTACACGTATTGAGTTTTCGCGCCTTTATGTTTATGAATTTACGAAAAGCGAAAACACAATTATGAAGCTTGGTGAGGTTCCGCAGGTAGGTGCCAGCATTAAAAAAGCTGCACTTCCCGCAGTTAAAGTATTTCACAAACTGGTTTTCGGCGAAGAAGGTGACCGCCATCGGCGAAAGGATTTGTGCGATTTTATGGGCTTCGATTTCCATCCTGCCGCCCCAGAATTTGCAACGAAAGTGACCTGGGCTGTTAACAATTTAACACAGAACGATTTGACTGCTATTTGTTCAATTTTAAACGTTGATTATGGAGGTTCGGTTGAGGAAGTCGCGAAAAGGGTTTGTTGCTGTCTCTGCGATTTAAATTTGCTTATTCAGAATCCAGATCCTGATGACGAAGATTACGACGAAGATGAAGAACTTAATGTCGACGTTAGAAGTTCTATATCCGCCAGTAACCCGGTAGCTCGCGAAGAAGCCGCGGTTGCCCCCGTTGAAAGTTCACGTTCTAAATTTACAATGACTTTCAGGGATATACAAGACACCGTTAGATCCTTCAGTGGTGACGACAATTATCCAGTTGAAGTGTGGGTACGAGATTTTGAAGAAGTCGCTTCCATGATGAAGTGGAACGATTTGGAAAAATTAGTTTGTGCGCGTCGGTCAGTCTCCGGACTCGCAAAACTATTTGTGCAAAGCGAACGAGGTTTGTCGACGTGGAGAAAGTTTAAAGAAGCGTTACTGGACGAATTTTCGGAGAAAGTCAACAGTGCAGAGCTCCACAAAATGTTGTCGCAACGAAAGATGCGGAAAGAAGAAACTGTGCAACAATATTTTTTTGCGGTGAAGGAATTGGCGTCTAGGGGAATGATCGAAGTACCCGCGTTAATTCACTACATTGTCGATGGTATCCAAGATTTTCCAAGCAACAAGATTCATCTTTACGAAGCCAAAACTTTAAGAGAGCTCAAGGACAAGTTAGAAACGTACAGTAAGGTTCGTCAAAAATTAAATCCGAAGTCAATTGCGCCTAAATTGGATCAAGTGTCGGATTTTAAGAAACCATCTCCAATTAATTCGAAGTCTGCTTCAAGTCCTGTTCCGAAGGCGGAATTTCGGTGCTACAATTGTAATGGGACCAACCATCGGGCTGCTGAGTGTACGAAACCGAAGCGAGAAAAGGGTTCCTGTTTTACGTGTGGCCTAATGGGCCATAAACAAGGGGCTTGTCCGAAAAACAAGAAAGAAATTGAGAAGAAAAGCGAAGCCTCTAATACTCACGTTGTTAATTCGTCAAGTTTTGACCCCTATACCTTGTCCGTTAATTTTTCTGTTTCAGATGAGCACCAGGATACGTTCGTCCACTGTATTTCTGCTTTACTCGACTCAGGTAGTGTTTCTAGTTTAATTAAATGTTCACTTGTTCCAAAATGCAGTTACTCGGATGAATTTACTGATAGTTCGCTGGCCGGTATTAATGCTAGCCCCGTTTTGGTACTTGGCCATTTTAAAACTGTAATTTATATTTTAAATCATCCTTTTCATGTAAATTTTTGTATTGTACCTGATAACACTATGTCCTGCGCTATGTTGTTAGGTAGAGATTTTATTAAGTTGTCAGGTATCGAATTTACTTTCAGTAATTTAGGCGTTCGACTAAAAATTCCAAACCAGAGTTCTGTCGACTATAATGAATGTTCAGAGATTCTTAACGTTGATTATGTAGGTGAGGTAGAGTCTGTTAAAAACAATTTAGTGGTTAACCCTTCGATTGATTATGAGATGAAATTAAAACTGCTTTCCATTTATGAACAAGATTATAAGTCCAATTTCGGAAAATCCGATATCAGCAATAATTTTGAAATGAAGATTGTGCTGACCCACGAACAGCCAATAACTTTCCGCCCGCGAAGAATTTCTTTTGACGAAAAACAAAAACTCCAAATAGTAATTAACGATTTATTAGATAAAGAGGTTATCAGACCTAGCAGTTCTCCTTATGCAAGCCCAATTGTCCTAGTTCGGAAGAAGACAGGTGATATCCGTTTATGCGTGGACTATCGCCAGTTGAATAAGATTACGGTCAAAGATAATTACCCAACCCCATTAATAGAAGACCATTTGGACCAGTTAAGAAATAAAAAGTTTTTCACGACATTAGATCTTAAAAATGGGTTTTATCATGTTAAAATGGCTCTAGAATCAATTCCATACACATCTTTCGTTACTCCTCTTGGACAGTTTGAATTTTTGAGAATGCCTTTTGGATTGACTAACTCGCCGAGAGTCTTTCAGCGTTACATTAATAATATTTTTAGCGACTTGGTTCAAAATAACCAAATTCTTATTTACTTAGACGATATACTTATTGCGACCGAAACCCTTGAAAAACATTTTGAAATCCTTTCTCAAGTTTTTGTTCGCGCCTCAAAATTTAAGTTGCAATTTTGTTTAGATAAGTGTTCGTTTGTAAATAACAGCACTAGTTATTTGGGTTATTTGATTGATCAAGAAGGGATCAGACCAAATACCACAAACGTTCAAGGTGTTATAGATTTTCCGGTGCCCAAAAACCTCAAAGAAGTTCACAGCTTCGTTGGATTAGTTTCGTATTTTCGAAAATTTATTGATCATTTTTCAGTGATAGCGTGTCCTTTGTATGATCTCCTTCGAAAGAACGCAGAGTTCGAATTTGGGCCAAAACAGTTACATGCTTTTGAAACTTTGAAGATTTTACTTGTCAGTGCCCCCGTTCTTAGTATTTATAATCCGGCAGCTGAAACCGAACTCCATTGCGATGCAAGCTCGCATGGTTTTGGCGCAATACTGCTCCAAAAGCAGCCTTCTGGTGAGTTCCACCCCGTTTTTTATTATAGCCATCGCACCTCAGAAGCAGAAGCAAAACTTCATAGTTTTGAGTTGGAATGCTTAGCAGTAATTTACGCTTTGAAACGATTTCACATTTACGTACAGGGAATTCATTTTAAAATTTTTACAGATTGCGATAGTTTTGCGATGACACTTTCGAAAAAAGATGTTCATCCACGCATAGCTCGATGGGCTCTGTTTCTACAAAACTATGATTACGAAATTACTCATCGTGGAGGTAATAAAATGAAACATGTTGACGCATTATCTCGTGTACATAATGTTCTTGTTTTGGAAGAAAACACATTTGAGCAAAATTTGTCAATTGCACAAAGTTTAGACGAAGATATTAAAAAGATAAAACTCGAGCTTGAAACTCGAAACGATCCACATTTTGAAATGCGTAATGCACTGGTATACCGAAAAATTAATGATAAACTAATGTTTTATGTGCCAAAGTTAATGGAAACGCAAACTATTACAAACAGTCATGACAAATTAGGCCATGTAGGTCTTGACAAAACTTATGAATACATTAGTCGTGTTTATTGGTTTCCGAAACTTAAGGAAAAAGTTAAAACGCATATTCAGAGTTGCTTGAAATGTATCATGTATTCCCCAAAATCTGGGAAAACGGAGGCTGAATTACATAGTTTACCTAAAGGTGATAAACCGTTTGTTAATTTGCATATCGATCATTATGGGCCCCTAGAAAAGACTACGGGTAGCAAACGCTACATTTTTGAGGTCATTGATTCTTTTACGAAATTTGTGAAATTATATGCAGTTAAAACTACGAAAACATTTGAAGTCATTAATTGTCTCAAAAGTTATTTTAACAGTTATAGTAAACCTCAGAGGATCATCTCTGATCGTGGTACGTCATTTACCAGTAATGAGTTTGAACAGTTCGCCCAACAATTTTCGATAACTCATGTTAAGATTGCCAGATTTTCACCTAAGTCGAATGGTCAAATTGAACGGATTAACAGAGATTTGACACCAATGTTGTCTAAATTATCGCTTTTCAGTACTAAGTGGGACCGTGTCCTCCCTGAAGTTGAGTTCGCGATTAATAATTCTATTTGTCGCAGTACAGGGAAATCACCATCTCAATTATTATTTGGCGTCAATCAAAATGATATGAACGATTTTTTAAGAGTACAACTTGAAGATGACACTACTTTAGATGTTGTTGAGACTAGACAAAAGGCACAGTCAAAAAACACACACTGTCAGGAAGTTAATAAAAAATATTTCGACAAGAAACACAAGCCACCTCATCAGTACCAGGAAGGTGATTTTGTGGTCATTAAGAATATTGATACCACTCCAGGCGTCAGTAAGAAATTGCTTTTGAAATTCCGTGGTCCTTATATTGTCAAAAAAGTTTTAGGAAACGATAGATATCTGATCACTGATGTAGAAGATTTCCAACTTACTCAAATACCGTTTGAAAGTGTTTGTGGGCCAGACACGATGAAACTTTGGTTACATAACTAGAGTTTTAAGAGGAAAGGGGTTACCCCAATTTTGACTTAACGAACTTCATTATGACTTAGTTTATGTACCTAATTTTGACATTAGCTTATGACCTTGTTCATAATTATGATTACCTTATGACTGATGTTTTTATGAATGTGAATTTTATGATGAGTAATAATGTTTATGATACTCTTTATGGTTACGATACTCTTTATGTTTATGAAATGTTATGTTGCGAATCATCATTGATGTTATGCTTATGACTTACGTTTATGACTTATGTTTATGCTTTATGATTCCAACTTATGATAAAAAGTTTGGAAGTTCCAACCTAACTTACTTAGACTTTAGCAAATGTCACCGATTATGTCTCATTACCCTGATTTTGACTTTAAACTTTTGATTTGTTTAGCGGAGATTTTATGCTTAGATTTAAGTTTGTTACACAATATCCATTTTTGAATATTTTATAATTTTTCTTTTTTTTTCTCTTGTTAGATTTAAGTAATTCTGTTTCCTTATTGTTTATTTTTTACATGGATCGAGGCCGATCCCAATGTCAGGACGGCCGAGTTGTAGACTTTCTCCCGCGTGTTTGAATCTCGCGCGCAACCGGTTAGGGATTTAGCCCGCCGAGGTTGACACCGGGAAGAAGAAGAAGGGTCGTGGCGTCGGTTGAAAACGGCCATGATGTAAAAACCGCTCGTCTATTATTTTATTTACTAACTTCAATATATTACTTTAATCTTTAATGAGAACTTTTTGTTGACTACATACAATATTTTTATTTCTAGAGCAGGTTCACTTATTTTACTTCATAAATTCATTTTATGAAATCAATCCTTTAAAATTTTACCTTTTTCAATAGGATTTTATATGGGTTTGAAATAAAAACATTGAACATTTTACATTTTATTATTATCAAACTTTTTACAAAATGTGGTATGTTTAATCAATAATACAATTTTTTAATCAATAATACAATTTATTTTTATAGCTGCTTACTTCGATAATTCTTTATCAATCAATAAATATTTCATTTAATATTGTTAATTTTCAGCATGTTTAATTGATAATACATTTTTTTTTTCTAGAATAGGTTGAATTATATTACTTAATTCATTGATTCGCCTATGAAATCGATTGCGATCTCTTGCACATTCCTCCCATTTCGATCTTCTATCGTCGGTAGCATCAATGAAATATATTGAAACAACTTCATTAAATCGCACATGTTTTTTATTCATTTTAATTTAAGACCATTAATTTCCTTTGTTATTTCATACAATTTAATATCAGATTTTAATTGATACAACATTCAGATAGTTATTGATGCGATTTTTATAAACTTGATTCTTCCGCTGCCACACTTTAAACTTCATAGTTGTCTTCTCGAAATTCAATATTTGTTGTCTTTCCAGCAGAACCCAAACTGATGAGGTGGATTCTTTTGATTTTGTTGGAAATGAAGTGATTCAATTTTTCAATGAGTTCTTTGCTAAACAGGGCCGTAAATTGTTGCGGTAGAATTGTTTGAAATTCTTCAAACTCCACAAGCACTTTTTCACCATAAACAGTTGCAATGATTTTAAATGATTTCACTAAATATTTTTCGTTCACTGTGAGGGTAGAAACCGATTTCAATTCTTTTACATGTGCTTGTTGATTTACTTGCTCCATTGTTGTTAAAGTTTTAAAAATTTTATAACACAAGACCTAGTTTTAGCTGGTATTTATATGCATATAATAGTGGTGGGGGGTTAATGGGATTTTCTTTTTTTGCTGACAGTAGGAGAAAACACTGAGTGGGGGAAATTGCTAGTAGTAGAGGGGGAATTTAAAATTATATATAAGAACTTGACTGCACTATGAATTATATATTTATAACAATATGAAGATTGCAGTAATTGATGTACAGGGATTCAATACCCCTGAATTTATTGCAAAAGAGATGACCATTATATATAATGGGCAAACAGCTCATTATTTTTTTAAACCTGCAAAGCTTTTTAACGATTTACCTAAAGAGAGTAAAAGTCAAGTGAGATATTTGGAACATAATCATCATATGATCCGATATAACGATGGTGTAATCAATCAAGAAGAAGTAATAAATATATTATACTACCGTATTGTTCAGAAGAATATTGATTTGCCATACGTAAAAGGAAAAGTGAAGGAGCAATTTATTCGAGAAATATTGAAAAATGACTGTCCCACAATCATCAATTTGGAAGACGCCGCCACTGCTCCGAAACTGAAGAAGGAAAAACCGAAATGTGTTAACCATTTCAGAAATGTTGAGTGCATATGTTCTTTCAATAATGCATGGAATCTTTATAATTGGATATCGTCTTGTATCATTCCTAATAATATAATGTATGATAAAATTAATACATGATAATAGTGCAAAATGTATGTCTTTTTAATTACCAGCTGCAGTTCCCACAAATGTAGAATGTTTAACCTTTTGGTTATTGCAAAACTGCATTTCTCATGAGTCCAGTTGCATTTCTAGGGTGTTTAACCTTTTGGTTATTGCAAAACTGCATTTCCCATGAGTCCAGTTGCATTTCTAGGGTGTTTAACCTTTTGGTTATTGCAAAACTGCATTTCTCACAAAAACAGTTCAGTTGCATTTCTAAGGTGTTTAACCTTTTGGTTATTGCAAAACTGCATTTCTCACGAAAACAGTCCAGTTGCATTTCTAAGGTGTTTAACCTTTTGGTTATTGCAAAACTGCATTTCCCATGAGTGCTGTTGCATTTCTAGGGTGTTTAACTTTTTGGTTATTGCAAAACTGCATTTCCCATGAGTTTAGTTGCAATTCTCATATTACAATTTGGTGTCACATTACGTTTCGGCGTCAAATTTCAAATGCATGCGCATAGCGCTGCGCAAAGGTAAGCGCATGCGCAAAGCACAAATTAACTTCGGCGTCAAATGCATGCGCATAGCGCTGCGCAAAGGTAAGCGCATGCGCAAAGCAAAAATTAACGGGGGGCCCCCCTAGGAGGCTGCAGGGGCGAAGCCTCCGGGGGGGGCTCTAGGGCTTTGCCTCCTTATGGGCCAAAACCCGCACATTCAAAAGTGAGGTTATGTCATAAAAGTGGATTCAAACCCGCACTACCTATTCGGGGGGGGCCCTAATGCAAAAGGGGGGCCCATGGGGGGCTCCAAGGAGGAGCGAAGCCCCTAAGGGGGCTCTAGGGCTTTGCCTCCTTATGGGCTAGAACCCGCACATGCAAAAGTGAGGTTATGTCATGAAAGTGGATTCAAACCTGCACTACCCATTCGGGGGGCCCTAATGCAAAAGGGGGGCCCATGGGGGGCTCCAAGGGGGGGCGAAGCCCCTAAGGGGGTTATAGGGCTTTGCCTCCTTATGGGATAAAACCCGCACATGCAAAAGTGAGGTTATGTCATGAAAGTGGATTCAAACCCGCACTACCTATTCGGGGGGCCCTAATGCAAAAGGGGGGCCCATGGAGGGCTCCACAGGGGGCGAAGCCCCTAAGGGGGCTATAGGGCTTTGCCTCCTTATGGGCTAGAACCCGCACATGCAAAAGTGAGGTTATGTCATGAAAGTGGATTCAAACCCGCACTACCTATTCGGGGGGTCCTAATGCAAAAGGGGGGCCCATGGGGGGCTCCAAGGGGAAGCGAAGCCCCTAAGAGGGCTATAGGGCTTTGCCTCCTTATGGGCTAGAACCCGCACATACAAAAGTGAGGTTATGTCATGAAAGTGGATTCAAACCCGCACTGCCTATTCGGGGGGCCCTAATGCAAAAGGGGGGCCCATAGGGGGCTCTAAGGGGGGGCGAAGCCTCTAAGGGGGCCATAGGGCTTTGCCTCCTTATGGGCTAGAACCCGCACATGCAAAAGTGAGGTTATGTCATGGAAGTGGATTCAAACCCGCACTACCCATTCGGGGGGCCCAAATGCAAAAGGGGGGCCCATGGGGGGGCTCCTAGGGGGGCGAAGCCCCTAAGGGGGCTATAGGGCTTTGCCTCCTTATGGGCTAGAACCCGCACATGCAAAAGTGAGGTTATGTCATGAAAGTGGATTCAAACCCGCACTATCTATCTACTTGCATAGCAGAGCAATGATCTAAGTGATAAAAGTGCCAAACGTATTGTGACGAAAACAGGTCGAACAGTACATTTTCCTAAGAAATACTGCCAGTACTTTGTTAACTAACATTGAATTGTAACCTTTTATTTGCGAGGGGGTAATGTAGGGTTACGCAGCAACCACCATTTTAAGTTGGTATAAGTGAGGTTGGTACCACAACAGTAGTACGTCGCCCGGAAAGCGTTGGTTAGAATTAGCAATTTGTACCTCCTATATTATAGAATAAACATTAAAAGTGGTGAAGGTGTTTTAAAGTGATTCCTTACACTACAAACTATTATGGGTATTATTATTCACTATAACGCCACATTTTAATTTTTGAAAAGTGTCGTACAAGAAAAAACCAATACCTACTTGGCAGAAGCACTCACGACACCTGAAGATATAAATTCTGTAATTACAGTTTCTTTTACATGGTTACGGTACGGTCTGAAGGTGAACGATTGACTGCAGAAAATAACAGGTTGAAAAGACGCTCATATGAAATAAACCAATTACATGAAGAGACCCAACGAGGTATGGAAATCACGGAAGCGCAACAACAAGCAAAGTACCAGTTTTGCGTTCTTATTCTTTTAATATTGTTTAAGATTAAATAAGTAGAATCAGTCATTTGAAAAATTTATTACAGCCCAAGAAAGATTGCTAAGAAAAATAGCTGATAAACATATTTTATAGCGTAAAATAGTATAATCGTAAGAGTTTAAAAATGAGAAATGTAAAGTGGAAAAACGTAAGTTTTCTTGAAGCGAAAGTAAATTACCAGAAGATCTTGGAATTTAAACAAAAAGAGGTACCAAAACTTGAAAAGATACCGTCAGAAAACTTTCTGTTTTAAATTCTCTTGTAATTGATTTTGCTTTCGTAGCTTTTTATTTTTCCTTTTCTTCCAAATGCTCCTCCAGAATGGTCTAAGAATAGCCGTTGCTTTGCGTAATACCAAAAGCGTTGTTTCTCAAATAATTCATAGCTTCCAATCAATTTATAAAAAATATTAAAATTAATTTATTAAAATTACTTAATTATACAGGTTAATCTTTTTCCTATTGTCTAGCTACTACAGCTAGATAACAAAAAGCACCACATCTAGGAATAGGTTGAGCCGCTAAAAATGCACCTCCATCTGGGGAGTTGTTATATAGCAACGGTTTACGTACAATTTCCTTTTTTTCTTCAAATTCTCCATCAACTGCATTAAAAGCATCTTTTCCCCCGGTCTACAAATCATTTTATGTATAATAGTCTCAACAACTCTAGTTAACTCACCAATAAGTGCGCAATCCTTGGCAATGGATTGTCAGGGGGATTTTCAGTAAAAGGAGCTTGCAGTTCTCCTCGTTGAATGTTAACTATTAAGTAGTACATAAAATCGTTTCTAAGCTTCATTTCGTTGATTGACCGGTTACATTTAGTTAGTTTTCTCATCCATCTTGTTGCCCTGTGTTTGTCTTCCTGCTTATTGAGATTGTTGAGAATTATTTTGGCGATAAACAGGTTGTAGTTGAAGTCGTAGTTCAGATCTTCAGTTTGTTCCAACATCTTTTCTGGCAGATTTCTATATAGGCTCACACTGGAATATTTGACATTAATTCACAGGATCGAGAATTGTCAATTGAACACCACGGGCGGCTATTTTTTTTAACTGATGAAAATATAACATGCAATAATGTCCAAGTGCTCACCAGTGCGGACAAAAACAGACTTATCCGCCTTTTGGGGAAAGGGGGCAAATAATTTTCAAGGTGCGTCCTATTTTATAGCAATTGTTAAATATTTTAAAATTATTTAAATGTGTCGTAAAAAAGGTCGAGTTTCCGGTTCACCACCCAACCACCTCCAAACACTAAAATTGGGTGTATGCTTAAATTTTATTTTTACCCGTATTACCTTGCAATAGATGCGGTTTTATGTTTAGAATTGATATTCGAAAAAATAAATACAAAATATTTGGAATCTCCGAAATTATTTAACTTATAAGTTTGGCTCATGTCAAAACGCGCTGCTATTGGTAGAGTGCGAAATGACGTCAACTGTTCGGTCGGGAGTCAGGTCCCTACCCTACTCTGTGGTTACTGAGTGTAAGAACGGTGTAAGATCGTAATTGCAAATCTCGTCAATATCGTAAATAAGCTGTCAGCTCCTGGAGGGTTACCTTCCAGGAAATGTCGGCTTGATCTTACAGGTACTAATTTCTAAGCTGACGATATTTTCCAGAGGAACCAAATTAGTTAAAGTTTGAGATTAAGGATTGAGATTAAAGCACATGTAGGTACTAAAGTCTTAATGTGACTACTTCATTTTTAGTAATAAAAACATTTTGTACTATTCTACTTTATTATTGGAGATTGTAAATTAATCAGAGCTGCAGCGATAATTACAACATTATCTGTACTACTAATTAAATTATGATCTATTACTGAATGTGGCTTTAAATATTTGTATTCTCTTAGTCTGCGGATGACTTGCTCTATGTGAATTCTTAAACTAGCTATTCTTTTTGTTTTAATTATTTCTAATTTAGTTGGTTTTTCTAATGACGATTCACTGGGAGGTCTAATAAGAACGCAATCCCGCTCTTCTATAACTTACTTTAAGTGTTTAAAACCTCTATCAGCCATACCAGCGCAACCTCAAGGTAGAATGTCTAGAAATCCACAAGTTTTAACCAGTAATACATCAGTAGTTCGTCCTCTATACCCGGTTGAAATGTAATTTATGAATCCATAAGTAGTGGCCGATACAAGATATTTTAAAGTATTGCTTTTCTTATATTCGCTCCAAGTTAGAGCTTGCTTTAAGGGATCTGTCGGTTTCTCAATTTCAATTTCGAAACAATCAATAATTGACTGAACTTTGTTACATTTACCCCTAAATGAAATGGGCAATAACTTTTTTATTAAAGAATTATCTGGTCAATAAATTAACTCCCAATAAATGGCTCAAAATAGGAAGTTTCATATTGAAAATTTTCGACACGTTACCCTGTGACATGACAAATTGATCTCCTAATCTTTCAAATGAGTCATTTAATTTAATTTTCATTAAAACTACATAAACTTGTTGAAGAGTTAGGTCTTGTTAAGTATTATTAATTTTGTTAAAGAATCTAACCAACAACTATTTATTCCTAAATAGGCCTTGGGATTTTTTTTTATTAAAAATAATTTTTTTTTATTAAAAATAATTTTTTTTAATAAAAAAAAATCCCAAGAAATAATTTTTTTTTATTAAAAATAATTTTTTTTTCTGGAGAAATCTTCTGAGCTTCTTGAACTAGTTCTCGAAGCCGTTTTGCAAAAAAAAATGCAGTCACAGCACGTTTTCTATCTTGTAACACTCAATTTTCCGGTTGCCGTATTATAGGCAGCAGTTAGTGCAACCCTGATTAATGGGTTGCATTTCTTCGCTTTTGAGTGCACCCAGTGGCGTGGGGTTTGGCACCTAAACTAGTTTCGGCCACCGAGCTGCTTTCACCTGGCTTTATCTCTCTAAAATCACTTCTCTCTTTTGACTGTTGCTTTTGCTAATCTTTCTTTCTAATTTCCTTTCATCCTTACACTTCCTTCGAGTCCACCTTGGTCGCATCGTAGCATATTTCGGGCACCCGCCTATGACTTCAGGCGCGGAATACAAAAAAGTCTGGACTGATAAGGCCTTATCAGTGCCTGCCCGAAAAGTTGGTCTTCTTTTTGAATATTGCGGTCAAGCAGTGACAATATCTTCATCACCGTGAAAACCAACCCCTGGTATAAGGTAGAGAATTACCGAACTCGTCTCGAGGATTTTTCCAGAGTGTTGGTGTGCCAACAGAACAAGCGTTCTGGAATTTGGGAACGCTTGTGGGCCGGAATTTGGCCGATTTAGGCATTCGCAGGTGAAAATTCGGTATGTAGCTATCTTAAACCGTAAATCAAAAACTCGAATTTTCCTTTTCTTTTCTTAGTTATCTGTCGCTACTTTCTCATCATCTCGAAAACATCCAAGATCGCTGGGGAAAAGACGTTCTACTTTTCCGCCGCTCCCCGTGGGTTTATTCTGGTCCCCTGTGACGTAGGCTTGGACGCCATCGCCTGAAACAGGAAACCCCTTTTGGATTCCCCTGGATTCCCCAGGACCCCCCTGGAACTCCACATCGCTTTTTTTTCGTACGCACCCGACTACCACTATAAGGTCAGAGATTAGTTATCCATCTGCCATCTCGCCAGATTTACTATTGCGCAAGACTTCTACCAGCATCAACAACCCGGCTTCACCGGAAATTAGAACCAAATTACAAGACATTACTATTATCCTTTATTAATCTTAAATTTTTCTTATATTTAATTTGCTCCTAAAGCTTTTACATTATTATTGTTATCAACGACAAACCTCTTGCCGGCACGCGGTTCTTTTTTTTTGTGTATTCCTTTTTTTATTGTATCTTGTTGTTTTTTTTTTTTAATATTATTATTAAATCCGTATTAGCAGGAAAAATCTCCATATTTCTTTCTGCTGCCTATCCCACCTTTAAGCTGGTCCCACTGATTGCCGCTTCGGTGGCACTAATTGCCTGGAAAGGCGTGGCAATTTTTGGCGCCCAACGTGGGGCTAGCTTGTAAGAGGGGAGAGAGTAGAGAAAGTACTTGCATAGAAAAATATTGGTATTGATTGTTTTGCTGGTGGAAGTTTTTTTTTTGAATTTAATAATGGAGGTAAACCGTTTACTTTCGGACGAGTTGTCTTACGAACTATCGGTTCGTGGTGCACCCGATACGGGTACGGTAGCCGAAAAACGTGCACGGTTGCGAATCTTGTTAAGACAGGAGGGGGGGTTTTCTGTTCAAGGGAGAACTTGGCTAATAAGTCTACGGTTGGAGCTCGATCTTTGCGACGCCAAATTACAGGAGTTATCTCGGGCTGTCTCAGGAATTAATCTGAGTAACCTTTCGAATGAAATTTCAAGAATAGGGTCGCGTTTAACACATCTTATCGGAAGATTGCGGAGACTCAGTGTTGTCGAGGCTGAGGCCCTCGAGAGAGACCGTTTGTTAGGTAACGCGATAGCACTCGGGGATTCCCTGGAAGGAATGGTCCCTGCCGAAGTGCCTGCTGTACACGAGGTATCTTTAGTTGATGAACCTTTGCAACCTTCTTCAATCATTGACGATCCTTTGGTGCTATTACCTCAATTGGTTAGCGAAAACGCTGCTCTCTCATCTCAGACTCCACCTGAGATAGTCGTTGCTTCCAAAATTTCGAGTATGTCTCAACCTGAACCACCTCAGACATTCGATGCCAGAATTAGGGCCATGAGACTGGACGATTCGCTGCAAAGTACTCCACATATTCCCGAGAGTTCGAATGTTGGTCCGCGTATGTCTGCGAATTTCCAGGTACCGCTAACGCAAACTGCACCAGGTACTTGTGCCCAGTCAGAAGATCGCAGACAGGTTAAATTTTTCAAACCTCAACCCGAATTTTGACCTAATTTTGATTATCCATATCAACATTTCTCCGGGAATGAAGGTCGTGGATTTTGCGACGTACCCTGCGTCAGTCGACCCTATGAAACGGTAATGAGATGGAAATTGACTTTTACCGGAGAGTCAGGCGTGAATCAATTTCTTGAACGAGTAAGCGAACTTAGATTGGCTTCCGGAGTAAGTGAAGACCAACTTTTTAATTGCGCTGCATTGTTGTTTGAGGGCAACGCCTTGCAATGGTTTCGTGCAATTAGATCTTCCATAGGTACTTGGACCGAACTGGTGCTGGGGCTCCGTAAAACTTTTCTCTCGATGGATCATGACGAAGACGTATGGAATGATATACGTAACCGTACGCAGGGACCGGGAGAGAAAACCGCTATCTACGTGGCCATTATGTGGAACCTATTTGGCCGATTAAGTGAGCGACCTAACGAGGAGAATCAGCTTCGAATCATTCGTCGAAATTTGCTGGGCTCGTTTCAATCACAATTGGCGCTGAGACAGTTTAGCTCACTGAACGAGTTGGTCCACGCTTGCAGCGTTTTGGAGGACACTGAATCCCGGATTCAGCGGTTGAAACCTCCTCCAACTAGCGCCAGTCACGTGGTGGAGCCAGAATTCATGTTCAGGCGAGCACGCGCAACCACCTCCGCTGTTGCCGCTATTGAAGAATTAATACCCTCATTGCCCTCTAGTTCGAAGAAGGAGATGACCTGCTATAAATGTCACAGGAAGGGACATATAAGACGAGAGTGTCCCAACGCTGCCAAGGGCAATGAGCACCCGGAAAACCCGAGGCGGGGGAATTAATGCGCCGACCTTCTACCTCCGCTGAACAACAGTCGGCACTTACCTCAAAGAAAGTTCTCTTGGACTACATTATCTCTCACGCTAAAGCCGATCGCCGACCGTACTTACAAGTTTCCGTGCTAGGACATACCATTCTTGGCTTGTTGGATTCCGGAGCTACGGAAACCGTTGTTGGTCGAGAGGGATGGAGTTTGTTGGAAAATCTAGGACTTTCTTTGAATCGAGCAACAGCGACATCATGCTTTATGGCCAACGGTACTTCGAGTGTGGCGGTGGGGACCATCATGGTTCCATTCTTTTTGATTGACAGGTTTAGGTTGCTGAGGGTGCTGGTTGTTCCTGATTTGCCAGTTTCGTTAATTTTAGGTGTCGATTTTTGGATGGCCATGGGCATTGTTCCGGATTTGACGAGGGACGAGTGGCATTTCGGGACGATACCGCCAATTGCAACGATGGAGGGTTTGCAGGACGACCAGGATTTAACCCCGGAGCAGTCTACGCGGTTACGGTCGCTTGTCAATCGGAAATTTTTGGACATGGGTGATAATTTGGGGTTTACTAATCTGGTCGAACACGAAATTGTCACCGATTCCCCACCCATAAAACAGCGCTATTATCCGGTTTCGCCAAAACGACAACACCTGATTAACGAAGAGCTGCAGAAGATGCTTGATATGGACGTCGTGGAACCATCGAATAGTGCTTGGTCTTCTCCAATCCTGTTGGTACCGAAACGAGATGGGACATTTCGCTTCTGCGTCGATTATCGCAAGTTAAATTCTGTAACTAAGAAAGACGCTTACCCAATCCCGTACATTTCATCCATTTTAGACCAACTGAGAGACGCCAAATACTTGAGTTCTTTGGACATCAAATCGGCATACTGGCAAGTACCGGTCAAGCAAGCATCCCGGGAATTAACAGCTTTTACCATACCTGGCCGAGGGCTATTTCAATTTAAACGAGTTCCTTTTGGGCTCACGAACGCTCCCGCGACGTGGCAACGTCTCATAGATTCAGCCCTAGGAGCAGATTTACAACCCTACGTGTTGGTCTACTTGGACGACATAGTAATAGTTTCTGCAGACTTTGATACCCATCTGCGAGTACTAGGATCGGTATTCGATCGCTTAAAGGCTGCAGGACTGACCGTAAGTCGCGAGAAGTGTAAGTTTTGTCGGCCTCAATTGAAGTACTTGGGGTACGTAGTCGACCAACGGGGTTTGAGGGTGGATTCTGACAAGGTAGATGCTATTTTAAAATTGTCTCCTCCTGGTTCCGTAACGGAGATACGACGATTTATTGGTATGGCGTCATGGTATCGTCGCTTTATCCCGGATTTTTCCACTATCATCGCCCCATTGACAATTCTTACAAAAAAACAAGTCCCCTGGAATTGGAACTCTGAGTGTGAAATTGCTTTTTCAACTATACAGGAGAAACTTGTGGCGGCTCCGATTTTGACTTGCCCGGACTTTAACCAACCCTTTACTCTCCAAACAGACGCTAGCGCATATGGTTTGGGAGCTGTACTTACCCAAGAATTGGATGGTGAGGAAAAGGTAATCTGCTTTTTGTCCAGATCTCTCACAAAGCCCGAGAGAAACTATTCTACCACAGAACGGGAGTGCCTCGCTGTGATTTGGGCAGTGGAAAAACTACGACATTACCTGGAAGGAGTACATTTTACAGTCGTGACGGACCACTGGTCTTTGTTGTGGCTTAATCGCCTTAAGGAGCCAACTGGACGATTGGCGCGCTGGGCGGTGAGATTGCAACCCTACGATTATACGATCGTTCATCGAAAAGGCCGTGATCACGTGGTCCCGGACTTCTTGTCACGTGCGGTTCCGGAGATATCCGTTATTGCTCCTTTCGTTGCTGTTGGCGACTCTTGGTATTTGAGATTATGCAACAAAATCAAAGAAAATCCACTGAAGTTTCCTAAATTTCGCGTTGAAGGAGAGTCTTTATATAAATATGTAAAATGTGACATTCCGGAATTATCTCGTGGTGCAGACTTGTGGAAGCTTGTTGTTCCAAAAGAAAAACGAAAACAGCTGTTACGTGAGTCACATGACCAACCCACCTCTGGTCATGCTGGAACCTATAAGACCTTTTGGCGATTACATGCTAAATATTATTGGCAAAAGGAGTGACGTTACAAAATATGTTCGAGAATGTCGAGTATGCGCTCAACATAAACCCGAACAGAAAGCGCCGGTCGGATTGATGGGTTCCAGACCACTTCCTACTGGTCCATGGCAGGTTATCAGTTTGGATCTAGTTGGACCTCTTCCGCGAAGTTCTCGAGGACACACGCAAATTCTTGTTGTCACCGATTCATTTAGTAAGTTTGTTCTTTTGTTTCCCTTACGATCTGCTACTGCTAAGGCGATGAGCGAGCTTGTAGAACGACAAGTGTTTCTTTTGTTCGGTGCCCCTCAATATTTAATTTGCGATAACGGCGTGCAAATGCGTAGTCGCGAATTCCAAAACCTTTGTCGTAACTATGGAGTGAAGATATCATATACGCCTGTGTATTACCCAAGAGCCGACCCCACTGAACGAGTGAATCGTGTGGTAAAAACGATGTTATCTTCTTACGTAAAGGACAATCATCGCTCCTGGGATTGCTATTTGGCCTCTGTCGGTTGTGCTATTCGCTCTTCGAAACATGAGGTAACTGGTTTTACTCCATATTTTGTCAACTTTGGACGGGAACACGTTATAGTTGGAAACGAATACAATAAGAGACTACCCGACGACGAGCTCCCCGACACCAACGTCGCCGACGAGGTAGCCACCCGTCATCAAGGTTACCAATCAATGTTTAAGACCATTCTTGAGCGATTGAAAACAGCTCAAGAACGGAATCGACGACATTACAACCTTCGCCGCCGACCGCTTCATTTTGGGATTGGAGACCAAGTTTGGCGTCGGAATAAAGTAATCTCGGATGCTGCGAATGCTTTTAACGCAAAACTGGCTCCGAAATTTGTTGGACCTTTTTCTGAGGCTGAAAAACTTGGAAACTTGGTATATCGACTTCGCGATAATGACGGGAACATGTTGAGTGGGACATGGCATGTACAGGACTTAAAGCCGTATTTTCCTCCAGAACCAGGTGAGGACGTCGATGTAGATAATACAGAGTAGTGTTATTGTTGTCGCTAAGCTCTCTTGGCGGGGCTGAAGAATACGTCAAGACCTATTTTCTCGGGTGAGTGGTAAAAGTCCCTCGACGAGCCACAAGTGTCAAAATTTCCATCTTTACGACACACTACTACGCTATGCTAGGCAAAAGTTTGTTTGTAACTTCTGAATACCTCTGCGGTGAACTGGATTGTCATTATTTTTGTTGTTAATTGACAATTTCCAACCGTGGATTTTGGCATGTGGCGGCCTTACAGCGCAAAACATGTTAGTTTGATCAGAACTACATCTGATTAGGTTGACCGGACAACCTCAGGCTTCTCTTGAAATTTCTTCTCCATCTCTTCAATTGCCTTCTCCCCCTTCATCACCGGATGTTGGGAGTTTACAAAATTTCTCTTTATCTTTATCTCTTTACCTTTTCTTCTTTCTTTCTTCTTTTTTTGTTTCTTTATTCCTTTCCCTTCTCCCAGGTGGAAACAGTAAGTAAAATTTCGGAGAAACTTTACTTCGTCGAAGTAAAGGGGGAGTTTGTAACACTCAATTTTCCGGTTGCCGTATTATAGGCAGCAGTTAGTGCAACCCTGATTAATGGGTTGCATTTCTTCGCTTTTGAGTGCACCCAGTGGCGTGGGGTTTGGCACCTAAACTAGTTTTGGCCACCGAGCTGCTTTCACCTGGCTTTATCTCTCTAAAATCACTTCTCTCTTTTGACTGTTGCTTTTGCTAATCTTTCTTTCTAATTTCCTTTCATCCTTACACTTCCTTCGAGTCCACCTTGGTCGCATCGTAGCATATTTCGGGCACCCGCCTATGACTTCAGGCGCGGAATACAAAAAAGTCTGGACTGATAAGGCCTTATCAGTGCCTGCCCGAAAAGTTGGTCTTCTTTTTGAATATTGCGGTCAAGCAGTGACAATATCTTCATCACCGTGAAAACCAACCCCTGGTATAAGGTAGAGAATTACCGAACTCGTCTCGAGGATTTTTCCAGAGTGTTGGTGTGCCAACAGAACAAGCGTTCTGGAATTTGGGAACGCTTGTGGGCCGGAATTTGGCCGATTTAGGCATTCGCAGGTGAAAATTCGGTATGTAGCTATCTTAAACCGTAAATCAAAAACTCGAATTTTCCTTTTCTTTTCTTAGTTATCTGTCGCTACTTTCTCATCATCTCGAAAACATCCAAGATCGCTGGGGAAAAGACGTTCTACTTTTCCGCCGCTCCCCGTGGGTTTATTCTGGTCCCCTGTGACGTAGGCTTGGACGCCATCGCCTGAAACAGGAAACCCCTTTTGGATTCCCCTGGATTCCCCAGGACCCCCCTGGAACTCCACATCGCTTTTTTTTCGTACGCACCCGACTACCACTATAAGGTCAGAGATTAGTTATCCATCTGCCATCTCGCCAGATTTACTATTGCGCAAGACTTCTACCAGCATCAACAACCCGGCTTCACCGGAAATTAGAACCAAATTACAAGACATTACTATTATCCTTTATTAATCTTAAATTTCTCTTATATTTAATTTGCTCCTAAAGCTTTTACATTATTATTGTTATCAACGACAAACCTCTTGCCGGCACGCGGTTCTTTTTTTTTGTGTATTCCTTTTTTTATTGTATCTTGTTGTTTTTTTTTTAATATTATTATTAAATCCGTATTAGCAGGAGAAATCTCCATATTTCTTTCTGCTGCCTATCCCACCTTTAAGCTGGTCCCACTGATTGCCGCTTCGGTGGCACTAATTGCCTGGAAAGGCGTGGCAATCTTCCTGACAGTCAAAAATATGAGGAACCACGTGGGTTTTCATAATTATCATATCGCCCATTAACTTAAATTTTCAGTAATTTTCCATATCGCTCTCCAAATGTAAATTATCATAGTCAGTATTATATATTAACCAAAGTGTTAAATAAAATTCTTAAGTTAAAATGATCTTCGCAACAGAAGAAAATGGATTTGCTCGTTGGTAAATCACGTCTAGCAGCTTTGAACCATTGTTTTGGCCGTGGATCACTTCTGGGCACTGTCACAAATATTTTATTAGGTGCAGAAACAGTCGTGTTACAGAATCCCCGTATGGATAATGATAATACACAAATAAGCGACGAGGTGGTAGCGGGCGAGGTGTATACTTCACCGCTGCTGCTTAACAAGGAGGTGGCAGCGAGCAGGGTGTATGCCTCACCGTTGCTGCCTGCAACAAGACCCTACGTGGGAGAGACGACACCACGGAGGGAAAAAACTACCCGGTATCCGAGGAAACGTAGTGGCGCCGCCCAAAGGAAGATGCAGAGGGAGCGCCGGGCAGAAGAGGCCCGGGGCACCTATGCCGCTCCTGCAGCGGCTAGTAGCACAGTCGCGGGTTATGGGGGCAGACCTAGGGGTCACAATCGCCCTGACTATGAACTGCGACAAACGGCTTCAAAAAAGAGGGACCGATCCAACGGGTCGCACGGCCCCTCACCGGGAGGTAATCTCCCGAAGAGAAGGGTGCCCGAACCGAGGAAGGTTCCTGAATCAAGGAGGGTGCCTGAACCTAGTAGGGTGCCTAAACATAAAAAGGGAGAAAGGTCTGATGGGTCGCGTGGTTCTTCGTCGGGGAGCAATCTCCCGAGGGGGAAGACACCTGAACCGGGGGCTGAATCCTCTGCACCAAAAAGGTGGAATCAAATGCTCGTCAACCATCTCAGGGTGGCGATCATTAACAAACAGAGCTGGGACACCGACTCTTTGGGGCGGTTAACGGCTGAGCAGGCGGCGCTGGTGGAGGGCAAGCTAAAGTCGAGCTTGTGCAACATGTTGAGCGGCCCCGACGACGGTTGACCGGCCCCAACGTTCCGCGGCATAACGTACGCACAGGAGGTCTTAAAGATCAACTGTTCGGACGATACTTCTTTGGCCTGGCTAAAGACAACAGTAACGGAGCTCCAACCATTATGGGATGGAGCACGACTGGAAGTCGTACCGGCCGACCAACTGCCAAAGCTCACCAAGGCTACGCTCTGGATACCGGGCCCTCTGGTTGACAGGGACGTGATCTTGGGGGCTTTAAAGCGTCAAAACCCATGGGCCAAGGTGGGAAGCTGGATCGTTTTCCACGATGCCGTCAGGGATGCCCCACAGGGGCGTGCTCTGGTGTTTGGTGTGGTGGAGGACGTGAAGGCCGAACTCTTGGCGCGGGAAGGGAAAATATCCCTTATTTTTGACCAGCTAAAGGTGCGGCTTCATGGAGCCGGAGTTAGCGGTAGGCAGCTGCTGGAAGTCCCTCCACAGATGGAGGTTGACCGAAAATCACCTGACCTGCCGCAAGACAAGCCCACTACGGCAATAGAGGAACGGGAACCTGGGCCGCTATAAGTGAACCGGGCATCTCTCCCCATCTAGACACCTGCCATGGCAAACAAGGTAAATATACTACAAATAAACCTGCAACACTCTCGAGGGGCGACGGCCATGTTATGCCGACACCTCGACAGTGGGAAGGATACTATAGCTCTCATCCAAGAGCCCTGGTGCGTTAACGCCCGGGTCTGTGGGTTGGGCAATCTGAACGGTACTGTACATACCGCTTCTAACGTCAACAGGCCTAGGACTGCAATCTATGCTCCACGCCAACTACAGCCCAATCTGCTGACGCAATTCTGCACCGGGGACCTTACGGTCATACGGGTCGGCTGCGACATAGGAAGAGGCCAAGAGGATGTTATTATAGCATCGATTTACCTGCCCATCGACTCGCCCAGTCCGCCTCCTAGCAGGGAGATGATGGAGCTGGTGGAGTACTGTGAGACAGGAAAAAAGCACCTCTTAATTGGATGTGATGCCAATGCTCACCATATCGCGTGGGGGAGCACGGACAACAACAATCGGGGTAAGTAACTGTTGGAATACCTTTCTACCACTAAACTAGATATACTTAATAAGGGCAGCGAGCCCACCTTTGTGACGTCGAGATGCCAAACGGTAATTGACGTCACATTGGCATCGTTAGATATATCCAAATCAATCCTAGACTGGCGCGTGACATCGGATTTATCCATGTCGGATCACAGATGGATAAGTTTTACAATAAAGTGTTGTGCAGTGGACCTGAAACCGTTTAGGAATCCCAGGCGGACTGATAGGGACCAATTTATTAGGAACCTAAAGGTGGGCCTGGAGAACGGCCAACTGCCACAAGAGATAAGGACATCTGCTGATGTCGAACAAGGCGTTTCTGTCCTAAGAACCGCGATAGTTTCAGCTTTCGAGACGTCCTGTCCCCAGGGGAATCTGAAGGGTCGAGGCCGGGCAACACCGTGGTGGTGTGCCGAGCTGGATCGGATGAAAACCCGGGGCCGCAAACTCTTCAATAAGGCTAAGAAATCCAGAAGTGCAGAAGACTGGGAGGCTTGTAAAAAGCACCAGAGACTGTACAAAATGGAAATAAGACAAAGACAACGCGATGCATGGAGATCCTTTTGCAGCGGAGTCGAATCCACTGCATCAGCCGCCAGGCTGATGAAAATTTTATCTAAAGATCCTAATCAACAACCGGGCAGCTTAAAGCGGGGAGATGGATCCTTTACTTCCACCCCTGTGGAAACTGCCCACGAATTGCTGATAACACACTTCCCGGGATGCACCCTGGTATCTGATCATCGATGGCCGGACTCCGCTGCTCCGCAGCCCTGTGAGGGGGACTGGGGAGTGGCGGCCCAAGTCGTGGACGCCAGGAGGGTGAGCTGGGCCATAAACACCTTCCTCCCATTCAAGTCTCCGGGTGTGGATGGCATATATCCGGCGCTGCTTCAGTGGAGCCTGGATGTTTTGCTGAACGACCTGGTGCGAATCTTCCGCGCGTGTATCGCTTTGAGATACATACCGCTGGAGTGGAGGGAAGTAAGAGTAATTTTTATACCAAAGCCAGGTAGAGCGGACTACTCCCTGGCAAAATCATATCGTCCGATCAGCTTAACATCGTTTCTTCTAAAAACGCTGGAGAGATTGTGCGATAGAGAAATCAGAGATGTAAACCTACGGGAACATCCATTGCACCCCGGGCAACATGCTTACCTCCCGGGTAGATCCACTGAGTCGGCGCTGCACGCTGTTGTGACGCGGCTAAAAAGATCCCTAGAGAGTAAGATGTCAACCTTAGGGGTATTTATAGACATCGAGGGAGCTTTTGATAAAGCAACCTTTGAAAGTATAGGACTGGCTCTGGCAAGGCGTAATGTTTCGCCAACCTTGATGGGTTGGATTGAACACATGCTGAAATACAGAGCGGTACAAGTTAGTGTTGGAGATCTGGTTTCGAGAGGTGTGGTGAGCAGGGGGTGTCCTCAGGGGGGTGTTTTGTCCCCGCTGCTATGGGACATAGTAGTGGATGACCTCTTGCGGCGCCTCAACGATGCAGGTTTTCACACAATTGGATACGCAGATGATATAACAATTCTGCTAACTGGGAAGTTTGAGAGTGTTCTCAGCAATTTGATGCAGACAGCACTGGGCATACTTGACAAATGGTGCAACGAGAAAAACCTCTCCGTTAACCCTGCAAAGACGGAGATGGTTCTGTTTACACGAAAAAGAAAGATGGGAGATATAAAGGTCTTAAAGGTACCCAACTCCACCTGGCAAAGGAGGTCAAGTATCTGGGAATAATACTTGACAGTAAACTCAGCTGGAGCAAACATCTGGAAGTAAAAACAAGCAAAGCATGTGCGACCTTTTGGCAGTGTCGTCGGGTTGTGGGGAGGGCATGGGGCCTCACCCCGAAAATCCTTTTATGGATCTACAAAGCTGTCATTAGACCTATGTTTTGCTATGGTGCTCTCGTTTGGTGGCCCAGAACCAAACAGAAGAATGAATTGATACGCCTCAACCATTTGCAGAGACTGGCATGTCTTGCGGTGACAGGCGCTATGAGATCTACCCCAACTGCTGCCTTGGAGGTGGTGCTATGCATGACCCCACTCGACTTGTTCGTGGAGGCGTCGGCTCTGGCCACGGCACTGAGGCTGCGGAATGGAGGAATGTGGCAGGAGAGGGGTAGGGGAACCCGACACGGGGCAGTGCTGGATGGGGCGATTAAGAGATCACCCATCATGGGTGCTGAGATCGACCGGGTAAGAGCAAAATACTGTTTTGCCAGAACCTACACCATTGCGATAGAAACTACAAGTAAGACAACGCCGGATATCTGTATATATACAGACGGCTCAAAAACCAGTCAAGGATCCGGCTGTGGAATATTTTCTGAACAGCTGGTTCTTGGCGAAAGCCTAGCTTTTGGAACCCATGCCACTGTCTTTCAGGCAGAGGCAATGGGAGTAATCCGGGGAGCCACTATAGTTGCAGAACGCGAGATATGCAACAAACGAGTGCAGATTCTCACGGACAGTAGAGCGCTGCTGCTGGCTCTCGGCGGGACCTGTGTCACGTCGAGGCTGGTATGGCGGTGCCACCTGGTTCTTGAGAGGATAGCACAAACAAATGCCGTTGAACTCATATGGGTCAAAGGGCATTCTGGAATACAGGGAAATGAGAAAGCGGATGAGCTGGCGAGGCGGGGGTCGAATAGCCCTTCGACAAGACCGGAACCGGTTGTGCCCTTGTCCATGGCAACCCTCAACTCCCTTATAAAAACGGATACCCTGAAGAGTTACACCGACAGATGGGTATCGATGGAAAGTTGTCGACAAGCTAGGGCCGCTATCAAAGCACCATGCCTGAAGACTGCAAAGTTTTGCCAACACCTGTCCAGGGACGGCTTGCGAAAGCTAGTGGGAATATGGACAGGACACTGCAGGCTAAATGGGCACCTACACAGAATGGGAGTCGTCACAGACCCCACGTGTCGCGGTTGCAATGAAGAGGACGAGACGGCGGAACACGTGTTGTGTCACTGTCCGGCGCTCGCACCAATTAGAGGATCCATACTGGGGGACTTCTGGCTGAGTATGGCCAGCATTGCCGATACCCCACCGGGTCTGGTCCTCAGGTTCGTCGAGAAAATCGGCTGGACTGAGGGCTGAACTGGGAAGGGGGAGCGGCAAACTCGAGGGGAGGTACAATGGGCCCACCTGTGTGCCTAAGTGCCGGTGGGGTCCTCTGGACCCCACACCCTCAACCGAAATCCAGAATCCAGAATCCAGTCGTGTTACTGCATCTTGGTACAAAACACCATTTATACCCAGTTTTTTTCTCCATAACCAACTCTTAAACCGCCCTAGACTTCGAACACGTGCATCGCCAAATGCAACCAAGCGTACCCAACGAACAAGTGACGTCAGCGCTCCGCGTTGCTAGCCAGTCAGCGTTTTAGCGCGTTCAAACTTTAAGTGAAGATTTATTATGTAAAACTTCATCACATTTAAAAATAAAAAAACGCACGTACATTTTACAATGCTTACTTGCATTTAAGCAACAATTTGAAAAATTGGCATACACCCACTCAGTGACGCGGAAAGCTAACTGCTAACCGGTCACTGCCGTCTCACCAAGCAGTTAAATGTGCTGACTCATGTGCTGACTCACCAGCAACAAAGCTAAGAACTGTACATCACCGTTGGTTGCAACTAAAGGTAACAACCTCACTCAACAGGGTAGTAACCCTCATCAAATCCCGTTTATGGCCTCCTGACCTCTAACACGGCTATCCTGCGGGTATGAGTCCCTGCATACCCTCTAAATCATTAACATTATTAGCAATCAAATCATGTTTTCAAAGCAAAAATTATCTTCGGTCTCAAATATCCTTGGTCTAAATTGTCCTTGGTCTAAATTCCTTGGTCTAAAATATCCTTGGTCTAAATTGTCCTTGGTCAAAATTTTTTGGTCTAAAATATCCTTGGTCTGTATGTTGGATTTTCTGGATTTTTGGTTGAGGGAGTGGGGTCCAAAAGACCCCTCCGGCATTTAGGCACACAGATGGGCCCATTGTACCTCCCCTTGAGTTTGCCGCTCCCTCCCCAGTTCAGCTCTCAGTCCAGCCGATTTTCTCGAAGAACCTGAGGACCAGACCCGGTGGGGTACCGGCAATACTACCCATACTCGGCCAGAAGTCCTCCAATATGAATCCTCTAATTGACAGTGCCATAGTACGTGTTCCGCCGTCTCGTCCTCCTTATTGTAACCGCGACACGTAGGGTCTGTAACGACTCCCATTCTGTGTAAGTGCCCATTTAGCCCTCAGTGTAGCTGCAGCGACACAAAAATTTGTAGTAATTCCCACATAGCGTTGCGTCAGCGTCGCGTCGCGGCAGCCCATGTTAATTTCAGAAACGAAACGTTAGTGAGAGCACGATCATCTAACAAGAAGCACGGGTACAATGAGTTCATCTAGTGATGATAATGTATTTGCCGTTGCGGTCTTATTAACTGAAAAAAAGAAACGATTTCTTAAAAAAGTAGACAACTTCAAGCTCAAAACACCAAACTTAATGTAAATGAGAAAAAAGATTATATTTTAAAATAGATATTTATAATTGGCGCTGTTGTAATTCTAATTGTATTTATAGTAACCCCAACGCTGTTCCCCCGAGTCCTCCTCACAGAGCTGCGGAGCATCAATGATCGGATACCAGGGTACAGCCCGGGAAGTGTGTTATCAACAATTCGTGGGCTGTCTCCACAGGGGTGGAAGTAAAGAATCCATCTCCCCGCTTTAAGCTGCCCGGTTGTTGATTAGGGTCTTTGGATAGTATTTTCATCAGCCTAGCGGCTGAGGCAGTAGATTCGACTCCGCTGCAGAAAAATCTCCATGCATCGCGTTGTCTTTGTCTTATTTCCATTTTGTACAGTCTCTGGTGCTCTTGACAAGGCCCCCAGTCTTCTGCACCTCTGGAGTTCTTAGCCTTATTGAAGAGTTTACGACCCCGGGATCTCATCCGATCCAGCCCGGCACACCACCACGGCGTTGCGCGACCCCGACTCTTTGGACTCCCCCGGGGACAGAACGTCTCGAAAGCGGAAATTATCGCGGTTCTTAGGACAGAGACGCCTTGTTCAACGTCAGCAGCTGCCTTTACCTCATGTGCCAGTTGGCCGTTCTCCAGATCCACCTTTAGGTTCCTAATAAATTTTTCCCTAACGGTCCGCCTGGGATTCCTAAACGGTTTCAGGTCCACTACACAACACTTTATTGTAAAACTTATTCACCTGTGATCCGACAAGGACAAATCCGATGTCACGCGCCAGTCTAAGATTGATCTGGATATATCTAACATGCCAATGTGACGTCAATTACCGTTTAGCATCTCGACGTCACAAAGGTGGGCTTGCTGCCTTTGTTAAGTATATCTAGTTTAGTGGTACAAAGATATTCCAACAGTGACTTAGCCCGATTGTTGTTGTCCTTGGTCTAGAATGTTGGCATCAAAAACACTAAACACATCAAGTATTTGTTACAAAAAATCAAAGTTTTGGTGTAACTTCGAAACCCAAAATCTTACAGTCTAGCCAAAAGATCTCCAAAAAAGAACTGCTGGAACTCCAAAGTGTCTTGGTAACAATAAAACAAAAGAAAGCCTTGCTCCCCAAAATAATTTCATACATAAAAAGTACATCTTTCCAACAGCTATTACTGCAAAATTAGAAACGGGTAAAAAACAGGAAAACAGGCTATCCGTTTCAAAAAAAAAAATTCACATATATCGCATATAACGCAATGTTCATTTACGTATTGAAAATAATGAAGCAGTTATGTAATAAGACACTAGTTCATCTCAGTTGTCCATAGCTCTCGACAAAAGTGAAAACTGCATTTAAACAAGAGTGTCCGGCTGATTCTGTTCTTAAAACCTGCCTGTCAGTACTTTTTTTAGAGTGATATAATTTATAGTCACCTTTGCGATTAGTGACATAAAGTCCCTGTAAGCTTTTAGCCCTTGATAAGGCCACATAAACTAAACTAACCTCGTGAGATTTTAAATATTCGTATACGATTATATCGTAAGTGCGACCCTGAGATTTGTGAATTGTCATTGTCTTTGCAGGTACGATCGGAAATGGTTTCCGTCTAACCTTCATAAGATTTGAACTAATAACCGCTTCGCGACGAATGATTGGAGTCCAACATTTCGGGAAATTGAAAGCAGATGAATTATGTTCATATTTTACCCGTAACATATTTCCTATATTAAGATCGCTCAATCGCTCAATAAATGTTGGACTTTTGTGGAGTCATCCGTATAGTATTCAATGTGTCGAAGATATCCAAACAAACCATTAACAATTTTATCACCATAAACGGACGGATTTCTAGCCGAGTTATTTAAAACGTAGAAAAAAAAATCCAAATGCTTCTTGAATTGATGAAAACTTTCTATGATCGGCGTGTAAGAAACTAATTCTGGTACTTCCGGTTTAGACCGGAAGTAGACCAACTTTTGATTTTTAAATGCAAACATACCTTTTTTAATACTCTATCTGATAGAAGGAGTTTACCTGATTTCAAAAATGTATTACACTTATCGCTTTTCTGCTAAAAATTGGTTCAGGTCTTCATTTCCAATGCAACTGTTTCACCAAAACGGACGGATTTCTGACAGAGTTATTTAAAAACGTAGAGAAGAAATTATAAATTCTTGAATTGAGGACGAATCTCTATGATCGACGGGTAAGAAATTATTTTTGGCATTTTCGGTTTAGACCGGAAGTAGACCAACTTTTGATTTTTAAATACAAACATATCTTTTTTATTGCCCTATCTGATAAAAGGAGTTTTCCTGATTACAAAAATGTATTGACCATATCGATTTTCTGGTCAAAATTAGTTCAGTCCATTTCTAATGCAACTCTTTCACCAAAACGGACGGATTTCTGGCCGAGTTATTTGAAGACGTAGAGAAAAAACTCCAAATTAATGCTTCTTGAATTGAGGAAAAATCTCCATGATCGGCATGTAAGAAACTAATTCTGGCGTAGAGATTCTTCCTTAATTCAAGAAGTATTTAGAGTTTTTTCTCTACGTTTTCAAATAACTCGGGCAGAAATCCGTAAGTTTTGGAGAAACAGTTGCATTAGAAATCAAAGCCTGAACCAATTTTGAGCAGAAAAGTAATAAGTGTAATTTTTGTAATCAGGAGAACCTCTTTAAACAGATAGGGTAATAAAAAAGATAAGTTTGTATTTAAAAATCTAAAGTTGGTCTACTTCCGGTCCAAACCGGAAGTGCCTAAAATAATTTCTTACCCGTCGATCATAGAGATTCTTCCTCAATTCAAGAAGGATTTAGAATTTCTTCTCTACGTCTTCAAATAACTCGGCTAGAAATCCGTCCGTTTTGGTGAAACAGTTGCTGTAAAAATGAAGACCTGAACTGATTTTTAGCAGAAAATCGATAACGTTAATACATTTTTGTAATCAAGTGAACCTCTTCTATCAGATAGGACAATAAAAATGGTATGGTTGCATTTAAAAATCAAAAGTTGGTCCACTTCCGGTCCAAACCGAAAGTGTCAGAATTAGTTTCTTACACATAGATCATAGAAATTCTTCTTCAATTCAAGAAGAATTCAAATTTTTTTCTCTACGTCTTCAAATAACTCGGCTAGAAATCCGTCCGTTTTTGGTAAAACAGTCTGTATATTTTGAGTCGACAAAAAGTTGCTTAAAAAATTATTCTGTGGGGGTTTCCGGACTAAAAGCTGGCAAAAAAAACATATTCTTGAAGCGTTAATTTGGATTGTAACCCTCTTAATACCCTGTAAAGAACATGAATGTAATAAAGAAAAAATTTTGTCGTTGTGTCAAGATATATTCTAAAACTAAGAAGATGACTCCAAAAAATGTTGCATTGGGTTTGATATTCCACCAACAAACCAGATCAAAAAAAAATTTTGAGGTTCTGGATCAATGCGGACATTCTATATCATACAAAGACGTATTATCGGTACCTACGAAACATAATTGCTCAAGAAAATTGTGAAACTTGTTTATTTCGTTAGGTATCCAGTAGAATTAGTCATCGTGCAAACATAGAAGATCGCCGAGCGCGGGGATTGGTGGGGCTCTTGCCCCACCAATTGATCGAGCGCGTGACTTTGCTCTGCATATTATAATTTTTTGTCAGTTAATTACTAACTACAAAAATACAATAAAAGCAGGTTTCTAGTCACAAAATATGGAACAACAAACTCCATCAAACCGTTTTGGAATTGATAGTTTAGTTTTCAAAATAATCGAAGAGAAACAACAAAATGGAACAAAATGACTGAATTCGCAGCCGGTTTAGAACGGAGATACAAGCTTATAAAAGTTTGAAGTGGCTAAATGGAGGGTCTGGGAATCAAAACTCAATAATTTTTTAAGCAAAAGTTCCTACAGTGAAATTATTGACCTTTGGGCACCACCTCATGCATATAACTCAAAAATTTTGCATAGCGCCCTTTTGCAAAGGACGATTTTTTGACGAATTCAGTGGTGTTATCCCAGGGGCAGAAGCTTTTATTTTGGGGGGTTGTCAGCTTTTAGTCACGTTTAAGCGCGATTTGCTCTCTACGAATACATTGAAACCTCCCTTAGGCGGACAGCGACGGTCATCGAAAATTTGTCCGGTCAAGAGAGGTGTCCGTTTACGAGAGGATCAAACTACATATGTATTATATCCGGACAGATCTGTCGCATGTCGCCCATTAGTATTTTCAATACTAAAAATAGCACTATGGTAAAAGAAAACAAACAAATGTTATAAAGTAACAAAAAAAAGAAAAAAGAAAATAATAAAATGATCAAAAAATAATATCGACGGAATTTATTAATTCAACCAAAGCAAAAGAATCAACAAAAACACTGATCTGGACTTAAATAAATTGTCAGGATTTATTCAAGCAACTATTCAACTCAATATACAATTTACAACTCGCTTTTGGACTTATCTCTTACGAACTCTCTTATCGGAAACACCAAATTTCCCAAACATCCTTAATTCTTCCCTACCAAAATATCTCTTCATCCAATGACATTTGTCACGCTCCATTCCTGTATTCCATCGGAGGCGATTTGACAACACCTGAAAAAGTGATTTTTGCCTTGGGAAATTTACTTAGTCTGTTACCTCTTATTTTTCTCTTTGCTCTCTTCGACCTACTGATGACTGTGCCATTCGCATTTGGTGGAAATTTAATGAGATTCATGCACTTATCCATTTGAGGTTATGTTGGTTTGTTTACGTTCCGTTGGGACGAGGACCACGTGACGATAAGTACGTCAGTGGCGTAGCTTCAAAACCGTTCTAAGGAGCCTTAATATTAGCCTCCCAATTTCCACCATTTCCACTTTGTGCAGTCACAGTTATCAATAGGTTTGTTTATGTTCTTTCCTACTTCTATTCTTATAGCAAAATTCACGCGTGGCCTATTTTATGAACAGTACACAAGGCAAATATTACCTACCGGCGCTTATGGATTTTGGCTAAACAATCACCTTTTTCCTCTTCCTTATCAGTGCTTGACTCTTCCTTTTCCTAAATTTCGGAGTAGAGAACCGACTGTGTTAGAGGACACATCCTTTCTGATTTTTACGCCAATAATAAGTGGAACTTTAACAATCGAGTATATTGTTAGCTTCTGGATAAGAAGGGTTAACTTCACTTAAAAGGCGAGTGTGCAATTTTGTATTCCAAGTTTGGGGAATCAAAATTTATCGTTGGTAACGGATTAAACACGTTAAATTTTTCGAAAGGTATGTAGAAGCCCTCTATAACGCTCCTGTTCTTTATTTTCTTTTCCTTTCACTCTTAGTTAGGCATCAAGTAACGCCAAACGCCTGAGCTTTAAGCTCCAACACAAGCGTCTCTCCACGGGCCAGCTTCCTGACAACCAGCGGTTTTTCCCTTTTCTCTTCTTCGAGCATTCCGAGCGTGTTGAAGTTTCCGGAGGGTCCGGATAGAGTATCGGGACAACCAGCCGACCAGCTACTCATACGTCCAGCGACCACCAGAGAAAGCAAGGTCATAATAGTCATAATTCTTTAACGCTTTTTTATGTAATTTTACTTGTTCACATTTCTTCTATAATCTTCGATCACGCTCTATCTCATTCTATCAACCTATAGTTGCTATTTGTAAACCTCTTTTTCTCAATATCATACCTCTGTGCCAATCCGGGTGTTTAGATTCTAGTATTAAATCAACTACACTAGGTAGTTATTAGATTAAGTTTTGTTTGCATTTTTTTTTATTATTAATATAACCCACACATTATTAGCCTCAATCAGCTTTTCTTTCCCCACGATTTTGTCACCCTTGAGGGTTTTAAGAGAGAACAACCGTGACACATTCAAACAGACAAACGGACAAAATCATCCACCCAATCGCATACAAGTGATCAGACATGCAAAAAGTCACGTTCGCACTTTCCCACGAGCACACCACCCAGAAGCACACATGTGTTCTGATTTTAATATTCCAATTTTACCCTGTACCTTATGATTTCCCGTTCGCGTATTTCCATAGTGTACTATTGTGCAGAGCAGGCCGCTGTCTGGACTGCAGTAGGGTATGTATTACCTTACGCCGCATCCGCCATTACAATCTGTACTGCAATGCAGACATCAACTTGCTCTGAAAGAGAGTATACTGTGTAATCATCAACGCGGCGTTATTTACTACAAACTCTACTCGAACGCAGAACTTCACTTACGCGCGGCTACGCACTCCTTACTTTTCCGCTTAGGTCCTGTGCGTCGCAGTTAAGGCTATACTACTTGTTATATTTAATACCAATTTCTCGCTGTTTTTAAACACGGATATTTTCAAAACTATTTGACATAGGCTAATAGCACTTTTTTTCATGGTAGCTTTATATATCACCTACTTCCTTATCTAAGCCAGCTTCGAAAAGATGCAGCCATTTTCGAGTAAATAAATTATAAAATGGTAAAAATATCGCACTTATTTTGTTGTCTACAATGGTGATTAAAAAGGCAGTAGCTAAAATAAAACCAGATACGGAAGTGATTACAACCTTTGAGTAGAAGACGCTAGTAAAAAAAATTGGATGGTTTATAAAAAAAAATAAAAAATGTGTATAATATCGGCACTCTTTGCCGCATCTGATCCGTACTGAAATTTTCTTTCTCTCACATACTATCTCTCTTGACGGTCGAGCCTCAACCAAATCAGTTGAAGATTGAGTTACACTATTCAGTTCATTTGTGTTTTGTTTATCAATCGGCGCTATATCCAGTGTCACCGGTATTATAAATATTGGCTACCTGAATGAAATTTTCCAGATTGAGTGTTGAGTCCATGTTAGAAGCAGGAAAACAAGAATTCAAAATTGCGATTAAAACTGGAAAAGTAAATGAAAATAATTTGCCGCTTATAACAGTTATAGCAGATGGAGCTTGGTGCCGGAGGTCATATCGCACCAATGGGGTACTTGCCTCATGTTTGGAAAATATAATATTTAGAAAATGTAGGCGATTTCATTAGACCCGTATTTTTTTATTTGGTTCTAGGGTCAATAATCAACGGGTCAATATTACGCCCAGAATAATTTTTTTAATTTTTGGATTGGCAGATTTGTGACGTAGGCGATCCCGGCTCGACATAGTTCTCAAAAAAATCGTATAATGGCGCTTTACTCAGATTTCTTATAGTGTACCTATATAATAGTTAGATAAGAGTAGGGAAAACAGCGTGATCCATTTTGATTGGTTGGATCAATTTTTGCATGGCTTGCTTTATTTAACGAAAAACAAAAGAGGTAATAATTTGCCAAGAAGGAAGCTGTCGCTGTCACAATCCTGTCAAAATAATTTCAAATCGTAATAAGAAGATGATAAGAACATAGGCAATGACTGGATATAGCGCAAGGAGATGCAAAAATAGATCGGAACAGGGATTTGTATTTAAATCAGTTCCTACCAATGAACATAAACGGGCCTTATGGATCAGAAATCTTAGAACGCAATTAGTAAAAAAATGGGCAAATTGGCGAAAAGCATTTTGCTATGTCTGAGTGGATAATTTTCGTTGAGAAATTAATTCCTAATGCAGTGCCCACAATCAGTAAATTTGATGCAAATATTTTTGAAGTTTTGAATACTGTCATCAAAACAGTGTCGCCAACATTAGGAAAAAATGGAACTAAAAATGACATTAATTTGGATCAAAAATTGATGACAGATGAAGCTATTTTCCCTACTCTTATCAAACTATTATATAGGTACACTAATTCCTTATAAATCGAATGACAAACAGCTGTACACATGTGGCGCCCTCTGCTAGCAGCCCAGCATAGTAGCCAAAAACAAGAGTCTATTCAATATAGGTATGAGTCTTGGATACGGGGATCCAATACGTCATCAAAAACAAAAATTGCAAATATTTACAAAAATATGAAATAAAAAAATGGGAAAATAGTTATTTCTTCCCAACCGGGAATAAAGTGCCACTTTATTACCGGGGAATAAAGTAAAAAAAATTTGTGAAAAAAGTTTTGTATGCATCTCTGGAATAAACATCGTTAATCCCTCGAATGAAAATGCCCTCGGCTTCGTCTCGTGCATTACTTACATTCTCGGGATTAAAATCGGTGTTTATTCCCTTGCCTTTGGCTATAGGTAAACTGTAGCCATTAACCCGGTCCAGGGGAAACCAGAGCCTTTTTTCTGAATCCACCTGGGACAAATCTCGACAGGCGCGTTCACGTCGCGAGGGTGAGCCCGTTTCAAGAGAAACGGTGGCCAAGTTCTGTCGGGGACCCAGTACAGCGGGGTATATTGCTGTCCCCTGCCCAGGGATACGGGTGAAGACCTCAACGGCAGCGAAGGCGGAGAAGAAGGACTTTGGTACGACGGAGCTGGCGGAAGGGGCAACCCATGCTGTTAGGGATAATATAAAGCACATAGGACACGTCGGTCTCCATGTTAGGAGCGGTACTCCGACAGCGTCTGTTCTCCAAGTAGGAGCGGCTGAACAAGCACAGTTAGGAAAGCAACGGGAAACTACCTGACTTACAAAATCCCCAAGAAATCATAATGGAAACACAAAATAAAACAAAGGTCCTCAGTCCTGGGCACCCCTTAAGTGGGGAGAGGTTGCTAAGAATCCCCCTTGCGATAAATAAAAAAGTAAAAGAGGGATCCAAGGAGATCCTAAAAATAAACCAAGAAAAACGAATTGGCACATGGAATGTGCAAAGCATGTACCAGGCCGGAAAAGCGGCAAACATAGTAAAAGGGATAAAACGCCTTCAGATTGACATACTAGGATGCAGTGAAACAAGATGGCCAAACTCCGGCAACCGCATCATAGACGGACACCACATATACTTCTCCGGAGATAACACCACTAAAAACAAAAACGGAGTCGCAATAATACTCAATAGTCACACAAATCAGGCCGTAAAAGGTTTTATCCCTATCTCAAATAGAATAGCAATAATTAAAATCAATGCAAGACCATTCGACCTAAATATTATTCAATCGTACGCACCAACATCTGAAAGCACTGAACGAGAGGTCGAGGAATTCTACGACCAACTCAGAACTGCCCTAAAATACACAAAAAAGGAAGAGGTGAATATATTGCTAGGAGACATGAACGCTAAAGTGGGACAAGGAAAGGTCGAAGACGTGGCAGGCTGCTTTGGATTAGGCATAAGGAACGATAGAGGCGATCGCCTGATAGAGTTCTGCCAGGAAACGGAATTTACAATTATGAACACCTATTTTAAACTACCCCCACGAAGGTTATATACTTGGAGATCTCCGGCCGACAACTACCAGAGAATAGTAAGAAACCAAATCGACTATGTAATAATAAATAGAAGATGCAGTCAGATCTGTCAAAACCTACCCAGGTGCCGACATACCATCGGATCACAATCTTCTTATGGCGCGCATCAAACTAAGACTGAAGAAAATAACCAAGAGGAGACCTCCAAAAAGAGCGGACCTGCAGAAACTCAAACAAGACAACGTACTACATAAAACTAAAGATAGGATAAACAGCGAACTCACCACTATCTCTGAAAATACCAATTCTGAAACACAAATAGAAGACTTATGGAATAAAATAAAAACATCCATAGTATCGGTTACAGAAGAAGAACTAAAACCGGAAAGAACAGAAAGAAGACAAGAATGGATGACAGATAGCATAATAAACCTCATGGAAGAGAGAAGACAATACAGAAACAAAAACATAGAAAAATACAAAGAACTACACAAAAAAGTAATTAAGGCAATTAAGGAGGCTAAAGAACAATGGCTACAAGGAAAATGTGCTGAAATTGAAATACTGCAGGCAAAGCACGATAGCTTTAACCTTCATAAGAAAATAAAGGAAGCAACAGGAAGTAATCAAAGAAGGAGCGGGAGCACAATCTTGGACTCAGACAATAATATCATTACAGAAATTGACCAGAAGCTTTCAAGGTGGAAACAATATATGGAGGAGCTCTTCGAAGATGCAGATGTGAATAACGATGCAACTATAACACCCGGCGACGAAGGACCTGTTATTACTCAGGAAGAAGTGGAATCTGCTATTAAACTCTTAAAAAACAACAAGACTCCAGGACCTGATATCGTTCACGGAGAAAATCTCAAACTACTTGAACGCGAGCAAGTGACATTGCTAACTACGCTCTTCAACAAAATATATGCAGGCGGCCAAATACCAAATGACTGGCTAATATCAACATTTATTCCACTTCCTAAAAAGCCAAACGCAACAAAATGCTCTGATCACAGAATAATCAGCTTAATGAGCCATGTTCTAAAAGTATTTCTCAACATAATACAAACTCGCATATACAGAAAACTAGATGATAACATTATCAATACACAATTCGGCTTCAGAAAGGGACTAGGCACTAGAGAGGCGTTATTTTCCATACAAGTACTTATACAACGAGCACGCGATATCGATGCAGATGTCTTTACATGCTTTATCGATTTCGAAAAAGCATTCGACAAAGTCCAACATAATAAGCTCATCTCAATCCTACGGGAAACAGGAGTCGACGATAGAGATACAGCTGTAATAGCAAAGCTATACCTACAGCAAAAGGCCAGGGTTCAAGTAGAAGATCAAACATCAGAAGAGTTTAGAATAAAAAGAGGAGTTCGGCAGGGCTGTGTGCTATCACCGATTCTATTCAACGCCTACTCAGAACACCTTTTTAAAGAGGCCCTAGATAACGTAGAGGAGGGTCTTGTAATAAACGGCGAAACGATAAACAATCTAAGATATGCTGACGACACGGTTCTGATGGCTGATAGTGCTGAGGGACTGCAAAGACTGATAGACTGCATAACACCAGTATGCGAACGATACGGTATAAAGCTGAATTGCAAGAAGACTAAAATCTTAACAATCAGTAAAAACCACATCGATAATCTCCAGTTTACCGCCAACAATACAGTTTTTCCAATTGTCGAGTCAATCACTTATTTGGGATGTACCCTAAATAAAGATTGAGATCATTCCCGAGAAATAAAATGTCGAATCGAAAAGGCGAGAGGTGCATTCAACAAGATGAGAAGCATCCTATGTAACTTAACTCTCAGCATTCATACTCGAGTTAGGGTCCTAAAATGCTACATAATGTCAGTTCTCCTGTATGGGGCGGAAGCCTGGACCCTCTCTGAAGCATCCTACAGACGAATAGATGCATTTGAGATGTGGTGTTATCGCCGTATGCTCAGAATCTCATGGGTTCGCCACATCACAAATGAGACGGTAAGGGAATAAACATCGATTTTAATCCCGAGAATGAAAGTAATGCTCGAGGCGAAGCCGAGGGCATTTTCATTCAAGGGATTAACGATGTTTATTCTAGAGATGCATACAAAACTTTTTTCCCAACCGTTTAAGTTAATAATAATAATAAATTAGAGAAGAAATAATTGTTATAATTGACAGATACCTAAATAAAGTTGGCTGACGGTTATTATGGAAACGAGTTTCTTTATGTTATATCCGCATTTTTTTTACTTTATTCCCGGTTGGGAAGAAAAAATATTTAAGCCTCTTTTAGTTATTTGCATGCATCTAGAGAATAATAATATTGTTCTTTGTTGGAGCATTTGCTCCTCAATTTGTTGGGGGGAAAAATGATTTTAAAAAATTCGATTTCGAAAAAATGATACATAGAAAAAAATTTTGTTTTGATGAGTTCTACCACTGGTTAAAATTAATGTACTTATTTCGGTTACACCCTGTATAGGCAATCTATAGATTTTTCTAATGACGTGCAAAATGAAAGAAATTTAAAAAAAATATAACTAATAGTGTCAAACATGTTTTCGATGACCATGACTCTTGTGAGAAATATTTTTGCAAAGGGCGTAAACCAAACGAGAAAAATTTAATTCCTCTTATGAAAGACTGGGACCTCTTCAATGATATTATATCCTCTACCAATAGACTGGCGAATTTTATTGCTTATTCTTTACATTGAAGAAAATTTTTGAAACATTATCCCCTTGAACAGTAGCGGCTAGCTTGTTGTTTATTTAACTTGTGATAAGGTATGAGTCAGCGATCGGTCGGCATCATCAATGAAGTCTCGATCCCAAATAATTTTGACTTACACCTTTTCGCGTGGTGGCCAATTCACTGAACAATTAGAAATCCGATTTAATTGTTGCGGGAAAAATAGCCTCTGTCACCGTGCTAGCTAAGCAGTCGTTGAGTAAAATACCTCAGGGTAGGCGATAAGTTTGGAAGTAGTAAGGAGGAAAAGAGCAAGAAAGAAAAAGATTGTACTTACGATTTAATATTAACAAAACAAAACAAAGACACAAAACACATACCCAGAAAACACATAAAGATGAAAGAGGAGGTGGGCTAGGGCTGGACCACCACGAGTAGCTTGAGGATGAGAGAAAAAGAGAAGAGAGCGAACACCCCCTGAGTTGGGCTTTTTATACCCTGGTCGTGGCGAAAGCGCAAGCGCCTCGCTCCAGGAACCTTCGCACCCAAAAGTCCCTAGAACGACGCAAAAGGCCCAAGCCTACGTCGGGGTGGATTCAATTTCTGGCGGTGTTTCGTTGCCTTACGGGCGTAGGCCAACAACCAACCATACATTAATGCACCGTGGTGTCAATAGCCCCCCCCCTCTTTTCAACGAAACAGCGTGGAAAAAAAATGCAAAAAAAAAGAGAATCAAAATGAAATGAAGCACCACTGAAGTATCAGCACATTCGCTGTTGGTGGCTCCATCGACTAAGCGTAGTTAGTCTGGACTAAAATTAAACTAAACTAAACATTGGAAGCAACAATAATACTAAAAGAAATTACAAATCGCAATTCGCAATCAAGGTTGACAAAAAGAGAAAAAAAAAATAACATAAAATAAACAAGTTAAGGTGTACCGATGTACGCGCATGTACAAACACTATGTCCTTTATTCAGGATTGGGATTCTGGCCAGGAATATCTAGCGCGATTTGTCTCTGGGGAGCTGGACGAAGTCGGTCCACATGATAGTTCACTTGTCTTTCGTTCACTTGCACAACATAACAGTCTCTACTAGCCGCTCGAACAATTCGAAAAGGTCCTGTCCATTTGGCCAACAACGCAGCTCTGGCGGCAGTCTGTTTAACCAACACCAAATCGCCTACGTTAAACTGTGGGGGTGGACGACGCGGCTGTAGGTGACGGCGTCGCACATAAGCCTCCTGGTGTTGCCTGGCAGCTGCTTCACGCTGCGGAGCTGGTGGATTTGGTGGCGGGTCATTAGCGGCCCAGGATCCTGGATACGGCATAGGGTGGCCGTACAAAAGTTGACTAGGCGCCTGTCCAGTAGCAGCATTACGGCGGCGGCGGATGCCAAATAGTACGTATGGCAACTGGCCGTCCCATGTGTTTGCCGGACGGTTGAGCAAGCGAATTCTCAGTCCCTTTTTAATTTCCTGGTTTCGTCGTTCCGTAGGGTTTGCACGGGGGTGATACACGGAGGTGGTCCAATGTAGGATTGACCAATGGCGGCAGGCCCGTGCCCATCTGTGGCTAATGAACTGGGGACCGTTGTCCGTGATTATCGTCCTGGGATACCCAAATCTCGGAAATATCGCCGACGACATGTAATTAATTAAGGCGGCCGCACTGACACCTGGCATGGCCACTGCCTCCACCCATCGGGTGAACAAATCGGTGACAACAAAAATATATCTATTATTATTGGGAGTGACCTCGTACGGTCCCATAATATCACATGCCAAGACTTCAAATGGCCTGGAAGGTTGACGTGGACGCTGCTCAGCTAGAGGATGCGTAGGGCGACGCTTGAATTTAGCACATATTAGACAAGATTTTACATAATCCCGCACGTCACTGGAAAAAGCAGGCCAATGGAATTGTTCCGAAACAGACTGGATAGTATTGTCTGCCCCGGGATGCCCGGCAAGAATTGTGTCATGGAACTCATACAGGATACGTTGCCGACTAGCCAGTGGCACGTAAAGTAGACGTTGACCGTTCCCCAGATCCTTATAAAGGTACCTTTCAAAGCTACTATAATTTAGCATCAGTTCACGTCCCAGTCGACCAAAGTTGTGATCACGATTTTCCTGTGGTAAAGAAAGTTGTTGAAGAACTTGCTGCACCAGAGGATCATCACGCTGGGTTTCCTTGATTTCCTCGGTCAAGGTGGTGAAATCCATCACCATAGCTACTGGGGAATTCGTAGTACTGGAAGAGACGTTACGAGGGGGCGACGGTGGTAGAAGTCGACTTACGTCGTCGAGGTCAGAGATTTGAGGACCCACGGGATCGGGGTTACGGGACAGCAAGTCAGCCAATTCATTGGACTTTCCAGGAACGTGCTCAAGGGTAAAGTTAAATTCCTGCAGAAGAAGAGCCCAGCGCATAACTTTGGAATGACTTTCCTTATGCTGATTCAGCCAAGTTAAAACACGACTATCAGTGCGAACAGTGAAATGGGTGTCCTCCAGATAGGGGCGATAATTGCGCACAGCCCAAACAAGCGCATAAGTTTCCTGTTCGTTAATATGGTAGTTTCTTTCTGCTTGAGTGAAACGGGCACTTGCATAAGAAACCACGGCTGGGGAATTATCGTTGTCGTTTTCCTGATACAAAACGGCTGCCATACCCACGCTACTCGCATCTGTTTGTAACACGAAAGGCTTATTTGGATCAGGACGACTGAGATTACGCGATTGAGCCAATTCAAGCTTTGTCCGCTCAAAAGCAAGCTGTTGATCAAACCCCCAATGAAAGCGTTTCTTCGTAGACAGACAATCGGTTAATGGTGCTACAAGTTCCGCAAAATTTGGGATATAATTACGTAACCAATTGCATGTGCCTAGGAAGCTTCGCAATTCTTGGAGACTTTTTGGGGGTTTGGCTATCGAAATGGCTCGTAAATGGCGTTCTTGAGGTTGATTTCCGACACTACTTACAACGTGGCCTAAATAATTTAGGCTATCCTTCCCCAAATGACACTTAGCAGGACCACATCGTAACCGATGCTGTTGTAAGCGTTCGAACACAAGCCTGAGATGATTAAGATGCTCTCCAAAGGAACCAGAGTACACAATTATATCATCTAGGTAAACCATACAAAATTTATTTAAAAACCCCACCAATACTTCCTGTACCATCATGCGCTGAAAAGTGCTCGGGGCGTTTTTGAGACCGAAAGGCATGACCGTAAACTGATAGAGGCCCCCATCAGGGGTGGTAAAAGCGGTCAATGGTTTCGACAAACCATCAAGGGGAATCTGCCAATACCCGGATTTTAAATCGATGCAACTAAATACCGTGGCGGTACCCAAATCGCGAAGAGTTTGATGTATAATTGGGAGCGGTGCAGCCTCATCATGGGTTAAATGATTCAAACGCCTATAGTCCACACAAAACCGATATTTATCGTTTTTCTTCACCATTACCACCGGAGACGCGTATTCCGAAGACGACGGCTCTATAATACCGTCGGCTAACATTTCTTCGAGTTGTTGATCCATGGCGCGACGTTTTTCGGCCAAATAACGATACGGGCGTATGCGAAATGGCTCATGCTCGCGGAGTCGGATACAGTGAGTGGTGGTGAGAGTAGTGGTAGGTATAGGATCGTCGTTAAAAATATCTACAAAATCCGCCAATAAAACATCTAAGTCAGGAATAAATTCCGAGGGAAAACCGTGCTTAACGCTCTCAGTGGTCAGGGGTGTTATGCTTATGGGATTGGTTACCGCGTTTGATGGTCGTGCCGTTAGAAAGTGAATGGTCTTTCGGACGGAAGCACCAAGATGAATGCATTGCCGAAATATGTCGAGAGTGGCCCTTTCTGAGGTGAGAAACGGATAACCCAGAATTATCTCGGTAGTCAGGTCCGGTACAATATAAAATTCAATCACATAATCCACCCCCTCAATGTTGCAATTCAATATTTGTTTATGAGTAATTACGGGATTATTGGAATTAACGGCTAATTTTAAAGTGGTCTGTTGGTTAAGACAAGTTAAATTAGATGAAACTAAACCAGCTCGAATAAAATTTAAGGAAGCACCAGTGTCAATAAGTGCTTCATGTTCATTTTCATCAAGTTTAATTTTAATTCGTGGCAGGTTGGTAAATGCGGAAGTGGAGGAAGTAGTTACTGCCGCCTCCAGTCCCCGTGATTCGGGTTCTCGTGATTCGGGTTCCCGTGACTCGGCTCCTCGTGATTCGGGTTCCCGTTGTCGTTGGGAGCTACCAGAAATTGTCCTTGTGGATGGCGAGACACGGCCATTGTCGCTTGGGGTAACGGACCCGCTCCGGTGCGATTGGCGACGGCACCTGCGGGCCTTCTGGCGTTTCCCGGAGCGCGTTGATTTTGTAATACTGGACAATCGCGATGGAAATGTCGATCGGGACAATAGTGGCAATACGGTCTATTAGAAGACTCTCGATTACGATTTTGTGTCGTCGAGGTGGTACGGTGAGTAGTGAGGTTAGAGTAATCTGCGTTGTCTAAGTCGATTTCGGTTGCAAAATCAAGAAGTTCGTCTATAGATCGCGGACGCCTCGCAGTCAGAATTAACTTAGGCTCGGGACGAAGTAACGCAATAAACAATTTAATTAAATTTAATTCGCTAACCTCACTGGCCACGTGGCGTGCAATTAAAATTTTGCGCCGTAAAAACACCTCTGAAGATTCCCCTGAAACTTGAGGTATAGCAAATAAATCCGCGCGAACACGTGCTAATCTTCGAGGGTCATTAAAAGTTAAAGAAAGGGCTTTGTGAAACTCGCCCCAGGGTAGGTCCAGACCGTCGTACCTTTTAAACCATTCGGCCGCGTGGTTACAAAGACAGTGGCGTGCATGGTTCACCCATTGGTCGGGCGGAATTCTATGAATACGGAATTGCTCAACCCAAGAAGCTAGAAATATCTCGACGTTTTCATGCGGAAACCCCGAAAATTTCCGTAATTCAGGTAGAGGTACCGTAGTTGGAGAACGATCGGTCAATAATCGCACCAGGAGGGATTCAAGATCTTCGCGGCGTTCACGTCGCGGTTCCGGGAGCGAGTTTTGTGGTGTAGGGGACGTGGTCCGAATTTGATTTTCGATTGGGCGCCACTGGGAGTTTATAATACCAGATTCTCTTTCTCCCAGTAAAGAGCCTGGATAAAAATGAACTTGTCTAGGTGATTCGTCAGCTACCTGCTCGGGACTATGGTCGGGTGCATTGCGCCTTAAGGGCTCAATGGTGGATGCGCTAACACGTGGCACCGGAGTGCTAAATATCGTTACCGCATTCTCAATACCCGATGTGATAACGGTAGAAAGAGTCACAGCTTCGGAAACGGGGCCTTCCGTGTGAACGGTTGGCAACGCGGCCTTTGTTTGCGAGCGAGTTTCCGGCATTTTTCTTTTCTTTTCCTCCTTCCCTTTTAGAATTTATCGCCCATTGCGGATAAACTTAATTAATCGAGCCCCACGTTCGGGCGCCAAACTGTCACCGTGCTAGCTAAGCAGTCGTTGAGTAGAATACCTCAGGGTAGGCGATAAGTTTGGAAGTAGTAAGGAGGAGAAGAGCAAGAAAGAAAAAGATTGTACTTACGATTTAATATTAACAAAACAAAACAAAGACACAAAACACATAAAGATGAAAGAGGAGGTGGGCTAGGGCTGGACCACCACGAGTAGCTTGAGGATGAGAGAAAAAGAGAAGAGAGCGAACACCCCCTGAGTTGGGCTTTTTATACCCTGGTCGTGGCGAAAGCGCAAGCGCCTCGCTCCAGGAACCTTCGCACCCAAAAGTCCCTAGAACGACGCAAAAGGCCCAAGCCTACGTCGGGGTGGATTCAATTTCTGGCGGTGTTTCGTTGCCTTACGGGCGTAGGCCAACAACCAACCATACATTAATGCACCGTGGTGTCACCTCAGCGACTACATTTTTATGAAAATCGTGTAGTTTAAGGATAGAAGTAAAGCATAGTTGGTTGTCTAAATCTGACTTAAAAGCAATGAAAAAACATGCTCCACTATTTAAGTGGAGATTCAATTATGACTATTTAATTCATCCAAGAAGGGGCAAATTTTGTTAGAAAAAACTATGGGCTACAATTTGATCTAAATATTATTGACGTGGTCTTTGTAGATTTTCTAAAAAAAAATTGTAAACTTAGGCAAACAAAACATGGGTTGTATTTTAGTTGTAACTTTCCAAAATCAAAATAATTCTAAACCTCCTTGAGCACACATTGTAGAGTAATGACTAACGAACAAAATGCGACCCTTCTAGATGGAATTAATGCCCGCGTTAAGATTTCTAAACCTAAATACGATTTCACCCTAAAACGTCACATTTTTTACTCTTATCCGAGTCATCACTCACGCGGTAGTTCAGCCATTGGAGTAACGATACAGCCACCTGTCACGGTTCAATCGCTCCATTACTGTATTCCACCGGGGGCGGTTTGACAATTCCTGAAAAAGTGATTTTTTTACCTTGGGAAATTTACTTAGGGCCGGTTTTACGAAAGTCGGATAAGCATTAGAATAATTATTCCGGAATAAGGGCCGGTTTACATAGCAACGGTCCACAGTTTATACTTGGATTTATCTGATTCGATTTTCGTAAAAGCCCATTTATCCCGAGTTATTCCGGAATAGCGTTATACGTGGCTTATTCTCCTTTCGTAAAACCGGCCGTTAGTCTGTTACCTCTTCTTTTTCTCTTTGCTCTCTTTGACCTATTGCTGACTATGCCCCTCACATTTGGTGGAAATTTAATGGAATTTATGCATTAATCTATTTGAGGTTATGTTGGTTTGTTTACTTTCCACTGGGACGAGGACCACGTGACGAGAGGTACGCCAGTGGCGTAGCTTCGAAATCGTTTTAGGAAAAATTAACATAGCCTCCCAATTTCTACCATTTCCACTCTCTGCAGTCGCAGTTATCAATAGGTTTGTTTATGTTCCTTCTTACTTCTATTCTTATAGCCAAAATTCATGCGTTGCCTATTTTGGGAAAAGTGCACAAGGCAAATATTATCTAACGGCGCTTACGGATTTTGGCTAAACAACCACCTTTTTCCTCTTCCTTATCAGTGCTTGGTTCTTCCTTTTTCTGAATTTCGACTTCGAGAACGAACTGTGTTAGAGGAAACATTCTTTCCGATTTTCGCGTCTCTATCAAGTGAAATTATAACAATTGAGTTAATTGTTAACTTCGGGTGTAAGAATGATTTCTTTACTTAAAGAGGCGAGTGTATAATTTAGATTCCGGTGTTCGGGAATCAAATAATTATCGTTTTATAACGGATCAAACACATTGAATTTCGTGAAAGGTATGTAAAAGCCTTCTATAACGGTCTTGTTCTCCATTTTCTTTTCCTTCTACTCTTAGCAAATCAATTTTGACCTTCATCGAGCTCCCAGCTCCAGGCAAGCGTCTCTCCTTGGGCCAGCTTCTCGACGACTAGCGGTTTTTTTCAGCTTTTCCGAGCGTTCCAAATTTTTCCGAGCGTTTCAAGCTTTTTCAAGAGATCCAAGTTTTTTCGAGCGGTCCAAGTTTTTCCGAGCGATCCAAGGTTTTCGGAGAGTGACTCCGACTCCGACGTCCAGCGACCAAAGAGGAAACACAAGGTCATATTTTCCTACGCTTTTTGTTTATCTATTATTCTACAAATTTCCCTTATAGTTACCGACCGCATTATCCCATAACATTATTACTATAGTTACTATTTGTTCTTTAATATCTTTATCATATCTTTAATATCAATATCATTATACTCCGGGTGTTTAGCTAAATTATTTTAAGTAATTATTAGATTAAGTTTTTTTGTGTATTCAGTTTTTTTTAAATATAACCTACACATTGTCAGCCTCAATCAGCTTTTCTTTCCCCACAATTTTTGTCACCCCTGAGGGTTTAAGTGAGAACAACCGTGACACACCCTCGATTGCCAAAAATCTTCGTTTACTCAAAATTAAGTTTACTTGCACTTGAGCAATTTTTCTGATAGTTTGCTCCACTAGCGATTTCAGACTTTATTTTTTGTAGATTTGATATCGTCCTTCGAGCGAATTTGAAGAGCTCTCTCTACAGCGTGTGAGGTGACTTCAGGTTCTTTCTTTAAAATTGGAAAATAATAATTTTATTACATAATAATATAATTATTACAAACAATTTAAGGGATTTACCCCAAACTTTATAGTATAAACATTTTTGAGTGCGCGTGTGTAGTGTAGTGTAGTGTAGTGCAGTGTAGTGTAGTGTGTGCTTCGCAAGTGTTCTCGTTTTTACAGCGTTACTTTTCATTTTCATCAGAAAAATGTAAGACTCATACTTTAGTATTAGCATAACATTTTTATCCTATACAGGATGTTTCGCAAAAGAACCGAAGAATTTAAAAAATTATTATTTCGTTATACGAAAATTTTAATTGTAAAATATTTTTTATTCATGTTATTTTTTAAAAAACTTTGTTGTTTTCAAAAAAAGCACAAGAGAATACACATGTGTTTTATGAATATTACCTTATATTATCCACAAATTTAATACTTAGCTATAAAACTATACGGAATTGCATTACTTTATAAGAAATAATTGAGAGTAGACTTTAATTTTTGACGAAAAATACATTTATGTCTGAGAGAAAACAATTAACAATTAATTAACAATTTCTAAATTATTAGTAGTAAATTTTTATTATTGCTGTTGTTTAAGTTGTTTGTTTTTGTATTCAATTATTCTTATTCACACTTGCTTGCTGTTTTTTAAATTTGGCGTATAATTTCATACCCGACTATTGAATTTTCGATGACAAATTTGAAAAAAATGTTATTTTATCTTATGGGTAATTTAATTCTAAAACTTTTTGCTCTTTTTATTTTTCAAAAAACTTTGTCGTTTTCAAGAAAGACCTGAATAACTAAAAACATGTGTTTTATCAATATTATCTAAAATTATCAAGAATTCAATAGTTGGCTATGAAATTATACTTCAAATTTAAAAATCAGCAAATAAATGTGAATAAGAATATTTTACTAGAAAAACAAACAACTGAAATAACAAAAATAAAATTTGCTTTTGATAGGTTAGAAATTGTTCAAACTGAATTGACGTATAATTTATAGCCGAGTATTGAATTTTCGATGATTTTAAGTAATATTGGTAACTACATGTGTTTAACTATTCGAGTTTTTCTTGAAAACGACAAAGTTTTTTAAAAAATAACAAAAGGTAAAAGAGTTTTAGAATTAAATTATCCATAAGACAAAATAATAATTTTTTAAATCCGTCAATCTAATTAACCCCTCAAAAATTCTAGGTTATTATTCTCCACATAAACGTAAACCTCTTTATCAAGCAATATTTAAAATTAAAATTTAAAACTAGTTATCTTACAAAGTACATAAATGTTACGCAAAAATTGAAAAAATAAATGTGCAATGTCTCATCCTAGCTGCTAACATCTGGTCTTTTCAAGTGGAGTGACCGAACCTCATCATAAACGGTATAATAAACCTTACAAATAAATTCCGGCTAGTTTTCAAATTTTGGCCTCCTTGTTTTGTTATCGCCGAAATGGGGTGGCTAATCTCAGCCGAGATAATAAAATAACTGTTTAAATATCAAATGTTTTTGTAATATTAATATAATAATAAACGTTTTGTCGTATCATCAAATTGATCTTACTTTTAGTTTCAATCTAATACCATTTGAATTTTTTGTTTCATGGTCCACATCTACTGGTCAACTGACACTAACTTATGCCGTTAGAAGTTCATGGTTAGAAGTTTGCCAGGATCGCTTTATTTTGCTGTTGATTGAGATATTTATTAACGATTTTGCTTAGCAGTTTGGTAGTGATGCTGATGTAAATGAAATGTCATGTATGTAGGGTCTGAAAACCAGAATGTTTTCTTCTTTCCGCTAAAGTTCGTTTTTTTTTTATTTATTTACTAATTTATACTTTTGTTTTGTAATAATATACAGTGTAATAATATCTAATTATATAAAGCAGTATTTTCTTTATTACAGTTCTTTTATTTAAAACATTCTTACGATCCTCCAGTTATTGATTTTAATGAATTTATGTCCAAGTAACTGAATCAATTTTTGGCGCGAAGTTAAACCGACTATGTTGGACACACGGAGAATATAAGAGTAGGGAGGGAGAGTGCCGGCTCGGACGTGAAGCCGGAAGCCGCCATATTGGTACGCCGCAGACATTCTGTCACGTGCAAGTGCGATAAAGAAATTATATTGCTTTCCTTTTCTTTATTTAATATGGATTTCTACGATATTAATGTTTAAAAAATGTTTAGTCTAAAATATATTTAGTTTTTTCAACAAGAAAATGTTATTGTGAACATATTTTATATAAAATTCATGGTTTCTTATGCAAACTTTTAATTATCCGGTTGAAACTTTGGGCGTAGTCTTGCGGGTTGCATACTCAAACGCCTTGAAATCCCCTGCCGTCTCGCGGCTTCACTTTTCCTCGCCCATAAGCTTGGTTATTCTCCCTCCCTATTCTTATATGCTCCGTGGTTGAACCCAAGGCTCCTTCTCTTCTCTGCGTGTAAGATAAGGATAACACACGCGCTTTGCCTAGTCATGAAGGTGGGGTGTTCGCAACTCTTTTGTCTGGGCCTTTTTTATTACAGTTTAAAATTTACAACTCTGGAAATCCTGAAATTTTATACCTACGCGTAAGCAAATTATTAAAGATTATTGAGTTTTTCAACCGTGTACCCCTCAAATAATGTGAGTTATTTTACGTACGCTTGTTATATGTTGTATAATTTTTCAAAAGTTAAGACGATTTAAAGACATTCCACAGATGTTTCCTAACTAGTCTTTACATACATTTTTCTTAGAAGTCATAATTGTGATTGTAGTGATTTTTTTCACATGCATTTGCAGATCCCATTATTTGAACAAAAAAAATCGCTACATCCAAGTGGTTTGGAAATAGTAAGTAATAACATTGGAGTAAAAAGAGTCTAGAAAAAGGCAATGATTTCCACTGAAATACATCCCTCTCCCACCGAACGCTACACTCGCTAGACACAACAATAGACACTCTACTACCCCACCTCCAGACTCGCAAATTGAGGGACTTGCGATCTCTACTTTGCAACTAATTTGGGCAAAATTCAAATCAGGCGTAAATTGAACGACTTTATAATTTGATATGCAATTTTTGGGCGACTTAAAAAATTATTGTAAAATTAAAAATCATTTCAAGTAGCAAAATAGCCGAGCGGCTCTCGCTCTGGCTGGCTCTCATCTGTTTTCTATTAGGCCTGTTCGGTACCGGTCATAGTTAGTTTAATTTTAATTGTTAATCATAGTTGATAAGTTAACTTTAAACGTTCATTCAATAGTGGTAATTGCATAGTTCTTAAATACGCGTGGTTGTTCCCCATAACTTCCACAATATGCACACTCGTTGGTCGGACCCAGTAGGGGTGTAACCCATGTGGCGTTACCCCAAAGCTTGGACTCTGGGAAAAACACTTGCAAATCAGACATCGCGCCGAGAAGTAGTTCGTTTTCGTTATAGTTATCGTGCGACATTGTTTCTCGGGTGTTGCGAACAATATAAGTGGAGCCAAGCAGTGCACCTGATGATCATCACCTAGGTAAGACCTCATGTGCACGAATTGTGGAAGCCCCCCTTATTGTCGTTTTGTTAAGTCACGTCCTTCCAAGAGTTAATCCCTTTGATTAATTCAGATGGACACAGGTACTCTCGTGTGCCGAAAACATGGTCCTTCGAGCCGGATTGTATTTCGTTGTTGACATAATAATTAGTCACACCTATGCAATTACCACTTTATTACTTTTGTCGTAAAATTAACGAAATATTCGATTTCGTTCATTCGTCACTTGGTCGCTGTTTCGTATACATAGTTGTAGTTGCGCCTTGTGTTTCGTGGATTAATTAGGAACAATCGGTTCTTGATTATTTCCACTTGTTGTCGTCGCCAAAAGTGTACTGCATATCGTTTACTTGTTCGTTGATTTATTTAGTTAGGGCACTCGGTTCTAATTAAGTAAGTTAAATAGTCGTGACGCATTATTAACTTAAACATTCGGTTTAGTTAATTAATTTTGTCTATATTCGTGAATTAATTGAGAGCAATCGGTTCTTAATTAATTCAATATTTCGTTGTCGTTGTCGTGCACTTTTGCAAATTTGTTCAGTTTAAGTAATTAGAGCAATCGGTTCTAATTATTTAAATCTGTATCGTTGTTTCGGGTGGTTAAATAGAACAATCGGTTTTAGTTAACTAATTTGTCTAGTCTCGTCTAGATTTGCGGATTAATTAGGAACATTCGGTTCGTAATTAATTCCATCGTCGTTGTGCATATTGTTTGCTTCGTTGTTTAGTTTAAGTAATTCGAACACTCGGTTCTAATTACTTAAATCTTATAGTCGTTTCGTGTAGTTAACTCAACAATCGGTTCTAGTTAACTACTTCGTCTAGTTTCGTCTAGATTTGCGGATTAATTAGGAACATTCGGTTCGTAATCAATTCCATCGTCGTTGTGCATATTGTTTGCTTCGTTGTTTAGTTTAAGTAATTCGAACACTCGGTTCTAATTACTTAAATCTTATAGTCGTTTCGTGTAGTTAACTTAACATTCGGTTCAGTTAATTACTTTGTCTAGTTTAGTTTCGTTTTGTAGCGCGGAATAGTTTAGAACAATATCGGTTCTAGACAATTTCTTTGTATTTTCGTCGAATTTGTATTTGCTCAGCAAGCGGTCACCCGAAAGAAGGGAAGTAATAATTCAGTAACATCTGGTCTAGGTCTTTTGAAATCGGTAGGCCTATTAGTTTTTGCCAGTCGTTAATTTGTCGTTGTTACGCCCTTTATTTTCGAGTGTCGTTTAGCCATTATTGTCGGAGCTTTAGGTTCAGAGTTATTGTATTACAACTAGAAACTGACCATGGCAACCAAATACAAAGAAAATCGGGCCGTTCGCGAAAGTTTGGTAAACCAGTTGAAAGAGACTTTTGATCTCGCGGAAAGCGCCAAGGAAGAACCATCGATGAGAGCTTTGTTCAAACGAAGATTTGCTCGCGCGCAGGTAGCATTCGATAAATTCGAAACGGTTCATGGGGCCATCCTGGCACATATATTGGGATCGGCAGAGCCGGATTTTGCCGCCGAAGAAGAGATCCGCAGGTCGTTTGACAAATGTTTTTCGGAGATCGAACTTTGCTTTACAACTTGGTTTCCGGAGACCACCCGCGAGGCTCTAGTCAATACTCCTAACTCGTCGCTATCGTCCATTTCAAATTTGAAATTGCCAAAGCTTGTATTGAAATCGTTTGACGGTAATTTCGCAGAATGGACTGCTTTTAAGCAATTTTTCGACAACGCGGTTCACGATCAAGCACACCTCGCGAATATTGAAAAATATCAGTACTTGATAAGCTCGCTAAAAGGTGAACCGCTGAGTCTGATCAATTCGCTTACGCTTTCCGACGCGAATTACCCCATAGCGTACAAGACGCTAACTGAACGCTACGAGAACAAGTGTAAGTTAGCGTCGTACTTTTGGTCCAACATCCAGAATATCCCGCGAAATAAATTTGAGTCCGCGAAACAGCTGCGAGATACCCTCGACAAGTTTAGGGAAAATCGGTCGGCTTTGAAGGCGTTGAAGCTCGCGGACGTCGAAGATTTTATGTGGGTTAATTGTTTGTTGGACAAATTGGACCAGGACACTCGACGGGCATTCGAATCCGACTTTCGCAATACAGAGGCTGCGAAGGTACCGACCTTCAATGATTTGTCGTCGTTCATTGAAGGACAGTGTCAGGTACTGGATTCGGTCAATTCCGGTAGCTATGGTTCAAACTCGCGTGGCCATCCCATGGCTTCAAAATCAAATAGCTCAAAACCAAACAACCCTAATCGCGCTGCATTTTTTGTTAAATCGTCTCCATGCGTCAACGAAGAATGTAGCTTTTGTAAGAGTTCGCATTTTGTTGCAAATTGTCCCAAGTTTATCGGAAAGACACCACGCGAACGTTTCGACATCGCAAAGGACAGCAACTTGTGCATAAATTGCTTAAAATCGTCGCATCGAATTCGCGATTGTGATGCAAGGCATTCTTGTGGGGACTGTACCGGCAAGCACCATAAGTTGTTACATTTCCGTAAGGTTCCTCAGGTCAAAACTGGAGACGGTCCGGTGGTCGTGTTGAAAAGCACAATAGTGAACACCCCGTCAACAGTTTTATTGCCAACCGCTTATGTTCGAATACAAGACATAAGCGGTACTTACCATAACATTCGTGCCCTCTTAGACACTTGTGCAGAGGGCAGCTTCATAACAAAAAATTGTCTCAATCGTTTGGGTATTTGTTATAAGCCATCGAAAGTGACCATACACGGGATGGACACCAGTTCTGCCGGCATGCCGTCCCCCGGAGAAGCCTTGTGCACAATACGTGCTGGCAATGATGCAAGCACAAAAAGGGTTGTAAATTGTCATGTTGTGCCCAAAATTGCAAGCGCTATTCCTGCGATTGGTGTCGATCATTCGAATTGGAAGCACCTGACGGGTTTGCACTTGGCGGACCCTGACTACTTTGAATCGGGGCCAATTCAAATGCTTCTCGGCGGTGACGTTTACGCTAGCTTGTTGCTACCGGGGTTGGTGCAAGGGCACTTGGGAAAGAAACCATCCGCGTTTAATACGATCTTCGGATGGGTCGTTAGCGGACCTTCTAGTGGCCGGGCTGGCAAAAGAATATCAACGTGCTTTACACGTGTGAAGGCTGAGGTTCAATCGACAGCTGTTGTAAATAACGAAAAACCATTTGTGCCGTCGGTCAATAGGGCTTTAAATCGATTATCGCGTTGGCAATTGCTCCAAAGGATGCACCAAATGGAGTATTTGCACACTTTGCGACAGCGAGCTAAATGGAATAAACCTATAAACAACTTGTCTGTGGGACAAATGGTATTAGTCAAAGCGGATGATCTTTTGCCATTGCACTGGCCTGTAGCTAGAATTGAGGCCGTGCACCCCGGTAAAGACGGCGTCGTTCGTGTAGCTACCGTTCGGACCGCAAAGGATAGCTATGAGAGACCCGTTGCGAAACTATGCCCTCTCCCGATTGAGTAAGGTGAAAAATGCATCGCATTTTTGGCGGCCGGGATGTTCGGTACCGGTCATAGTTAGTTTAATTTTAATTGTTAATCATAGTTGATAAGTTAACTTTAAACGTTTATTCAATAGTGGTAATTGCATAGTTCTTAAATACGCGTGGTTGTTCCCCATAACTTCCACAATATGCACACTCGTTGGTCGGACCCAGTAGAGGTGTAACCCATGTGGCGTTACCCCAAAGCTTGGACTCTGGGAAAAACACTTGCAAATCAGACATCGCGCCGAGAAGTAGTTCGTTTTCGTTATAGTTATCGTGCGACATTGTTTCTCGGGTGTTGCGAACAATATAAGTGGAGCCAAGCAGTGCACCTGATGATCATCACCTAGGTAAGACCTCATGTGCACGAATTGTGGAAGCCCCCCTTATTGTCGTTTTGTTAAGTCACGTCCTTCCAAGAGTTAATCCCTTTGATTAATTCAGATGGACACAGGTACTCTCGTGTGCCGAAAACAAGGCCCCTGCAACGTGCTGCAACGCTGAAGATCGGATTTGTTGCAATATTTTAGGGATGCGCCTGTAAACGTGTCAAAATGAATAAATAGTATATATCTTGTAAAAATTACAAGAAAATCCAATATGAGATTGAAACTTAAAGTTTATGCTATAACTTTTAAAAAATACAAACAGCAAAAAACAAATAGTAAAATAAAAATGAAAAGATTTTACTATACACTATTGTTATTGAAAGAATTGCCAAATTGCCGTTGAAGCATCGTGAACTTGCGATTGCGCTATTATATCGGGCACTAGTTCCAATAACTCACATCTTTTATTAGTCTGGCGGCGCAAAGCGTAAAAGGATTGTTTCAATTTCGCCGAATGCCCATGGGGCTTACTAACGCGCCAGCTACGTGGCAGAGACTAATCGATAGTATATTGGGACCAGAACTGGAACCCCATGTTATCGTGTACCTCGATGACGTCATCGAGGGTCCATTCGCGCCAAGACCCGCAACCGTTGTCTGAAACATAAAGAGATCACCGAAATCCGACTCAGAGGTGGAGTGCCATTCTAGGCCTCTTCACTCTGTACCTGGCATGGTTGTCGTCGTAGTCAACGGCTTGACGAATGAGCGGATTTTCGTGGGCTTCCGCGTTTGCGAAAATTTTGATTGATTGAGCTCGAATAAAGTCGCGTATCGTTGGCAGGTTAGCCTCCCAATGGAGTTGTTCGTTACGGACGAACCAGGCAGCATCGAACACCGAGCGGAGGGCTCGGTTCTGTACGACCTGAAGTGCGCGGACATTGCAGTTAGCCACATGTCCCCAACACCCCGAGCCGTACATCATCGCTGGGCGAATGATGGTCTTGTACAGGCGCAACTTGAACCTTGCGGCCAACTTGCTCCTGCGATACATCAAACAGCCCAACGTCCCCGTAACCTGCTTTGCCCTGGTCACGGCGCCGCGAAGGTAAGCTTTAACGCGACGATGTACCCCTCAAGTTGTGTTTCTGACTCTACAGATGGCGCTGTTTCTTGGCCCAAAATAATTTATGACACAACCCCATGGAAAAGAAGATTTACTGGGTCCTAATCGGCAATAAACTTTGGTCGACTACCTTCCGTGACAAGGTTCTCTTATCACAATACATGCCATCTGGTAACTGCCGTTTTTGGTCTAGACGCCATTTTATTTTCGAGTCGAATGTTGCTGTTACTGGTCCTCCTTTTGTTGGAACTTGGAAACCCCATACTTGGGGTTTTTCTTTTTATTTTTGGGTTTTCTTTTTGGCTGTTCTCTTTTGGCTTTTCTCTTGTCTTCCTGTTTTTTTCGTACGTTCTCCACGTTCGCTTTATTGCCGTTTTCGAGTGGAGGTCCGTTCCTGCGGTTCCCTCTGCTGTTACTGTTCCTGGAGACGATCTTACCGTCCATCGCTTCCGGGGATTTTTATCGTGGAGCCTGTCGTCGCCGCATCGCCGCTGTTGGCAGACCATCAAGCCAGCTGCAGGAGAGACTAGTCCACCGAGGTATCCAAGTTTGCCGCCATCGAGACGATAAGTCCTAGCTTTAGTATTGCGAATTTGCGGTGTATCGCTTGTTCCGCGTGTCGCTTATGCGTTCGTGACGGACTAACGTCGGAGTCCGGTTCTGTTGTCGATTCTTTGTGTGTTGTCCGTCCCTCAAACGGTTTCCTGTATTTAGCGCTCTCGCTTGTAAATAAGTTACGCGTAGCGTACTGTTGCTTTTCGGGATTTAGTCCCTGTTTTGTTCCGTGTAGGACGTATTTAGTCGCTTGTGTTAAGTTGCGCGTAGCAATTTTTTGTTATTTTCGGGATTAGTCCCTGTGAAGTCCATTAAGGACGTGTATCCATTTGGGACACTGTTTAGGGTCCTAACCCTTCGTGGGATTCCGGTCGCGGTGTGTTGATGGGGCTCGTGGTTGGTTTCGTTTGCCGCCTATCGGTTTCGCTAGGGGATTCGGCTTAGCGGCGCTTTTCCAAACATCTTTAACGCGACGATGTACCCCTCAAGTTGTGTTTCTGACTCTACAGATGGCGCTGTTTCTTGGCCCAAAATAATTTATGACACAACCCCATGGAAAAGAAGATTTACTGGGTCCTAATCGGCAATAAACTTTGGTCGACTACCTTCCGTGAAAAGGTTCTCTTATCACAATACATGCCATCTGGTAACTGCCACGAGGCCTGTGACGAGGTTGTCGGCGAGTTGGTTTTCGAAATTTACGTCTACAGACAGACGTTCACCGAGTTATTGCTCCTGAAAGATGCGCATTATGTACTTCGCGCATGGAGACAAAAGACTTCAAAGATAGAGCACTCGAGGGTTGCTGGTAAGGTAGCCGCATGGGATAGTGGCTGAAAGTGGACGGTCGAGGTCGTAGGTTCGGTTCTTGGCCCAGGACAAGGATTTTTTTCCATTTTTTTAGAGGCACGCGAAAAAGTTTTGTACAAGGTCAGTTCTGGGCCTTGTAATTTTTTTTTTAAAAACACGATTAGAAATTACCATTAAAAGAAGTTTTACGTTTTACATAATGCGGTCATTGTTTACTTTACCCACTTCTGGATTTTCAAAAAGCCAATTACAGCAAAGCATTCCTTAACATTTATATATTACGGAAATCAATATCTTTCTTTGTGCAAACCACTTCTATTTTAACTCTTATTTTCTTTGCCTTAGCACATCTACATCTCAAAAACCAAGAAGTGGACATTGTAAACAATCACCCATAATGCGCATGTTTCAGGAGCAAGAGCTCCGTGGAACGTCTGTCTCTTACAACCTTGTCCGCGGCGTCCTTTATAGAGACCTATGTCCTATAGCGATTCCACAATCGCTGGATACCCGATGGGCTCACACCAACATCTCTTGCAACTTGCCGAATGGAAGTTCCATTTTCAATTAGAGCAACACCGCGTGCAATTTTCACCTCATTGAGATACCTCATTTTGATTTTAATACTGGTTAGATGACATTTAATGTCAGTTTTGAGTAAGACAATCAACAAAGAATCGCATTACATTCACTTTGATTTTCGTAGTTTTATTAATTTTCTGTTCAAGTCTTTAGAAGAAAGGATTGGTTGAATGTTGCTGCAATTGTTTCTTAGGAATATTAGATGACGGAAACATTATTGAATAATAAAGACGTTTCCATTATTGGTACAGACCAACTCCAACTAACCATGAGAAAAGCTGTTGTTTCAAAAAGACGTAGTTTTTGTCTTTCTTAGGAATGTAACCAACTAACCCTTAAAAAAACACACAATTATTACTTTCAAGTTCAGGGGCAATTGAGGATCACTAATGCAGTGAAATGTTATTTTATTGGGTACAATGAGTTTGAGGAAAATAATCTATTTATCAAAGAATCTCCATGCCGATTTTGTTTTCTTCATTACCACCGTAACCGCCGGACAACGAAAATAAACTATTATGTTTGTCGTGGTTGCTTTCGTTCCCCATCATTTCAGTTTATTTATATTACATTAGCAAAGTAACAGATAAGGGATCATAAAACTGACCGCAAGTGCACCCCTGATCGACGGTGACAGGTCCGTGACAGCTCAAACTTTGAAGCGCCACGTGGTGGCTCTACACCGAACTAAATTTAACATGGCAAGCATAGGACCGTAGGTTGTCGATTAAGATAGACAGTAGACTAATTAACTTTTCTTAAAATTTCTTTAACTTTTGTTAATAGCGCTTTAAAATCTAGCTATTAACATATAACCGCATAGAAAAAAATAATGGCAACGTTGATTAATTAATCATAAAATCAAAATTTCAAACTTTAGCCGGATTTTGAGCTCGTTATTTTTTAGATTACAATTTTTTGTATACAAGGAAATGATCAAGTCCTCAAAATCTTCGGTTGTAACCGCGATATAACGATCAAAAGATTGCTGCAGACGTATTCTAAATTAACTATTACCACTTTGTTAATTGAGGTGCATACTTCAATTTTACGGTAGTACGTAACTGAAAGATTCCTTTATAATATTTAATAAAATGTATTTTTCTAACGCCATAAGTTTTCATACTACAGTGGTATAAAGTCGAGCAAAATTTGGCAAAACGTCTCCTTCGCCACCTTAAAGTTGAGGCGGCGGTCAAATGTTACCCCCAAGTATTTGACCTCGCCTTTCCACGGAATGTCGCGATCGAACATGTTGACTTGACCGTGGGGTTGAACTAATCGTCGCGAGATTAGGATGGCCGAACTTTTCTCTGGGTTGACCGAAATCAACCACTGTCTGAACCACTCCTCTAGCTCGTCCACTGCTCTTTGCAGCTAATACTCGGTGTAGCAAGTTGGTATCGCCATTTTATACCCAACTTTTCGACCATAGTTGCGCCTTTAACGTCACTGTTGCGTAAGAACACTCCGTTTGTCTGGAACGCTAGTTGTGTGGACGCATTGTCCACTATCAAAGAGTGCTTGGTATCTGCACCAGTACTTGCTTGCCCCGATTTCACTCTTCCTTTCGTGGTTCAAACGGACGCTTCCGATTTTGGTGTCGGAGCCGTTTTAACTCAAACTCACCCAGAACTGGGAAAACGTGTCGTGTGTTATCTGAGTCGATCATTGAGTAAGCAAGAGCGTCGATACAGTACTACGGAAAAGGAATGTCTCGCCGTGTTGTTTGCCGTTGAAAAGTTGCGTTCCTACCTTGATGGCCTTAAGTTCACCGTGATCACGGATCACTATAGTTTGAAATGGATCAATAGCATCAAGGATCCAGTTGGTAGAATCGCGCGTTGGGCTGTCAGATTACAGCAATACGATTTTGAAATCGTCCACCGTAAAGATCACGATCATGTAGTTCCCCATGCTTTGTCGAGAGCTGTACCTTGCGTAGATTCTGTCGAGGTAGATTCAGATCCTTGGCTCACTAAAATGCGAACTTGGGTAAGTGAGAAGCCGCAAAATTATCCGCTTTGGCGCCTAGACAACCAACGACGCCTCTTTAAAAAGACCCGCTTGAAATACCCCGAACTCGTCGATCCGGAGACCGCCTGGAAGCTCGTACCGCCAAAACATGACCGTGTAACTATTATCGCATCGTACCATGATCCACCAACTCGTGGAGATGCCGGAGTTTTCAAAACCGCCGCTCGTATCGCCGAAAAATATTAGTGGCCAAAACTAAGATCTGACGTGCAGCTGTACAGCTGTACAGCCACGTTCACTGAAAAAGCGCAGGGTAAAGTAAAATTCATTCCAACTTACGTTACACTTGCAACCAGGCTAGACCACGCGGTAGAGTTTGTTTGAGAACCGCACAGGTAAACTAGGATTGGTCGAAATAGAGCGGCACATTTCAGTTTCAAATTCAAAACAGCGTCAAGCACACCGCTCATGACGAGAAATTTTAGTCGCTTGGTTAGTGACGCCCATTGTCACCATTCGAGAGAGTTGGGATCAGGGGTTTGATTCCCTTATCTAATCGTCTCTTTTATTTTATATTTATTATTTCATATGCAATTTAGTAATAATTATGACCTTAATTTGTGTTTCTGATATCATTCCAAGCCTCTTTCTAGAATATTAAAATAGACAACTTTCTGAAGCAATTCCAGTAAAATATTTTCACTTATAATATTCCTAGTATTAATTACGTTTTGGAAATGCATGAGAATAAAATTTACGGATATTAATCAAAGCACGAGGGCATATTCGGTAAGAAAATCGCAACGACACAGACATTGGTCCATTATGTCATTATGATGTCATTATTAATAAATAAATGATTTTGATTGGCTGAAATAATTTCCACTTATTAATTTCATGCTAAGTGCAAAAATTTCCAGGAAATTTTTGTCGTAGAAATGACACCGAATTTTATTTTTCTATTGGCTACTTTTGTTTTTTGAACTATTGCAACAACGGGCACGAATAAATTATGGATGTGAAGAAAGAGTTAAATTCCTTTTCTTAAATTATTATTTTATATGCAATTTATTAATCACCATTAATCTCGTTCTGCAATGTTAAAATTGAAGTAAAATATTTCCGTTTAATTGAATAAGGCCCGATTTCTTAATCAAATTAATGAAGACTTTAAGTTTAAAGGACCAATTTTCCTTTGTTGTAACAATGGGTAACTATGGTTATTGTCAACTCTAAATTTAATGCCTCTTTTAATTTAATTATGAAACCGGCCCTTAGTATTTATTTTTAATTGACTTTTTGAAAAATATTATTGCAACAACGGGCTCGAATCAATTAAAGATATGAAGGACTTGAATAGGATAATGATATGTAGAAACTTTTCAACGGGATTAATTAAAACTGTAAAGTTGCAGGTTGTTACGGGTAGGTATAATGTTTAATTTTAACACCCAAATTTTACTAACACATTATAATAGTTTGCATACAATAATAACATTATTTATTATTATTAATTAACAAATACAAACGATCGGTGAATCCGGTGATTAAAATATCAACAATTAACAAAATATATACCTAATAATCAATGGTCAAACAAGAATACATAGACAGTAATAAAAATAGTTTCGATTAATATTTGATGTAATAACCATTACCTACTATCTATGCATTCTTGCATTCTCTTTTGCATCGAAGCGACAAGTTGGTGGCAGATGTTGTCGCCTCGATCGATAACGTGCAGCCCTCATTCTTTGCCAAGTGCCAGTCACGTGGGCGTGAAGGGTACTACCTATACCCCTTCGAAATTTATGAGGTGGGTCATAAAGCTGACCATCTCTTTGAAGAAGTATGCCGACGAATGGGTTCCCTGCTCCGTTATAATGTGTTTCAATGTGTTGGTAAAATTCCAGTGTAAAAATAAAACATTATATCTATAACTATTCAATTCACCTGTAATTTTTCAAATATTAACCAATAAAATGGCAAATATTTACTTTACTTTCTTACGAAACTTTATCTACCAGTTGCTATGAAAATGAAATCATATGTAACACAGATTGGCGAACTAGCCTTTGAAATATTTTATTTTACGTGATACCACCACAATAATATTCGACAATTTTTGACTACTTGTTGTATTATAACTGACAATTCTTTAAATAAAAATAATAACAGGTAGTATACAATGTTAAAATCAATTAGTATGGCACCTTTCATCCTGCCGTCTTTGAAATTTGGTTTACCTGGGTTTCTAACTGGAGTCACTTGCTTTGTGTCACTGCGAATTTACGTAGGTAGAAAGAGAAAGGATGAAAAGGAAACATAAAACAAGTCGATTTTTTTCATAGTTATGAGAAGTCTATATAGACTGTTTCACCATAAACGGACGGATTTCTAATCGAGTTATTTGAAGACGTAGAGAAAAAACTCCAAATATTTCTTGAATTGATAAAAAATCTCTATAATCGACGTGTAAGAAACTAATTCTGGCACTTCCGGTTTGGACCGAAGTTAACCAACTTTTGATTTTTAAATACAAACATATCTTTTTTATTACCCTATCTGATAGAAGAGGTTCTGCTGATTACAAAAATGCATTACACTTATCACTTTTCTGCTCAAAATTGGTTCAGTCCTTGATTTCTAATGCAACTGTTTCTCCAAAACTTACGGATTTCTGCCCGAGTTATTTGAAAACGTAGAGAAAAAACTCTAAATACTTCTTGAATTGAGGAAGACTCTTTATGCCAGAATTAGTTTTTGACATGTCGATTATAAAGATTTTTCCTCAATTCAAAAAGCATTTGGAGTTTTTTCTCTACGTCTTCAAATAACTCGACCAGAAATCCGTCCGTTTTGGTGAAACAATTGCATTAGAAATAAAAGCCTGAACTAATTTTGACCAGAAAATCGATAAGGTCAATACATTTTTGTAATCAGGAGAACTCCTTTTATCAGATAGGGCAATAAAAAAGATATGTTTGTATTTAAAAATCAAAAGTTGGTCCACTTCCGGTTGATATTTTAATCACCGGATTCACCGATTGTTTGTATTTGTTAATTAATAATAATAAATAATGTTATTATTGTATGCAAACTATTATAATGTGTTAGTAAAATTTGGGTGTTAAAATTAAACATTATACCTACCCGTAACAACCTGCAACTTTACAGTTTTAATTAATCCCGTTGAAAAGTTTCTAAATATCATTATCCTATTCAAGTCTTTCATATCTTTAATTGATTCGAGCCCGTTGTTGCAATAATATTTTTCAAAAAGTAAATTAAAAATTAATACTTATTCAATTAAACGGAAATATTTTACTCCAATTTTAACATTGCAGAACGAGATTAATGGTGATTAATAAATTGCATATGAAATAATAATTTATGAAAAGGAATTTAACTCCTTCTTCACATCCATAATTGATTCGTGCCCGTTGTTGCAATAGTATTTTTCAAAAAACAAAAGTAGCCAATAGAAAAATAGAATTCGGTGTCATTTCTACGACAATGTAAAAATTTCCTGGAAATTTTTGCACTTAGCATGAAATTAATAAGTGGAAAATATTTCAGCCAATCAAAATCATTTATTTATTAATAATGACATCATAATGACATAATGGACTAATGTCTGTGTCGTTGCGATTTTCTTACCGAATATGCCCTCGTGCTTTGATTAATATCCGTAAATTTTATTCTCATGCATTTCCAAAACGTAATTAATACGTTTTGGAAATGCCTTCGAAAAAATTTCTGGAAATAATCAATGCACTAGAAATATTATAAGTGAAAATATTTTACTGGAATTGCTTCACAAAGTTGTCTATTTTAATATTCTAGAAAGAGGCTTGTAATTATATCAGAAACACAAATTAAGGTCATAATTATTACTAAATTGCATATGAAATAATAAATATAAAATAAAAAAAGACGAGGAGATAAGGGAATCGAATCCCTGATTCCAACTCTCTCGAATGGTGACAATTGGCGTCACTAACCAAGCGAACACAAATTCTCGTCATGGGGGATGTGCTTGACGCTGTTTTGAATTTGAAACTGAAATGTGCCGCTCTATTTTGACCAATCCTAGTTCATCTGTGCGGTTCTCAAACAAACTCTACCGCGTGGGCTAGCCTGGTTGCAAGTGTAACGTAAGTTGGAATGAATTTCACTTTACCCTGGGCTTCTCCTATGGCGGCAACTGTACATTCGGAAGTGCCTTGTATGCTTGCGTACTAAACCCGAACAAAAACAACCTGCTGGGCTTATGTTGAGCAAACCTCCAACTGTAAAATATACTTTGGGAATTAATCTGTACTGACCTCATCGGACCTCTCTCGCGGTCGACTAAGGGTCATGCGTATATTCTCTTGTTGTTGCTGATTGCTTTAGCAAATTCGCCCTACTGTTTCCGCTATCTTGTTGCCACCGCGGCCAAGATCACACAAATTATTGAGTAACATGTATTTCTTATGTTCGGTGCACCAAGAACGCTCATATGTGATAATGGAGTCCAATTCCGTAGCCGTGCATTTTCGGACTTGTGTAAACTTTATAATACCCGTATCGCCTACACCGCCAATTACCATGCGCAAGCAAACCCGACCGAACGCATCAATCGAGTCATCAAGACGATGATCAATTCTTATGTCGTTGACAATCATCGGCACTGGGACCAAAATTTGGCCAAAGTCGCGTATGCAATCCGCTCCGCTAAACATGAAGTGACGGGGCATACCTCTAATTTTATTACTTTTGGGCTCAAAGTTCCGATGTTTGATAAGGGGGACGTTAATCCACTACCTCACGACCACATCCCGGTGGCTACTCCCACTGTTCCGGACAGTCGTAGTGTAGCTCTCAAGAGACTATATGTGGATGTGCGGAATCGCTTGCGGCAAAGTTATGAGCGCAGTCGTAAGCACTACAACCTTCGGAGACGTGATGAGAAATTCGTTCTCAATCAACAAGTTTGGAGACGTTACTATGCTCTCTCCTGCGCTGCAAATAGATTTGCTGCCAAACTGTAGCCTAAATTTGTTGGATCTCTTTCTATCACTAAGATCGTATCTTCGTGGGCGTATGAGCTGACTGACTACAAAGGCAAAAATTGTGGTATATGGCATGCCAAAGATCTAAAGGCTCATCCTCCAGACGTTGATACCTAAGACTGACATTTCCGCTTTTCCCACTTTCTTCTTTTGTGTTGTTAAGTTATCTTTGTTTCTGCTTTCTATTATGGACCTTGGTAGGTCCTGGTTTTGAACTCCTTGTTCGTACCGGATCTAGAATAGGCCAACGGTTTCATCTCCTGTCGTAAGAGGCGACTAATGGATTGGTGTGAATGGTTCGAATAAACGTAGTATGAATGGCTTGAGAAATTTCGGGGAAATTTCGTTTGGTAAGGGAAAAATTGTTACGTCCGAATTATTATGGGGTTCCTTTTCCGACCAGTTGTGGCAATTGTTGCTGTTGCCCTGAAATTTGTCAAGTGAATGAATGAAAGATGGAATGATTGATACTTCTGTGTGTGTGGTTTTCTTCTTGATGTCTTGTCGGTTTATTTTTGGTTTATTCGTAGTTTTCTCGGGTACTTAGGGCTTCCTATTTTGAGGTTATCTTGTTTGTTGTGATGATAATTGACAGTCGACCAGAGGTCTGTTTTATCGATCAGGGAATTGATTGATGGAATCGCGCCTGCGTTGGCAGCGTAGACGCACTTCCGTTAAGAAAATTTGCTTGTTTCGGTCCTTTTCGAGTGGGTTCGCCAAAGTGGTTAGATGATTAAGCCGTTGACTTTGTAGTTAGTGAATTGTGTAAATTCCGAATCTGCCGCTGGCAGGATATTAAAGTAACGCTTAGAAGCTTTAATTGGAGTGTGCAGCGTCGAGTTATTTCTGCCATCCAAGTTATCTTTCGAGGGATTTAAGCCCAACTACCGTTTTTGGTCTAGACGCCATTTTATTTTCGAGTCGAATGTTGCTGTTACTGGTCCTCCTTTTGTTGGAACTTGGAAACCCCATACTTGGGGTTTTTCTTTTTATTTTTGGGTTTTCTTTTTGGCTGTTCTCTTTTGGCTTTTCTCTTGTCTTCCTGTTTTTTTCGTACGTTCTCCACGTTCGCTTTATTGCCGTTTTCGAGTGGAGGTCCGTTCCTGCGGTTCCCTCTGCTGTTACTGTTCCTGGAGACGATCTTACCGTCCATCGCTTCCGGGGATTTTTATCGTGGAGCCTGTCGTCGCCGCATCGCCGCTGTTGGCAGACCATCAAGCCAGCTGCAGGAGAGACTAGTCCACCGAGGTATCCAAGTTTGCCGCCATCGAGACGATAAGTCCTAGCTTTAGTATTGCGAATTTGCGGTGTATCGCTTGTTCCGCGTGTCGCTTATGCGTTCGTGACGGACTAACGTCGGAGTCCGGTTCTGTTGTCGATTCTTTGTGTGTTGTCCGTCCCTCAAACGGTTTCCTGTATTTAGCGCTCTCGCTTGTAAATAAGTTACGCGTAGCGTACTGTTGCTTTTCGGGATTTAGTCCCTGTTTTGTTCCGTGTAGGACGTATTTAGTCGCTTGTGTTAAGTTGCGCGTAGCAATTTTTTGTTATTTTCGGGATTAGTCCCTGTGAAGTCCATTAAGGACGTGTATCCATTTGGGACACTGTTTAGGGTCCTAACCCTTCGTGGGATTCCGGTCGCGGTGTGTTGATGGGGCTCGTGGTTGGTTTCGTTTGCCGCCTATCGGTTTCGCTAGGGGATTCGGCTTAGCGGCGCTTTTCCAAACATCTTTAACGCGACGATGTACCCCTCAAGTTGTGTTTCTGACTCTACAGATGGCGCTGTTTCTTGGCCCAAAATAATTTATGACACAACCCCATGGAAAAGAAGATTTACTGGGTCCTAATCGGCAATAAACTTTGGTCGACTACCTTCCGTGAAAAGGTTCTCTTATCACAATACATGCCATCTGGTAACTGCCACGAGGCCTGTGACGAGGTTGTCGGCGAGTTGGTTTTCGAAATTTACGTCTACAGACAGACGTTCACCGAGTTATTGCTCCTGAAAGATGCGCATTATGTACTTCGCGCATGGAGACAAAAGACTTCAAAGATAGAGCACTCGAGGGTTGCTGGTAAGGTAGCCGCATGGGATAGTGGCTGAAAGTGGACGGTTGAGGTCGTAGATTCGGTTCTTGGCCCAGGACAAGGATTTTTTTCCATTTTTTTTAGAGGCACGCGAAAAAGTTTTGTACAAGGTCAGTTCTAGGCCCTGTAATTTTTTTTAAAAGCACGATTAAAAATTACCACTAAAAGAAGTTTTACGTTTTACATAATGCGGTCATTGTTTACTTTACCCACTTCTGGATTTTCAAAAAGCCAATTACAGCAAAGCATTCCTTAACATTTATATATTACGGAAATCAATATCTTTTTTTGTGCAAACTACTTCTATTTTTACTCTTATTTTCTTTGCCTTAGCACATCTACATCTCAAAAACCAAGAAGTGGACATTGTAAACAATCACCCATAATGCGCATGTTTCAGGAGCAAGAGCTCCGTGGAACGTCTGTCTCTTACAACCTTGTCCGCGGCGTCCTTTATAGAGACCTATGTTCTATAGCGATTCCACAATCGCTGGATGCCCGATGAGCTCACACCAACATCTCTTGCAACTTGCCGAATGGAAGTTCCATTTTCAATTAGAGCAACAACGCGTGCAATTTCCACCTCATTGAGATACCTCATTTTGATTTTAATACTGGTTAGATGACATTTAATGTCAGTTTTGAGTAAGACAATCAACATTACATTCACTTTACATTACATTCATTACAGCATTACAGCATTACATTCACTTTGATTTTCGTAGTTTTATTAATTTTCTGTTCAAGTCTTTAGAAGAAAGGATTGGTTGAATGTTGCTGCAATTATTGTTTCTTAGGAATATTAGATGACGGAAACATTATTGAATAATAAAGACGTTTCCATTATTGGTACAGACCAACTCCAACTAACCATGAGAAAAGCTGTTGTTTCAAAAAGACGTAGTTTTTGTCTTTCTTAGGAATGTGACGAAGTAACAAGTAACCCTTAAAAAACACACACAATTATTACTTTCAAGTTCAGGGGCAATTGAGGATCAGTAATGCAGTGTAATGTTATTTTATTGGGTACAATGAGTTTGAGGAAAATAATCTATTTATCAAAGAATTTCCATGCCGATTTTGTTTTCTTCATTACCACCGTAACCGCCGGACAACGAAAATAAACTATTATGTTTGTCGTGGTTGCTTTCGTTCCCCATCATTTCAGTTTATTTATGGTACAATTGCAAAGTAACAGATAAGGGATCATAAAACTGACCGCAAGTGCACCCCTGATCGACGGTGACAGGTCCGTGACAGCTCAAACTTTGAAGCGCCACGTGGTGGCTCTACACCGAACTAAATTTAACATGGCAAGCATAGGACCGTAGGTTGTCGATTAAGATAGACAGTAGACTAATTAACTTTTCTTAAAATTTTTTTAACTTTTGTTAATAGCGCTTTAAAATCTAGCTATTAACATATAACCGCATAGAAAAAAATAATGGCAACGTTGATTAATTAATCATAAAATCAAAATTTCAAACTTTAGCCGGATTTTAAGCTCGTTATTTTTTAGATTACAATTTTTTGTATACAAGGAAATGATCAAGTCCTCAAAATCTTCGGTTGTAACCGCGATATAACGATCAAAAGATTGCTGCAGACGTATTCTAAATTAACTATTACCACTTTGTTCATTGAGGTGCATACTTCAATTATACGGTAGTATGTAACTGAAAGATTCCTTTATAATATTTAATAAAATGTATTTTTCTAACGCCATAAGTTTTCATACTACAGTGGTATAAATTCGAGCAAAATTTGGCAAAATGTCTCTTTCGCCACCTTAAGCGAGAAGCCGAATCGCCGAAACCGGAGTTGGCGTGGGAAGCCTCCCGTGACGCTCTGGTGGCGTTTCGCCGGCTGGGGGTTTTGCGAACGGTTGGTGCCATTTGAGCTGGTTCTGACTTTATAGAACAATTCTTGCTTTCTCTTCTGGGCACTGGCCCGAACTGTCCGTATTGTTTATTTAGGCCAACACCCTTCAGGTGTTTGAGTCTACGTTACTTGTATTGTTCAGTAATTATAGATAATTTATCTCTACCCTTTGGGTACCTGTCGCTGTTAACAAACTTGATCAAGGTTGGCAATCTGAACTTAGGTTCAGCCCTGTACTTAGAGTAATGTTCTGCAATTACGTTGTCGACTGGTGTGATTTAGTACCGAGGCACCACATGCATTTATGTTGAATTATCTTGAATAGACGCATTATTTTGGAAATCGTTGTTTGTGTGTAGACCTTTCCTCTTGGTAAGTTGTTGGGAAAACACCAGTGAACAAATAGGGTAGTAATTAACTTACCTGGAGCCCGTTTACCATCAAGAACCCAGCCCGTCTTCACTGTAACTGGCCGGCCACCCTAACGTGAGTCACCAACACCGACTCACACCACCTCTTTCCCCATAAATAAATCTACACCCTTGGCTTCGAGTTTAAGCCTTTTTGTCAGTTCAGTAGGAAACTGTAGCGAGGGTGTAGCAGGGACTAACCGAATTTTTCGGTATATGTAACTTTATGAGACCCATACCAATTTGTTTGTTGATCAATTCTACAATAGAAACTGAAAAGTACGACATTCTCGGTTAGTCGAGACAAAAGTTACAGCTCAAAACCCTCGAAAATTTCCAAAATTTGGGGTCCAAAAGTAAATCGCCATATCTTTGTAACCATAAGAGATAAAAATAATTGGTTTATACCATCTTGTAGCTGACATTTAGCTTTAAAACTGTGTCTTAGAATATTGCGCGCTTTGTTATATTTGGAACAAAATAATATCATTTAATGCAGAAACGCGGAATTTAGACAAATCTCGTTGCGCTTTCCAGTGTTTTACTTGCATGCAGTATGCTCTATTCAAAAGAAAACTTGACAGAAAACTGGCAAATATTATTGGAAACTTATGATCTCGATTACCTATAGGTCCATTTTTAATTATAACTTAGTAAAAAATTGTTTTAGTCCGCCAAGCGCAAGATGCGCTTGGGCTGTCGATGCTCCTCCCGCACCCCTTCCTCCCCGCATGCTCCTACCGTTAGCCTGTTGCACGTCCAAAGCGTGATCAAAACTTGTCAAATTTTATTGGGAACTTATGATCTAGAACTGAAATGAATAATAAAAATTTAATAAGTAGTTGTTAATGCTCATCATCATTGAAATTTTCGATGATTTCTTTATTAGTAGTAGTAGTATTTGCAATTTGCAGTCTGGAGTGCACAACATTTCCTCATTTTTGCATGCGCATTTATTGGTGCAGCAATTCTTTTCTATGCAATAAAGTTGTATAGCGCTTCTTATGGTCATAGGGATTGGTGGTTTTGTGATGTCGTAATTTTCAGTTCCTAGTGTAGAATTGATCAACAAACAAATTGGTATAGATCTCATAAACTTATACCAAAATTTTCACTTGATGAACGATTTGGCTTGGCGGCTGCCGCTCTATATTACTCCATCCGGGTGGCCGAGCGGGTCGAACCAAATGCAAATTGCTGTTTTTAAAATATTTTGAGAAGTTTTTCAAAACCAAAATGCGTTTTTAAATTTTTCATCAAAATGAATGAATAAAAATATAACGAAATCGTAGATCACTTCCAATGATTTGTTTTCGAGTAAATATTTTTATTTTTATAATATACCGACAAAGATGGTGTTAGGAGTGTTAGGACCTTTGAGGGTGGTTGGGTCTCTCCAACGCTTTGGCTTTATGGACCCCAGGTAAACCTGAGCTGGGCGAACAACAAGTTGTGACGTTTTACAGTTTGACCATTGACTAATGGTTAGTCAATGGTTTTACGTTCACTAAAGTGCGACCTCTCTTGGTAAATAGCGAAAAGTGGAAAGTTTTCATATTACCAACATGCAGTCTGTTTAAGCCAGGAATAGGTTCAATTTGTTTTTAATTAAATTTGATACGCCACTGCCTGATATCTTCAGAAAAAAGGGTTTAGCGATAACGGCAGTGGTCAGTACGTTTTCAGTTCAGTTCGCTTTAAGTTGAGATTTAGATCAGAGAAACGGGAGAACGCGAAGACGAGAGTATTAGTGGACGCACCCGAGTTTGTTGTGTAATTTTTAGGGTTCCTTATTCCTTGCTTTCCATCCAGCACGCTTTACCCCCCTATAATTTGGGCTTCAAACCGGGTCTTCTCCAAAAAGCGAAAGGTAAGTTCTGAACTATAATATAATCATTTTCCTCCACCCAATTACGTGGTGGCGCATACAGTTTTTTGGTCCTTCAAACCGGATTACTGCCTTTCTGCTTTCGGATTAGTTTCATCCACTTTACTATCCGTTTTTTCATCGCTTTTCACGATATTTTGCTTTAAAACTATCTAGTTTTGATCTCCGTTTAATTTAACTCTCGCAATTTCTACGCATACACGCTACGTTTACTTTTGTTTAGCAATATTTAAACATTTGCTCGCATTTACCCAAGTATTTATAGTTTTTTATTTTTTTTTTCTATTCAAAAAATGGACGCAAACAAGTTGAAGGTTCTTCAGCAAAAAAAAGAATCGTTGTTTCTTCGCATTCAGCGACTTTACGATGCAAGCAAAAAGGTCAATGAGAAAAGGGAGCTCGATTACTTTAAGATTAGATACGAAACATTTGAGGATACAAGGATCGCTATAAGTGACGTGTTAGACCAAATAAACGAACTAAGCATGAAGTTGGACAAAGAATTTACGCCAAGTTACGCTGTTTTGGAAACGGTAGATGAAATGTGTGGCCACATAAAAAGAGCTGCTAAAAGGTGCTTTAATCCACAATCTGAGTCCAAAGCATCAACTTCTACAAATAGCGCGCAAAAATGTTTCGTAAAACTCCCTAAGATAGAGTTACCTAGCTTTAGTGGTATATCAGCTGAATGGCCAGTTTTTTATGAAACTTTCAAAAGCCTAATCCACGAAAATACCGAGGTTGACCCGATAAATAAATTACATTATTTATTGGGCAAGCTTACGGGAAAATCACTGAGTGTTTGCTCGGGAATAACGCCAACCGCTGACAATTATGACATTATCTGGAAAGCTTTAGTTACCAAATATGAGGACAAACGGGCCTTAGCAAATGGTTATATGGAACAAATCTTAAATTTCAAACCTTCTCATAGCGAAAATGTAAATTGTCTTAATGCCTTTTTAGAAAAGTTTGATTCGAGTGTGAAAGCACTTAAAGGGTTGAACTTGACAGACTTATCTGATTTCATGTTTTCCTTTATAGCACTTTCCAAAATTGATAAAGATACTTTAAAGCTATTTGAGACTACACGCACCAAGAAAGAAACGCCGACATATACAGAAATTTTAGAATTTGTACAAAGTCAATCAAAAATACTAGCTCTTTATGATAAATCTAATAACATTTCTTATAAACATAAATCAAACACGCACAACTCATCGCAAGCACGCTCTTTTATAGTAAGTAATGCACCGCAACAAAAATGTATCTTCTGCAATGATTCGCACGCTTTATACTCCTGCAGTGAGTTCTTAAAATTATCGGCAAAGGAACGATTTCTATTTGCAAAAGACAAGCAATTATGTCTAAATTGTCTAAGTTGTATACATAAAACCAAATTTTGTAAATCTAAATATAATTGTCGAACATGCGCAAAACGACATCATAGTATTTTGCATTGGTTAAACGCTAATAATGTTCAAGTAGAAACTCCTGCCACCTCGCAAAACACAAAAGGTAATTCCGAAAATAACGCTCCAGCTGAAGACGCAGATATGGCACAAGCTCGTAGTTTTTGTTCGGCATTGTCAAATGCTAATTGCACTGTACTATTATCAACGGCCATTGTCCAATTAAGGTTGCCAAACGGCAAATACACCAAAATTCGAGTACTTCTTGATTCCGCTAGTCAGGGAAATTTTCTAACTGTAAAATGTTGTAAAAATTTGAAGTTGCCGATGCAACAATTATCTTCGCAAGTTTCCGGAATTGGGGCAGCCCCGCAAAGGGTTTCCGGTCGCACACAATTAGTCATAACTTCGAGATTTGACGATAAAATTAAATATTGTTTGGAAGCTTTACTTATCGATAAGATAACATTAAAAATGCCCGCCGAATCCGTCGAAACTAACGCTTTTGAATTTTTACACGATTTGCCACTCGCTGACGATACATTTGCGACTCCAGGTGAAATCGATGGGATTTTGGGAGCCGATATATTTGCCGAAACCTTACGTCACAAGAAAATTTCAGGTTCTAATAGTTCACCCTACGCCATTGAAACATCATTAGGATATGTAATTGTTGGAAAAGCGCCAACAGTTAAGGCTACTTTTAGTCAAACATTTTGCTCAGTGATAGAACCAATCAATACAACAGTAAAGAAATTTTGGGAGTTGGAGGAAGTTTCCGTTGCTTCTTCTTTAGACCGCGAAGAAGAAGACTGTGAAAGATTTTTTGAATCTACGCATAAACGTGATGAATCAGGTCGATACATTGTGCGTTTACCTTTCAATCAAGATCCAAGCCTTTTAGGCAATTCTTACACTGTTGCAATCAGAAGATTTCATGCCTTAGAAAACCGTTTTAATTCTTCCCCGGAGTTTGAAAGAATGTACAAATCTGCCATGCAAGATCAGATAGACCAAGGGTTTATGTCTTTAGTTCGCGAAGCAACGCCAGCATCCCTTGCCTATTATATTCCGCATCATGGAGTTTTTAAGCCCGATAGTATAAGTACTCCATTAAGAATAGTTTTAGATGCAAGTGCAAAAACGGATAAGGGAATTTCGCTAAATGACATTTTACACAAAGGTCCGAAACTACAGTCTGATGTTATAACGCTTTTATTAAATTTTCGTCTGTTTAAAATTGCGATGACAGCCGATTTAAAAAAGATGTTTTTACAAATTCTTTTATCTCCTGAAGATAGAAATTTTCAACGGGTTCTTTGGAGATCATCTCGCACAGAACCGATACAAATTTATACGCTTAATCGTGTGGCATTTGGCCTAAAATCTTCTCCATACATCGCGTTACGCACAGTTCGTCAGCTTGCCACTGATGAATGTACATCTTTTCCATTAGCGTCAGAAGTTGTGCTTCGAGACACCTACATGGATGACATGATTTCGTCCGTAAGCAACGTAGACAAGGCTAAGTTGTTACGTAAGGAGCTGTGTCAATTATTTTCCGCGGGAGGTTTTGATTTGGTCAAATGGAATACAAATTCGCACGAACTTTTAAATGAAGTACCGGAACACCATAGATTACACAATACCCTTGAATTTGACGAGAATTCTTCGTCAGTCTTAGGCCTACAATGGCATGCTAGTAGTGATCTCTTTTCATTTAGGCTAGCTATTCCGGAAAAATTATGCTCGAAACGAAACATATTGTCAGTAGTGGCACGCATTTACGATCCGCTAGGATTTTTGTCACCTATTATTTTTTTCGCAAAGGTGCTGATAAAAGATCTGTGGAAACTTAAATTAGGTTGGGATGATACGCCGCCCTTGCACATTTGTAATTTATGGTTACAGTTTTATGAAGAGTTGCACCTCATACGTAACTTTCAAGTACCTCGCCATTTATCTGTTTTTGAAAACACACCTGTAACATTGATCGGATTTGCAGACGCATCAGAAAAGGGTTACGGTGCAATGGTGTTCATCCGAGTAGTTTTGTCTGAGAATTCACCTCGAACCATGCTGATTTGCGGGAAATCAAAGGTAGCACCTATGAAAACTGTGTCCATACCAAGATTGGAACTTTGCGCAGCGCTACTGTTGAGTAAACTTTTAGATCTCGTAATTAAGACTTTTGTCTCGCGCATTACCATCAACGAGATTTACGCATTTTCTGATTCGACTATCGCATTACATTGGATTCATGGATCACCATCTCGTTGGAATACTTTTGTTGCCAATAGAGTCGCAAAAATTCAAGGTTTAATTTCACCTCCCCAGTGGTTTCACATTAGTGGTAAAGAAAATCCAGCAGACTGCCTTTCACGGGGTTTGACTCCTGCACAGTTTGTCAACCACACGAGTTGGTTATCAGGGCCAAGCTGGATAGTTTCAGATAAGTCTTTATGGCCCATCAATAGATTCATCGAAGATAAAACTATGACGTATGAAGCAAAAAACAAGGGTGAAGTTTTTTGCGCCGCAAATATTATAAATGCAAGTTTAATTTTAAATTTAATACAAAGAATTTCCGACTGGGGAAAATTACTTAGAATTACAGTTTTTATACTTCGCTTTGTGAAATTGCTGCCAATTTCTAGTAAAACAATTTCCGCAGCTGATTTAAACAAATCCGAAATAATTTTAATTCGGACTGTTCAAAAATTTTGTTTCGCTCAAGAGTTTTATTTACTAGAGAAAAAGGGATGTAGCTCTCCAAATTTGCAAAATTTACGACCTTTTGTGAATGACGGGTTGCTAAGAGTGGGTGGTCGTCTTGCTAACTCCAATTTAAGCTATGATCAACAACATCCTATTTTACTTCCGAAATCGCATTCTCTAGTTAATTTAATCATTGATTATTATCATCGCAAAAACCTACACGCGGGCCCGCATTTACTGTCGTCTATTCTTAGACAAAAATTTTGGATTTTGTCCGGTAGAGGAGTAATTCGAAAACGCGTTCAACAATGTAATCGCTGCTTCCGAGTTAGACCTCGTTCACAATTCCCGTTAATGGCAAACCTTCCAACCCCACGCGTAACTGAGACCAAAGCTTTTCTTCACACAGGGGTTGACTATGGAGGTCCTTTTTCTATAACTTTGTCCCGAAGACGAGGAGCCAAATCACAAAAGGCGTACCTATGTCTTTTTGTTTGTCTTGCCACACGTGCATTACACCTTGAAATTGCGTCGGACTTGTCGACGGACACTTTTCTCGCAGCCTTTAAACGGTTTTTATCACGCCGAGGTCCATGTGCAGTCATGTATTCTGACAATGGCACTAATTTTGTCGGAGCTAAAGCTCAGCTCGATTTACTATCCGAATTTGTGCAATCGAAGCCTCTCAAGGAAGCAGTTGCAAATGAGCTCGCGGAAAACCGAATTGAGTGGAAGTTTAATCCTCCCTTAGCTCCTCATTTCGGAGGAATCTGGGAGGCTGGAATAAAAGTTGTCAAAATGCATCTAAATCGAGTTATTGGTTCGCAAATTTTATCCTATGAAGAGTTTGCCACCGTTCTGGCAGAGATCGAGTGTTTACTCAATTCCAGACCACTTTGTTGGTTAAGTTCGGATCCTGCTGAGCCTCTAGCTTTAACGCCTGCACACTTTTTAACTTTGACACCTTTGAAATCGTTACCAGCTAGTGACGTAACTCAAGTTCCTGTTAATCGCTTATCTCGCAAACAACTCCTTGACCAAATAGTTCAATCATATTGGAAACGATGGAATGTCGAATATTTGACTTCTTTACAATCTAGACAAAAGTGGAATACTCCATCGTGTCCTGTAAAATCAGGAACCCTTGTGGTATTGCGGCAAGACAGTAGTGCCCCTCTACAATGGCCTTTGGGAGTTATTGAAGAGGTGTTCCCTGGTAAGGATGGAGTAATTCGTGTTGTTACTGTTAGGACAAAGGGCGGCATATATAAACGTCCAGTTGGACGATTATGTCCTTTACCTACTCAGTAGGAGAAGTAAACCTTTAATTTGTAAGTGTTTATTTTCATACTTGATTAATTTGTTTTATATATAACTTGGGTTTCTGTGATCAAATGTGATTCATGTAGAATTTGTAATTTTCCGTTAATTTATTATTTACTCTTTTGAAAGAACCTTTCAAGGCCGGGAGAATGTTTAAGCCAGGAATAGGTTCAATTTGTTTTTAATTAAATTTGATACGCCACTGCCTGATATCTTCAGAAAAAAGGGTTTAGCGATAACGGCAGTGGTCAGTACGTTTTCAGTTCAGTTCGCTTTAAGTTGAGATTTAGATCAGAGAAACGGGAGAACGCGAAGACGAGAGTATTAGTGGACGCACCCGAGTTTGTTGTGTAATTTTTAGGGTTCCTTATTCCTTGCTTTCCATCCAGCACGCTTTACCCCCCTATAATTTGGGCTTCAAACCGGGTCTTCTCCAAAAAGCGAAAGGTAAGTTCTGAACTATAATATAATCATTTTCCTCCACCCAATTACGTGGTGGCGCATACACAGTCTTTAAATGCAGTTCACCAATTGACCACCAATTTTGCTGCAGCGGTAACTTTTACTTCAAGTCTTAAACTACAATTTTTTACTGTTGTTCCAGGTATTCTCCTAGATTTAGTCACTCGTTCGAATAGTATAATTAGTCGCCGTTGAAAACTAGCTATTTGCGAAAAAAATAGGGTCTGGGGTGTTGGCACACCTCACCAGTTACGTGCGTAAATTTTTTTCTTCAAGTCAATATGGCGGAGCGGCCGTTGACACAAAAAGTATTAGAGAAACTTGTTGAAAACATGTATGATGGTGATAGTAACGACAATCTTGAAAATGACCTTTTCCGAGACGCTTGAACTGTGAAAACCGGTGGAAATATATTGCCATTATTATTATTGTTGTTGTTACTTTTGATCTAAACCGCTGAAATTACTCACGAGTTGAAAATATTCAATTACTCTGAGAGCACAAAAAAATGAGATGGAAGAAAATTTTGACAAAAATTTTTGTAAAAATAAACACCTATGTCAGTTTTTTCCGCTGGATGATGATAATTTTTTTTTGCTGCAGATAGTAATAATGGACTCTGTACTTTAGCACCAAGCTATTTTTTTATTATTATTTTGCCAAATTATTTTTTTCTTGTTGATCAAAGAAGTGTGTCTATTTTAGCTTATTATTGTGTATTTCTCTAAAATTTTTATTTTTTGTTGAATCTTTGTATGAAAAATTATGAGTTACTCACATTGATTTGTTTTATTATGACTTAATGTACTTGGAAAGTTCAAAAAAGTATAAAAAATAACGTTCTTTTTTTTCTTAGTGATCGATATAATTTGGGGTGTCAAAATACCCCACGATACCAGTTATGTTCCGTGGAAACACAATACCAGTCGAGGGTTAATCATTAGGTACTTACTTTACTTGGTACTAGCAGTATTTTACAACAATAAATGATCTACAAATATTGAGAATAATGTATTTTAATTACAATAAACATTGAAAAAAATTACAAAATAATATTATTATGCAACATAATAGTCCGCAATAGCTATCAGAATAATTAAGTAAATAATTACTTCGATGAACGACCGTACTTAATGAGACTTAGCATTGGGCCTGTTAATTGTCACATTTTTTGACAAAGACCTTAAAAAGTTAGGTTTTCTTTTTAAAGTTGAAGAATTTGCGTGTCTTCCAGCTTGTATGGATTTAGCTCCTGAAGTCATTCCTAGTCGAATTTTTTTCCGACTTATAGATGTGGGTTGCACTCTGCACTCATATAGTTCTTTGTCTTTGTACGCTTTTAATATTATGAAAGAAGCTTATTATATCTGAAAGCGTCTTTACTTTACTTAATTTATCATTAAATTTTCTAACGGCTTTTCTCGTTTCTACTGATTTATTTTCTTCCATTACACTTAACATTCTCGTAATATTCAGTGAGAGATTAGAGATACAAAAATCTACAACCTACAACCTAATGGCGCGATCAGCGCTGTGCTCGAGTAGAGTTTGTAATAGTTATCTATTACATAGTATACTAGTTTTCAGAACAGAGCGATGTCTGTATTGCAGTACAGATTGTAATGGTGGATGCGGCATAAGGTGATACATACCCTACTGCAGTCCAGACAGCGGCCTGCTCTGCACAATAGTACACTATGGAAATACGCAACCAGCCACAACTGATACTTTTGGAAGCAGCGTTTGCAGCGCCGCGAAGCAATGCTGCCGCATTGCTATATGAGAATTGGCCATTAGCCCTGCTAGCAACACATTATTTTTTTAGCCATTTCTGGTGGATAATTTAATTCTGAATCCAACAATGTATTAGAAGGGGGTTGTTGTATAATAAAAATTTTGAGGAAAATGAGTAAATGTAAAATTACAATTTGCGGCACAGCCTTACTTGATAATGTAAAGAGTTTTCACGCCGACACACAGGTACAAAATAAGATAGAGGGATTATGGAATTATTGTTGAATGCAAATGACATTGACAGCGACAAAAAAATGACGTGTTCCTGCTCGATTTTAAATAATAAGACTCCGTTAAAGCTGTTTGGAGGAGATGTGCTATGTGCATGGAACAAAATAGAATGCAGTTTGAACATTTATTTTAAAACCATATCATTTGCATTCAACAATAATTTCATAATCGCTCTATCTTATTTCTTACCTGTGTCTCGGCGTAAGAATTTTTCACATTATCAAGTAAGGCTATGCTACAAAATGTGATTTTACATTCAGTCATTTTTCTCAGAATTTTTCTTATACAACAACCCCTTTGTAATACATTGTTGGATTCAGAATTAAATTATCTACCAGAAATTGGTAAAAAATAATGTCTTGCCATTTGAAATAATAAAGTTGATATCATTTCTGATTAAGAGGGTTCTACAACTGCCGCCTCAGACATCTTGCAGAGCTGTACAGAATTCGCTCTCCCGTTAAAAGTTTTAGAGCTATCGATTTGAAACAAAAACTAAGATGGTTCTAAAGGTCAGTTGTAGAGCCCTCATGTAATATTTTTTTAATTATTGAGCCAAAAATATAAGAAGAGCGCAGGAATCACAACAAGTTTGGTAAACTTTGCAGGCGCATTGTGAACGTATTATTATTTGAAAAACCTGTATTTTGTACAATAGCTTCCTTTAAAAACTTTTTTCATAAAGTGCATAGTTTAGCAGAAAATGCCCGTTTTCTCTCAAAATAAACATCCGGTATGTATACCAAACTTAAATAATTTAACAGAAATAAAATAATGAATAGGTACCAAATAATTTGCCAATTTAGAAAAAACATTTTTTCTGCTTTGTAATGATGCGTTTTAGAAAATTTGTATAAAAATATTAAATTAGGCGTGATTGAAAGTGCTTACCTAAATATGAGTACTCTATCAAACTCTATATTGGACCGAGAGCGTCATAAAAATTTATATTGAAAATTACAAATAATGCACGACATAATCAAGAGAAACGTGTTCAGATGTTGTAACAATAGAGTACGCGTATTTCAAAACCTAAATTTCTTTATTAGCTAATAATTATTGTGGTAATGTTGATACTAATAAATAGGTAGTTTCGTCATTCTAAGATCTACTGATTTAGAAAATAATCATGTCAAAAATATTCTCCGCGCATGGAGATAACCTACATACACGGTAACGATTGTTGAAACCAAATTTAATCAGCTTTGTACTATTGGAGAAAATTATGCAATAATACATATAAATTAAGTTGAAGTAGAAAAGTAAATCATACAAAATATCATAATAACTTCCTTTAAATAAATATTATTTTGTTTGGGCAATAATATAAAAGAGGTGCAGAATATCAAACATTAGATACATACATTAGATGACATAAGGCACATTTTATGGTACAAGTCAAGTTTAGAAAACAAGCCGCACGGCGGCTAGTTTTGTAATGAATGAGTGCCATAATTGCCTTATGAACAAGTTCTTTCTACTATTTTTTCTACTTTTAACCAATTTTAAAATAGAATTTGCAATTTTAAGTTTTGGGGGATGTAGCCACAGTTAATACCTACTACCAAAGTTAATTTAATCTCAGATTCAAAATTGCTCGTAAATCGTTTCCTTTTCACAATTACTTAATGTTTTAATGACATTTATTCACAACTACCAACATGAAAAAAGCAAATTGCACTATCGCAATTACAAAACCCAAAAAGCTATTACAGCACTGTTTTGGGTGTCGTAATAGAACCAAAGTAAAAAAATTACTTTATTAACAAAGTGTATAATAAAGTGATAAATTTTTGGTTAAGTATTTGAATCAATTGGACCGTTGGGCTCAAAGTGCTAATGATTTTGCTTATGAAAATAATCATTGTCACTAACAAGTGATTCAGATCCAGACCAAAACTGTCTACCATATTTCCGAATATTACACAATAATCTAAGGGAGAGAAAGTAAATAATTTCTGCTATGGACAAAAACGAAAATCCAGTAAATAGACCAAGTAACCCTCCACAGTTAGCCAAAAAGTCGTTTTGACCATACAACTCGTTCCTTTCTGATGTAATAAATTGCGTTTCTTTAAAAAATATACTGATCCTGGTGAAAGCCACTCTAAAATGAGGTTCATTTATAAATTTGAAGAAGGCAGAAATTAATGTAGTTACCCAGGAAACTCGCTGAAATTCACTTTAAAACTCTGAAAAACCATAGGCCAATTAAAGTCAGCTTGGGAAGTTTCAGCATTGTACATCAAAGAAATACAAGAAGGCAAACAATCACAACCTGAAATATTTGCACCACCAGATTTAAGACTGGAGATTCCTGATTGCACTTCCTTTGCCAAAAGTCGATCTAAAATAGTATTTTTAAAACCATTTTTAAAATAAGCTACGTGCTATCAATACTTTGAGCCTCAAACATACAGACGTGACTGCCCGTTCCACAAATGTTAGTAGACTCTTCATCTGAAATAAAGATGTTAATAAATTTTTAACTTAAGGTATTATCATTTATTTATTAAATTTATTTAAATTTAGAGCACTTTTAAAAAATACGTTTTTGCATCAGGCAAAATCCAAATAAATTTTTAAAAAATTTCAACCGTTGACCAGCATTCGACAATACAAAGTTGGCAATGGGGTACTTGCTTAAAAAAAATATTGCAATTTTTATTCTCTATAGATGCATGCAAATAACTAAAAGAGGCTTAAATATTTTTTTTCCTATTTTTTTATTTTAGATTTTCGTATTTGCAATTTTTGTTTTAAATGACGCATTGGACACCCGTGTCCAAGACTCACACCTATATTGAATCTGCTCTTGTTTTTGGCTACTATGCAGCGCTGCTAACAGAGTGCGCCTAAGGTCACTAGATTATCCGCTACGCTCGCAAAGGTAGCGCCACAAGATTAAACTTTCAAAATAAAACTCAAAATAATTTGTACTCTCAGAACTATGACAATGCCAAGCCAAGAAGCTGTTCTTTTCCCTCTTATGGGTTTTTTATGCTATCTCTTACAAAAGTTAAACTTGACTGGCGCTACCTTTAGAAGCGTAGCAGATAATCTAGTGACCTTAAGTGTACCAAATGTGTGCTGCGGATTGGCATTCGATTTATAAATAGAACGCAAACAATCTGAGTAAGCGCCATCATACGATTTCTTTTAGTACTACGCCGTGCAGGGGCCTGCTACATCACAAGTCTCTCACTCCAAAAATTAAAAATTTAATTCTGGGCGTAATATTGACCCTAGAACCAAATAAAAAAATACGGGTCTAATGAAATTGCCTACAATATCTAAATATTATATTTCTCAAACATGAGGCAAGTACCCCATTGTTTCATTGCGGGAGACAAAATCACTTTACTTTCTCATGTTATGAGATCTGATTTCAAAAGTAATTATCGACGCAACTCGAGCCAATCGCCTGATAAGAACGACCAATCAGTTGGCGGGTGCAATTTAAAGTTTTTTCTCCAATTCACTATTTTGCGCTAAACTTTTAATGAATCTAAATGGTGATTGTTGAGATTTACCCAATCGAAATGACAAAACTATTTTAAACAACAAAACAGAAGGTTTGGTATATTAAATGAACGCTGCAATACAACATAACGAGACCACAGGTCTCAAAGACAAACAGGCTTGAACTAACTTAACTTACAACCGGGTGGCAATGGTAACCTGAAGTTACCAACCAAAAACATACCAAAGGTGCCAACATAGTAACAGGGGAGATTTTAGTTTTAACAGTGATAAACGGTTATTTATTAAAAACTTGAAGTGACATAATATTGACCAAATTAGTGTTGTGCCAGTAATAACTCTTACGTTTAATCTCATTACGAATGTTCTCGCAGGGAAATAAACATGTCCATGTGGGACTTTTGCATCTGATTAAAAAAAATTAATTAATTATTTAATTAAATTTAATTATTTTTATAAATACGCGTTGTTTACAACCTTTTTGCTACTAAGACTGGCACTGGTCGCAAATGACAACAAGAAATCACGCCCTAAGACCCGTCTGACACGACACTAATTTTAGTACTAAATTTAATACGATTGATGCACGCGCAAATTTAGATCCGAAATTAGCACGTCTAAATGCGTTGCTGTCTGACACGTAGTTCTGATTTTAATACTAAATTAAATATGCGCGCAAGCGCTGTACCGTTCTCTCTGCGCTGTACTAGATATATTTGAAGGTTATGTTTATGTGCTCAGCGCACATGGCTTACAGCTGTCAATTTTCAGTTGGTTTGCTACAAGTTTTCTAGGTAACTTTGCTTCCAAGTTCTATGTTTAATATTATGGATTTGCAAAAAAGCTTTCTAATAGCGGCCGCAACTACGGTCGTGATGATAATGTTAGAAAACAACCAAAGGTTAAAGTTTCTAACCTTACAATGCAACTGCAGTAAACGGTCACGTTAAAACCCAACAATTCTCCTCACACAATCTTGCATGCAATAAAATAGAACAGGTTCTATTTTATTGCATACAATCAGACTGAAGTTGCGCGCGCATCAATCGTATTAAATTTAGTACTAAAATTAGTGTTGTGTCAGACGGCTCTAAGTTAATTTTGATAAAAAATAAATTTTGCTCCAAAACTTTGTCAACGTAATTTTGTTACTGTGAGTGAAGTGACTAATATACAGTTAGTTTCAAAAGTAATGTTCATCTCACACTTTTAAAATTTAAATTTCTTCTACAGATGATGTACAAGTAATGTCCACCTCAGAATATTAAAATTTATTTTTCTTTTAGAGATGATGTAATAGCTGAAGGAGATCCAATCTATTTTCTCCATTATTTCATATGCGTAGCATAAATATAAATTTCAATATCTGTGTTAGTTTTATGCGAAAAATAAAAGAGTTTCAAGTTTAACAGGTAGACATTACTTTTAAACTCGACTGCACAACAAGCAAGCCAAAAAAGAAATTGAGAATTTTGAAGGAGAATTTCTTGGCACTGGGCAGCTGCGATTTATTTTTATTGCAGTACCTGCTACTCGACAACGAGGGACAAACTTGGGCGGGTGGTTGATTAAAGAGTAAAATTTTTCAAATTTGCTCTTTTTTGTTTCTTCTACGGGACTCATTAATTATTATTCGTCTTCGTTTTTTAGTGAATTTTTTTTAGTCAGTGTTATTTAAGTTTTGTCTTTTTAACTGTAGAAAAGCAATAATTAATAAGCAAGTACTTGTTATTAATTATAATCACCCATATATTTATAGTAAGAGCAATTTGCCATTACTAAAGGTAAGCGCTGCTATTTCGTTGTTTGAAGTAAACATGGAATAATTTTGAATATTATATAATGGTAGACAATAGCCCATGCTGTACTGTCCGGTAACGACTGCCAAGAAGTCACAGTATTAGTAAGTAATTAAGAAGTAATGTAAAATAGTGCTTAATATGATTGTCTCTTAAACTTTTTTAACATTAATTATTATTAGGGCGTCTGTATTGCAATGTAGAAATTACTAAATAAAAAAATAATTAAGAAATAACGTAATAAAATGTGATATTAATGGATCTGTATTCTTATTTTAAATAATTAATTATAATAAAAACTGTTGTAAAAAGAAAAAGATATTTTTCTCTTTGTTTTTTTTATGTTCCTTATCTACAAATCAATTAATAATACAGTGTACGCTTTATGTTTATTTGCGATGTGGAGTTCTCTTGATATTAATATCTATAATTAGACAATAATGTCCAATAATGCTCAATGAAATGTCTCAATAGATCTTTCTCCCATTATGACCCTGTAGATTATTATTTATGGTTTTATGAATAAACGGATGATCTAGCAACCGCCGGCAACAACTTGCCGGCTTCTCGGCTCTAACAATCTCAACCGTCGATTCACTCGACAAAAAGTGAAGAATAAAATAATACTTTACTCCCTACAAATAAATATTTACGTAATAAATTATAAAAAATTGCAGCTTAAAAGAAAGCTTTCAAGTTTTTCCACGTAGTGTTCGCTTATCTGCCGAAGAGTGAGGACGTGTTCTTTATCTCTCGTACGACTGCGGAAGCAAAAAAGTGACCAGAGATAAAAACCAATAACATTAACATTTATAATACAACAGTGGCGTATCAAATTGTGCTTTGCGGTGAACAGTTTTATTTGCAGCAACAGGAGCTCCAGGTAGGCAGCGGGCTTGTTGCCGGCAATATCTGGGAGCATGTTCCCAAAAAATCAATTTCTTTTTCCAAATCAATCACAACCAGTCTCTATGTCATCTCAGCCTGCTGAATCTTTTCCAAATCAATCACAACCACCCTCTATGCTATCTCAACCTGCTGATTGTAGCTCGGTTAACCCACCCCCTCCAGCGCGGGCTACAAATTCCGCTCAGCTAGGGCTTAAAATCGGACCTCCAGTTAACATGGGTGCAGACCTTAGCGAAGCCAACGATGAAGTAATCCAAAACAAAAACACATGGCAAGTAGTCAAAAAACGCAAATTTGTTAAATAAACCAATGAAACTGGATCTCCAACCTCACCACCAACAAAAATACAAAATCGCTATAAAGTACTGTCAAACGCCGATGGCATTGAACAGGATGAAGCTGACAAACAGCAGAAACCAGCAAGGCCACCTCCAATATTTATATATGGCGTCAAAAGCTTTAATGATATGGTTGACAACTTTTCCAAAGTAGTGGAAGAAGAAACCTACTACACTAGAACTCTGCCAAACGACACAGTTAAAATTATAACGCACACAACGGATACGTACCGAAAGTTAACACAACACTTAAGAGATGAAAACATTGTTCATCACATATATCAAATCAAAGAAGAACGTGCCTATAGAGTGGTCATAAGGTACCTCCACCATTCCATACCCATAACAGCTATAAAAAAGGAACTAGAAGAAATAGGCCATAAAGTTCGCAACATAACTAATGTTCAAAATAGAGTAACTAAAGAGCCTCTATCGTTGTTTTTTGTAGATCTGGAACCACAAAGTAACAATAAGGAAATATTTGAACAAGAGTTCTTATGCCATACCAAAATAGCTGTAGAAGGTCCTAGGAAAAGTAAATCTATCATCCAATGCATGCGATGTCAAGCATACGGGCATAGTAAAACGTACTGTTACAAACCTTACAACTGCGTTAAATGTGGTGAACAACACGACACTAAATGCTGTAAAAAACCCAGAAACTCTCCAGCTAAGTGTGCGCTATGCCAACAGGACCACCCGGCAAACTATAAGGGTTGTGCAGTATACAAAGAGCTTGTCACAAATAGAAATATAGCAGCAAGAGGAAACCAGCGAACGCAAACGCAAACTAACTCCAGTGCGCACACACTTAATGAAACAAACCGGCAAAACACCACCCCATCCAACCAACAGCGAACATATGCAAACGCAGTAGCACATCCAGTCTACTCCAGATCAGAACCTGCAAACACCACCATAGAACATCAATTAATAACATTCTTAAACGAATTCAAGAATATGTTTTCGCAGCTCATGAGTCAAAACAGTATGATATTAAACCTACTAACCCAAGTTATCAACAAACAAAATTCGTAAACATACTAAGAATTGCCACGTGAAACGCCAATGGCCTGCTCAACCATAAGCAAGAAATTATTACACTTTTAAACATAAACAAAATCGACATTCTGCTTATTTCCAAAACTCACTTTACGAACCTAACTGCATTTAATATTCCACTGTACTCTACCTACAATACTCCTCACCCCGATGGTAGAACTCATGGGGGTTCGGCCATAATTATTCGCAGCTGTATCTTCTTTATAACCAAAGGAATACCTAGAAATAACTGTCTAATGGAATCTAACTTCGACCTCTCATCTGATCATACACCAGTCATCAATAGCATGAGTACCACAGTTATAATCAAATCACCCCCTGTTCGACTTACTACAAAAAACACTAACTGGACTGCTTTTCAATACTACCTAGAAAAAAACACTAATCTTAACCTGCAAATTAAATCTCCAGACGATTTGGATACAGCAGCGCAATACTTCACAACACTTGTGCAAAAGGCCGCTTGGCAATCCACGCCAGAAGAGGAATATAAACTAACAACGACCACCAACGTGCCTCTCCATATTCGCCAACTTATTGCTGAAAAACGTTGAGCAAGAAGAATATGGCAAAGATCTAGAAACAACATAGATCAGCATACTTACAATAGACTAAGTAGACAACTAAAAGCAGCCATCAGAGATGCGAACAATGACACCTTTGAGCAATACGTTTCAAATCTTACAGCAAATGACCACACACTGTGGAAGGCGACAAGGAAGTTCAAGAGACCCTATACGGCTATACCCCCCATTCGTAAACCAAATGGGGAATGGGCACGTTTCAACAAAGAAAAAGCAGACATCTTTGCTGCACACTTAATCAATGTTTTTCAAACAGAACAAGGAGCCCCTCCCGATGAGGAAGTGGAAGAAATTATCGACGCAGCGTGCCAAATGTCCCTCCCGATTAAAAGTTTTACTCCTACAGAAGTTAAAGAAGAAATAAGGAAACTCAACATGCGAAAGGCTCCAGGATATGATTTAATCTCAGGACAAATATTAAAATATCTTCCTCGTAAGGTTATTGTACTTCTGACAGTTATATTCAACCGCATGTTACGCTTATCCTACTTTCCCATAATATGGAAATCTGCCGAAATCATCATGATTTTTAAACCAGGCAAACTTTTAAACAAAATCACATCATATCGACCTATCAGTCTGCTTCCAACCATAAGCAAAGTTTTCCAACGATTGCTGCTACAAAGGATCTACGCCGACAACGAACTCCTAACAATACTACCAAAACATCAATTTAGCTTTCGACAAGACCACTCAACTACTCAACAAGTCCATCAAATAGTAAATAAAATATTAGGGAGTCTTGAAGAAAGGAAATACTGCAACGCTGTATTCCTAGACATCGCCCAAGCATTTGACAAAGTCTGGCATAGAGGCTTGCTCTACAAATTAAAAAAAAGCACTATCCAGTAAGTATTTTTTTATACTCAAATCCTATTTGTCAAATAGGCACTTTACAGTTAAATTCAACGACCAGCAGTCTAGTCTCTGTCCTATTAACTCCGGTGTTCCACAGGGTAGTGTTTTAGGACCACTGCTCTTCCTACTCTATACAGCCGATATACCCGAAACCAATAACACCACGATTGCTTTCTTTGCTAACGACGTAGCTATACTTGCTGTAAACGAGGATGCTGTCAGAGCCTCCCAAGATCTCCAACATTATCTCGATATCCTCAATGACTGGTACACTCGATGGCGAACCAAAATCAATCCAACAAAATCAATCCAAATAACGTTTACCACGCGTCACAATGTCTGTCCACCAGTAAGAATGAACAACGTACCCATACCTACAGCAACAGAAACAAAATACCTTGGCCTTCATCTTGACCAACGTCTTACGTGGAAGAAGCATATACAAACCAAAAGAAAACAACTCGATTTAAAGTTCCGACAAATGTACTGGCTCCTAGGTAAAAATCAAAAGTCTCTCTTCCAAACAAGATTATATTATACAAAAGTATGCTTAAGCCAATTTGGGTTTATAGACTTCACCTATGGGGCTGTGCAAAACCAACGTCGCTAAACATCATCCAGAGATTCCAGTCCAAAGTGCTCAGATCGATAGTGGATGCACCATGGTTCATAAAAAATCAAACACTGCACGACGATTTGAGGATTCCCTTCATCAGAGATGAAATTCATCAAGCCACGGCATCACACAGCCAGCGTAGCATGCATCATGAAAATGAATTGATAGAGGAGCTATTTCACAATGATCCTGTTACAAGAAGGCTTGATAGAACCTGGCCCCAAGATCTGCTCTAAGGATAGAATAAGGAAAAACGCCATTGGGCGTTTCTCTTTCACGCCGTAAAACTTGTATTACACTTACTTAATACTCGAATGAAGTAGATTGTAAAGTAAACGATATGATTAAAAAAAAAAAGTTCTTTCACCTTTTTACTTTTCTAGAATTAAAAAATGCAAAACTTTTAAACGCCGCCCACCCAGTGCCAAGAAATTTAAAGAAAGGTAGATTCTTTACACTTTCGCATTTCCTTATGACATTACGTTTTGGGCCAATACTAGCTAAAGGAAACTCAATGCATCTGCTCCATTATTTCATGTGCTTAGCATAAATATGAATTTTAATGTCTATGTTGGTTTTATGTAGAAAATAAACGAGTTTAAAGTTGGCTGTACCTTGTAAGAGTGCCAACCAACATCGCCACAAAATTTTGTTGTTAATGCTTGACTATCCATTTTGCAAGTTTTTGTCAAATCTGCTAGTGCAAATTATTTAGTGATGAAAATTTGTTCTTTATACCAAAATAAAGTTTTGGCAAAAATTTTGTAGTTTTTATCGAATTTTATCGAAATCAAATTTTTTTAAATTATTTTTTTCCTTTACAAATTGACGAGCCTATTATGAAATGCTCCAACAAATAACAATAATAATACAATTAATTCATAACGTTGCTTTTAGTGGCCTGTAAAAAAATTGTCTAAGATTTTAAAATAATTTTAACACAAAAACTAAAACGTATTAAAAAAAATATATTAGGAAAAGTTTTTGGTCTTGAAGAGTTCTATTACCAGTTAAAATTAATGCACTTATTTCGCTTGCACCCTGTATAGGTAGGTATATGTTGTACAGTAGAGACCCTTTAATTCAAACTTCCAACTGTAAGAGATTACTCGGCTCTGCGACTAGTTTGGATTAATAAATTTGTATGTATAAATTTAAATAACGTCTATTTAGAACAACTTCAACTATTTATTACTGTTGGTTTAAAGAAACAATAAAGTAAAAAAATAAAAATATGTATAATACAAAATAATGACTGGAATAAATCATCAAACTTCAACACACCACATTCACCCAGAGCAAAATTTTATAAGTTTTTCATAAAACACACTAACTTGTCTGCCTGTTGGATTCTAAGAAATTTACCCGTGCTCTTCGGATTAACGGGTCTATTCGGATTATAAAATTTGAACCCCGTGTTGAGATTACTGAGTGTTCGGATTAAAAGGTCTATACTGTATACAGTAACAAAAGTTTGTTGTTTAAGTCGAAACAAAGTAAAAACAAAGCAAAATTTTGTAACTAAAAAAAAACAGTTATGTATCCACATGTATATGTTACGGCTAATGACAGAAATCGGTGGACATTAACCGGCTAATGTCGACATTAGCCAAAGTAAGTGTTTAATGTGCGCAAGAAATAACACCAAATTTTATTTTTGGACATTAACCGGCCAATGTCAAGATTAGGCGGGAAGTAGTGGCTAATATGCAAAATTTATAGATGTAGATGTGCTAGGGCAAGAAAAATAAGAGTAAAAATAGAAGTGGTTTGCACAAAAAAAGATATTGATTTCCGTAATATATAAATGTTAAGGAATGCTTTGCTGTAATTGGCTTTTTGAAAATTCAGAATTGGGTAAAGTAAACAATGACCCGCCCCGCGGTTCATATCGCTTGGTATCCTATGATAAAAAGTAATAGATTTATAAACGTACTATTAAAAAAAATATTACAAGGCCCTGAACTGACCTTCTAAGACATTAGCCATACAAACTAGGCTAATGTCGACAATAGCCGATTAAAGTGCGCATAACAAAAGCTGGTAGAGATCATCTATCATTAGCGGATTGCCCCGGTTACTGTTGACATTAGCCGGCTAATCTTGACATTAGCTAGCTATCGGATATTAGCCGTAACATATACATAGTTGCACTACTCTGACAGCAACACAATTTTGCAAATGCTATTACGCTTGACTATTTTTTGCGTCGGATACTACGGCCGCAAATATCATAAACGTCGTAGTTGCAGAAGTAGATTTTAAACTTAAATTAACGTTAAAAAAGTTACTATCTGGTAAAGAAATAAATAATAGATAACAATCAACTGATAGACATGTTGCAAGTGTAACTTTGAAAGCCAAAAATGGTTACAATAAGATATATGTTAACAGCGACACTAACGGATTACTGACATTAATCGTTTCGGTTTTTCACGGCACACTAAAAAATTTTAAGAGAAATCTAACATTCTCGATAACCGTTTTAATTATTTGATTAATCAAATGAATTTATACCAAAATCAACATTTTAGACATCATTGTATTAAAAAAATATTGCCGTTCACATAAATCATAAGAAAAATACGTTTTCTTTAAAAAAAAATTGAGCATTGTTTGAAAATAAAAATAATAATTTGAAAATCACTATTAAGGCCACTTTGTAATGGTTAAAAAATATTTTGCTACAATTTTTTTTCATTCAATCAGGATAATAATTAAAAGAGATACAGCTTGAGGCGTATTTTAGGAAACACTCTGTATATGCGAGGCGAGAAAAAATGTTTCTTTCTTTCTTGGGTGCAAGAGAAATAGTGCCTCTTCACTCCCCTGCACACAAATAGTTATTATTTTTACTCTTATGTGAGAGTCAAGCTTAACAGGTTGTTATTAAAGATTCAAATTAAAAAGTTATGTGTCATAATTCTTGTACAAAACTAACACTAAAGATAACTTACGTGGCATATGGTAAGCAACGCAGCCGCATTCTTGAAGAGTATAGTTAGCTAAACATTCCACTTGACAATTTTGCTGAGTATAATTTTTAAAGAAGTACAGGCTACGTTCCTTGGGGAAAAAGCACTGTCTTCGATGGGGATCATATCCCCTTAATCCCGGAGAAGTCGTCATCATATCGGGCTTAATCGAAACTACCACTTCTTGGTTAAGAGGAGCTCGAAAATATTGAGTCCCTACTCTAGGAACTTCGGCAGGATTATGCAATAATACTTTGAATCCTTGAACGGGGCCCCGACAAACATAATCCAAATCGAATTCGTATGCAGTTAAGAGAAGGAAGAACCCAGCTGAAGTCCCAGATGAAATTGCTCGTCTTGGAATAGTGTTAATTCCTGATGATGTAGGATACCCATCTTCTATGGTCCAGCCTTCTGTTTTTCTAGCACTTGCCATATCCACGTCGTTAAAGTACCTTAACTTTTATGCTTTAATACTGTTGTAATAAGTTCTACCTAAATAACTTACATTTTGTCCGTAAAAAGTTCTTCTTTATCTAACATATTGAAAGTAAAACATATACCATCTTCTGTTAGTATAGGAGTAAAAAAATTATAGCAACTTTCATTTACGCTAGTCCATCTACAATTGAAAAAAGTATCATGGAAACTAGGAGCTACTTCCATCAGAAACTTAATAGATTCAAAGTCTGTAGTTTTGTTGCCTCCGGTATAGAGATGACTATCACATATTAACGAAATATCAGAAAATTTCTTCAATCTAAAATTCTGTTATAGAACAAAAAAATTTCAAGTCTTTTCTTACTCATTGGCGGTAAAATTTCCGCTGTCCTTCATCTTGTGGTAGGCTTCGGTGTAATTGTAAACTCGTTGTCGGGATTTAGTTTCAGAACAAACAGTTATGGCAGGAAAAGGTATTTGCCAAACTGGTGTAGGACTTCGAGCGAAACTAACCAAAACTGGTGACGTGTCCCATTTAATATAAGTTTGAATAATTAGATCCGTACAAATATACAGAGAGATTCCAAAAAGCACCACCCATGTTAATCTAAAAGATATTATAAGTGTATTCCAACTACTTTCTTAATTTTTACTTTTCTGCAAGTGATCGATCTTGTTCTCCCATGTATTTAAACCCATGAATGCCGGTGTTGCTGGAGTACTCACTAAAATAATCATAGATGTTCTGACGAAAAGTCGGATACTTCCGTTTGGACTTCAATGGTTGTTCAGGAGCAACCTCAGCGTCGGCGAAAGCTGCTTTGCCACGAATCATCATTAACACGATCGCTTCTAGAACTGTTTGAGAATGAGTCGATAACGACATTCTACCTTTTTATATGCACGTACGCACGCATGATGGCGATTAATAATCACCCCCATAAAATATAATTATCCTTAAAACCCTCGTTGATCAATGCAAAGTTCACGCCTTGACGCTAGGGAATATTTTATATTTTATATTAATATGTGTGTGGATGTGCTAAAACTAATTAGTTATTAATTAATTAGTTAGAACATGTTTTGTTGAAAGTATAGTGTCAGTGCTTATCATGTTTTGTGATGACATGGTTATTGATTACTATGCCACACTTGGTAAATGAGCGTTAAGGTAAATTTAAGGTTGCTGTTAAAAAATGTTATTTATATTTTATTACAGAACTAATTACATAATAAATAAATTTAATTAACTAATAATATTTTATGTACCACGTAAACTAAATAAATATAATAAGTTGCGTAGATGCTGGATACATAATTTTTTTTAATCAAGTGTGCAAATTATTATCTAAAAGCCGTTTTGCACGATCAATAATTATAACAATAATTCTGGCCACAATTATGGACATACAAAATTTAGAGCAAGTCCTATTTTTATAGACAGAAATGTGACCACACTTTGTATTACACGATGTATCGTGTTTGATACAAAATTACGAACCTAAATATACACATAATTATTGATCGTGTAAAACGGCTTTAAGGTAAAACTTAAAATTTTTTTGTTTTATTAATTATTATTAGCACTATACAGGAAGTTTTACGGTGACCGTAAATTGAGAAAAGAAAAAACTACGAAGCTAAAGATTTAGCCATAGTCTTAGCGAGGTAAGATCTAATCAGTGAAAATACTTTCATAATAGTGACACTTCCGCATATATCTAATGTCGACATTGACTTTGTTATTTTAAATAGAAAACCCCAAACTCTAGTCTTTCCTACTTAAAAACGCAAATATACCTAAATCTCCAAATTAATTAACAATTATGTAAACGATGATAACTATAATAGTCTCGAAGTAAATCAAATGACCGATATTTATGATCAAGTTCGTTAATCAGAAATTAGCCAAGATGCGCAAAAGTTCCACATAATGATAAAAACCCAGAACGTATGTTAAAATTTTAAAGTAAATACCGGCACAGGATATACGGTTCTTTCTGAAAAAAAATTGAAAAATCTAAATTTGAACGAACCACTGCAGTCAACAAATATTACCTTTCGTTCATATATCGCCCATTTATTTGAACTATTGGGAAAAATCAAAGTAAAAGTTAAATTTAACAATCAGCCGTCGTATGAAGATTTGTATGTTATACCGGACGCATTTTTCCGTTTTTTTTACTTTTCGCGCCTTTAAGCCATCAGGTGATTGAGTCAGTGCTTTGTTGAATGCTACTTGTTACTTAGACTTTATAGAAATAGAAGGTATTATAAATCAATTCGATAATGAATGTTGAATTCTTAAATGTGAAACGACAAGTGAAGGTGAATGTAAGGTACTAGTAAGAACCAAAGTGTCTAACGAGGACTGTAACAACCAATGTGTCGAATGGATCAACAAATTTTCTGTTGTGACAAAAACACAATAGATTGTTCATAAAACTTACAAGAATTTGCAAAGACTTCAATTTAGAAAAGATTTCGTTTGCCAGCACAGTCGTAAAAATAAAACAAAAACAACGAAACAGGACAGCACACGTAGCCGAAATCTAAAATGTCCCGCTAAAATTATTTTTAAAGTCAAAAAATCTAACAAATACACAAAACTGAGAGACCCGCTTTTGAAGGAAAATCTAAACGGCATAATTGAGGTAGGTCTACAAACTTATTGAGCTAGATTCAGAATTTGCTTTGAAATTTGGTTATTGCCTAAAAATTATTGCGTAAAACATATAAAATTAGCGTCAAAATTACTGATTGATATAATAAAATTTATAGGAATTATTTATTTTTGACAGTTATGTAAAAAGTCTGAACGGTTTCTGTTGACTTTATATAGCCATGTTTCTACTTCAAAAATTATACAGAATTAATTTTTACTACTCGGCTACTACTACCTTGTTCCACAAAATTTTGTTGTTGATGAATAATTATTTTGAATTTTAAACTATAAGCTAGAAGCTAGTAATCACAGTCATAATACCCCTTTACGTTAGATTTCATTTTTAGATTCATTTTGTTCATAATCATCGTATTAATGTTGCTGAAGCCTTTAGCTACTTACGAATTAGTATGGAAACGAAGGCAGCATTTCAAAAATACTTTGAAGAAGGATTGTCACCCAGTGAAGCAAAAAGTTTTCATAGATCATGCCTAGTTGCAGCTACGCCTGTAGAACAAGTATGTGAAATGCTCGCTAACGCTCAAGTTAATCCACTTTCGTACTATATATCATTTATACGAAACTTGGCAGAAAGTTTTTTTTAAATTTTGATTGGTATATTTTAGTCTAAAAGATGTGTTTAATTTTAGGAAGGAAAATTACGGCACACGAGAGATAAAGAGTGTCGTAAACAAGTTGTTGGAAAAGCAGGCCTATTTTGAAACAAAAAGGGTCAAAATTAGTATTCACGAAAATCCTTTTTGTTGCGTATTAATTACGCCTCTAATGCAAAGACCCCATACCTACCTCTCGTTTTGCAGAGGAAATTGCGTTTGTAGATTCGAGTGGTTCTTGCGATCAAGGAGGCTCCTCTGTCACGTTTATATTCGGAGCTTCCAAAATAGGTGGCGTACCACTGTGTTGCATCATCCACGAATTTCAAACAGAAGAAGTATACCAATTGTGTTTTAAGAAGTTCCGTGATTTAATTGGTAACAAAGGATTTTATGGCAAGGGATTTCCAGCCATCTTTATGACGGACGATAGTTCTGCCGAAAGAAATGCACTAAAAGAAGTCTTCCCAAATTCTGTCCTACTACTATGCACATTTCACATCCTACAAGCTGTTTGGCGGTGGCTGTGGAATAGTTCTAATAACATTGAAATTGATGACCGAAGAACATTGATGCTCTTATTCCGCGACGTTCTTTTAGCTTAGAACGAAATTGACTGTGAATTAAAAAAAGACGCATTATGCATCCTATAGTTAATAAATATAATTTGTTTCATGACTATTTCAAAACGCAATACTGGATTAGAAAAGCTGAAAGGTGCCACTGTTTTCGGAAAGAATATACCACAAGGGGGCACAACACTAACAATATCATCGAGGTGTCCATCCGCATATTCAAGAATCAAATTTTAAAAAGGTGCAAAGCTTTTAATGCCATATCTTTGGCCGATTTTGTTTGCGTTTCTTTGGAGGAATTTTATAAACAAAAGATAATTTCATTTGCGAATGGACGTGACATGAAACTCTAGCATTTTTTTTAAAAATTTTGCCATAAGGCCTGTCTTCTTGCCGTGGAAAAGAAGACAGACACAGTTTTTACGGTTGCATCTTCAGAAGATAACAAGTTTTTGTATACAGTTGATACCGCAATTGAGCAATGCGATTGTCCAGCTGGAGCGGGAGGAAAATTCTGCAAACACCTTTGTGCGGTTTACAACAAACGTGTTAATTTGTTAACTACCTCACATCTGCAATTTTCTGACCGCGTTGAGCTGGCCAATTTGGCACTCGGAAATAATTTTGATAGTACATTTTTTATGAGTATGAAGGAAGCCAATACTGAGATAATGCCGTTACCATCCGGCAGTAATCAAGATTTCAAACAGACCATGAGTAAACTGGACAATAATACTCTTCCAACTAAAAAAATGCCACCATCAGGCCATTTGCCTAATGAGATGGGTGACGATTTCAACGCAGAACTTGCATCGCTTCAGGAAAATTTAAAGAAACTTTACATGTTCGCTCAGGCGCATTCTTCTAAATTTATGCTGAAAAACATAAAGGAATTAAACGTAAATTTAAGTCGTGAAAAACAGACATCAGGTTCTGTTTTGGAAGGTCGTCGTATTGTAAACATACAATTTCTGATCAACTCCCTGATTGAGCTTAACAACCACTGTCCAAAATTTAACTGCTCATTAGAAAATGTGAGTTTGATCGGAGAGGAGAGATCGGGCTTTATCTCTACGATGCACTTTGAGTGTAATATGTGCAACGGAAAATTCAAAATTCATACATCAGATGACGTTTATGATCACGTGAATAAGGACGCCGTGTTAGCTGTCATGTCAGTCGGTTCAGGCTTTGCCCATTTAGAGCAAATCTCATCTTCTTTAGATATCCCATGCATGTCAAGCCGTATGTATAATAAAATTCATGACAAAATTTGTAATACATGGGAGGAAAAATGTCTGGAAACTATGAAAGAGGCAGCGGAAGAAGAAAAGTCTATCGCTATTGCAGCTGGTGATGTAGATCGTAATGGTAATGCTATGATCACTGTTGTGACAGATGGAAGTTGGGCCAAAAGGTCGTATAGAAACCATTACAATTCTCTATCTGGGACAGCTGCAATTATAGGATAAAAAACCAAAAAAGTTTTGTACATTGGTGTTCGTAACAAATTCTGCACTATTTGCCAATTAGCCGAAAAGAATAATGAAACTGTCAAGGAACATAAATGTTTTAAGAATTGGACAAGTTCCTCTTCAAGCATGGAAGGAGATTTTTGGCCGAGGGTTTTGTAAAGAATCAAGAAATGTACGGTTTGATTTACAATAAAGTAATAGCAGACGGAGATAGCAATTCTTATAAAAAAAATATTAGATGCGCATCCGTATGAAAATGTTGTGGTGCTAAAAATTGAATGCAAAAATCATTTGCTACAAAATTATTTAAAAAAACTTAGAGAGTTAGCTAAAGATACCACTGCAGGGCCTTTAAAACTACGTCAAGAAATTCAGGTATGTACGAATATGAATGTGACCTATTGCATTTTATTATTCTCTCTCTTACTAGAAGAACTATCTTAGACTGGGATGGGCTGTAAATAAGGCAATAACATTTAAAAAATTTAGAAGTTCCTACAAATAAAAAAATATCTCGATTAGAAAGGGATATTGATAATTCTCAGAGTCACGTTTTTGAAGAACACAAAGATTGCAAGTCCATTGGCTACTTTTGTAACAAGCCTTGGACTCCAAACAGTACAATGGCTAAAATAAGATTGACAGGTAAGTTCAAGTATTTTTTTTTGAACACTAGTGTCTAACTCTGGCTTTTCTTTAGGTTTATATGAAGAACTTCTTACATATAAAAATTATCGCAAACGACATGCATCCAGTCTGATATATGACGTCAACAGCAATTGTGTAGAACAATTTAATTCTATTATCGCAAAATATATCGGGGGGAAGAGAATCAATTATTGTAAGAAGAGGTCTTATCGAAGCAGATGTGCCGCTGCTGTTGTTAGCCATAATACAAAGAGACCGATTTATACTATTAGAAAACATCTAGCTCACGGAATTAGTTTAGGAAAATTTACAAAAACATTAGAAGAACGAAATAGATTAAAAAATTTAAAAAGAAAACCTTCCGGAGTTCGCAGAAAATTAAAAATGAATGACAATAAAGCAGAAGCAGACAAAAACTATGGGGACAATAGTGAGAAACCTGATATGCTCCCTGAAGAATTTAGCAAGGCAAAAGAAGCGTTTTTAGAAAATTTAAAGGGATGTGACAATAATATTGCTAAAATTGAGGAAAGAACACGCGAACAAAACCGATCTGATGTTTGGTATTTGGAGAGAAGAAAACGGTTAACAGCATCGAGGTTTGGTGAAGTCTGTAAAAGGAGAGCCACAACTAGTTGTAAAGTTCTGGTTGAGGCAATGATTTATCCCAAGGAGTTTTTCAGCGCGGCATGTAAATACGGAAGAGAAAATGAAACAGTAGCAAGAGAAAAAGTGGAAAAAGTTATTGGCAAAAAGGTGCAGACGTGTGGGTTGTATATTGATACAGAATTTCCGTTCCTCGGCGCCTCTCCAGATGGACTAATTGAGGATAAAGGAATCGTAGAAATTAAGTGTTCTTGGTCGGCGAGAGACCTAACTCCAGAAAAAGCCATAGAACGGAAACTGATTACATTTTGGATTGGAAATAACATCAACACCAACTATAAATGGTATTATTCAGTGCAAGGGCAACTCCGAATTACAAAAAGATCTTACTGTCTATTTGCTGCATGGACTCCACATGGGATTAAAACTGACACAATATTTCGGGATGATGTCTTTTAGAGGGATAAGATGGAAACTCGTCTGGTCTCGTTTTACATGGATTGCCTCTTACCCGAACTTGTTGACTCGAGAAGAATAAGAAATATGCCCATAAAAGATCCAGCATATATTGAAGAGGCTATAAGAAGTAAAAGGAAAATAATTTAGATTCACTATATTAGGATGTACAATCGCGGTCATCCAAAAGAGAACGATACTTGTCGAGAATTTCCGTATTTTTCGTTAAATTATCAGATTATTTGTATTTTATTTGTATCGAAAAATCCGTATGTATGTAAGTAAGTACATGTCATGCACGTCTAATAAGTTAATTAAAGTATGGGAGTAAAAAAATTACATATTATTTGCTTGCATTATTAAATTAGAATTCTCAACGAGTTTAAACGTTGTTTTTTGTGTAGGGCTCGATTGTCATGAATTTGACACACTAGAAAGTGATTTCTTCGCAAATAGTTGTCCTGTGGGCCCACGAAAGTTATTTACGAGAGCGCTACGGAGGACGCCACTTTTTAATGGTAAAATCACCTAATGTAAGGGCAACGGAGAAATGTGTTTACTCGGATACCATTGACAATTTTTATTTTTTTGTTTCTGATTCGTGAAAAGCAAAGATGAAACCATGCTTCTATACACCTAGATTTTTCACAATAAATTTCATCTGTTCGTATACATGACCCAAATTATGGTATAATATAACGATTTAAACTAAATAAGATTTTACATTGTGCCGGCAATTTAGAAAAAGTAATCCCATACAATCATCCTTTCACATCTTATCAATGTGCTAAAAAAGGTTTTATCTTAAAATATTGAAAATCAAATCCGCAGTTAATTTTCTACGAAACCCTTACATACCTCCAACACGCTCAGCCGTAAGATCAGCCTTAAGGGCCGGATTTACGAAAAGAGAATATGCCAGGTATAACGCTATTCCGGAATAACTTGGGATAAATGGGCTTTTACGAAAATCGAATCGGATAAATCCAAGTATAAACTGTGGACCGAGGCTATGTAAACCGGCCCTTATTCCGGAATAGTTATTCCAATGCTTATCCGACTTTCGTAAAACCGGTCCTAAGAAGAAAAGAGCAAAGTTCAAATATTTTTCTTAATGCAACAAATGCCAAAAATCATGGCAGTGCTCACTAGTTGTCAGTTGTCTTTCCCATATTAACCAATTTTTTTCTATTATTTACCTAAACTATTTATATTTTGTTTATTAAATACTGTTAAATGTAGTAAATACCTACCTACTTACTTACTTTACTTACTTTTTTTACGTACCCATTAAAATATTTAAAAAAAGTTTGTAAGATCTTTTTGGACAGTATGACTATTTGTGTACAAAGAGAGACACCTAGAAAGCTCTCAAAGTGATCATTCGCATGTGTGTGCGCTAGCCCGTTAGGAAACTGAGATGCATGTCTCGCCTCCGAATCCTACACGATTAGCACACTCGGTTGCGCTAACCGTATAGGAAAAGGAAAAATGCGTCCCGATCGTACCTGTCGGTTTTGAGATAATATATCAAACACGTGCACAATTGTCAAAATTTTAACCGAAACTTGAATATCTCAAAAACGAACGTGACGATTGGGACCAAATTTGCTAAACTTACGTCGATTGACAGTATGAACTTAACTGGTAAATTTGGTCTCGATCGTACCTGCCGTTCTTGAGATAATATATCAAACACGTGCACAAATGTCAAAATTTTAACAGAAACTTGACTATCTCAAAAACGAACGTGACGATCGGGACCAAATATGCTAAACTTACGTCGATTGACAGTATGAACATAATTGGTAAATTTGGTCCCGATCGTACATGCCGTTTTTGAGATAATATATCAAACACGTGCACAAATGTCAAAATTTTAACAGAAACTTGACTATCTCAAAAACGAACGTGACGATCGGGACCAAATATGCTAAACTTACGCCGATTGACAGTATAAACTTAACTGGTAAATTTGGTCCCGATCGTACCTGCCGTTCTTGAGATAATATATCAAACACGTGCACAAATGTCAAAATTTTAACCGAAACTTAAATATCTCGAAAACGAACGTGACGATCGGGACCAAATTTGCTAAACTTACGTCGATTGACAGTATGAACTTAACTGGTAAATTTGGTCCCGATCGTACAGGCCGTTTTTGAGATAATATATCAAACACGTGCACAAATGTCAAAATTTTAACCGAAACTTGACTATCTCAAAAACGAACGTGACGATCGAGACCAAATTTGCTAAACTTACGTCGATTGACAGTATGAACATAATTGATAAATTTGGTCCCGATCGTACCTGCCGTTTTTGAGATAATATATTAAACACGTGCACAAATGTCAAAATTTTAACAGAAACTTGAATATCTCAAAAACGAACGTGACGATCGGGACCAAATTTGCTAAACTTACGTCGATTGACAGTATGAATTTAACTGGTAAATTTGGTCCCGATCGTACTTGCCGTTTTTGAGATAATATATCAAACACGTGCACAAAAGTCAAAATTTTAACCGAAACTTGACTATCTCAAAAACGAACGTGATGATCGGGAAAAATTTGCTAAACTTACGTCGATTGACAGTATGAACTTAACTGGTAAATTTGGTCCCGATCGTACCTGCCGTTTTTGAGATAATATATCAAACACGTGCACAAATGTCAAAATTTTAACAGAAACTTGACTATCTCAAAAACGAAGGTGAGGATCGGGACCAAATTTGCTAAACTTACGTCGATTGACAGTATGAACTTAACTGGTAAATTTGGTCCCGATCGTACCTGCCGTTTTTGAGATAATATATCAAACACGTGCACAAATGTCAAAATTTTAACAGAAACTTGAATATCTCAAAAACGAAGGTGAGGATCGGGACCAAATTTGCTAAACTTACGTCGATTGACAGTATGAACTTAACTGGTAAATTTGGTCCCGATCGTACCTGCCGTTCTTGAGATAATATATCAAACACGTGCACAAATGTCAAAATTTTAACCAAAACTTGAAAATCTCAAAAACGAACGTGACGATCGGGACCAAATTTGCTAAACTTACGTCGATTGACAGTATGAACTTAACTGGTAAATTTGGTCCCGATCGTACAGGCCGTTTATGAGATAATATATCATACACGTGCACAAATGTCAAAATTTTAACCGAAACTTGACTATCTCAAAAGCGAACGTGACGATCGAGACCAAATTTGCTAAACTTACGTCGATTGACAGTATGAACATAATTGGTAAATTTGGTTCCGATCGTACCTGCCGTTTTTGAGATAATATATCAAACACGTGCACAAATGTCAAAATCTTAACCGAAACTTGAATATCTTAAAAACGAACGTGACGATCGGGACCAAATTTGCTAAACTTACGTCGATTGACAGTATGAATTTAACTGGTAAATTTGGTCCCGATCGTACCTGCCGTTTTTGAGATAATATATCAAACACGTGCACAAAAGTCAAAATTTTAACCGAAACTTGACTATCTCAAAAACGAACGTGATGATCGGGAAAAATTTGCTAAACTTACGTCGATTGACAGTATGGACCTAACTGGTGAATTTGGTCCCGATCGTACTTGCCGTTTTTGAGATAATATATCAAACACGTGCACAAATGTCAAAATTTTAACCGAAACTTGACTATCTCAAAAACGAACGTGACGATCGGGACCAAATTTGCTAAACTTACGTCGATTGACAGTATGAACATAATTGGTAAATTTGGTTCCGATCGTACCTGCCGTTTTTGAGATAATATATCAAGCACGTCCACAAATGTCAAAATTTTAACCAAAACTTGAATATCTCAAAAACGAACGTGACGATCGGGACCAAATTTGCTAAACTTACGTCGATTGACAGTATGAACTTAACTGGTAAATTTGGTCCCGATCGTACCTGCCGTTTTTGAGATAATATATCAAACACGTGCGCAAATGTCAAAATTTGAAACGAAACTTGACTATCTCAAAAACGAACGTGACGATCGGGACCAAATTTGCTAAACTTACGTCGATTGACAGTATGAACATAATTGGTAAATTTGGTCCCGATCGTACCTGCCGTGTTTGAGATAATATACCAAACACGTGCACAAATGTCAAAATTTTAACCGAAACTTGAATATCTCAAAAACGAACGTGACGATTGGGACCAAATTTGCTAAACTTACGTCGATTAACAGTATAAACTTAACTGGTAAGTTTGGTCCCGATCGTACCTGCGGTTCTTGAAATAATATATCAAACACGTGCACAAATGTCAAAATTTTAACCGAAGCTTGAATATCTCAAAAACGAACGTGACGATCGGGACCAAATTTGCTAAACTTACGTCGATTGACAGTATGAACATAATTGGTAAATTTGGTCCCGATCGTACCTGCCGTTTTTGAGATAATATATCAAACACGTGCACAAATGTCAAAATTTTAACCGAAACTTGAATATCTCAAAAACGAACGTGACGATCGGGACCAAATTTGCTAAACTTACGTCGATTGACAGTATGAACATAATTGGTAAATTTGGTCCCGATCGTACCTGCCGTTTTTGAGATAATATATCAAACACTTGGACAAATGTCAAAATTTTAACCGAAACTTGAATATCTCAAAAACGAACGTGACGATTGGGACCAAATTTGCTAAACTTACGTCGATTGACAGTATGAACTTAACTGGTAAATTTGGTCCCGATCGTACCTGCCGTTTTTGAGATAATATATCAAACACGTGCACAAATGTCAAAATTTTAACCGAAACTTGAATATCTCAAAAACGAACGTGACGATCGGAACCAAATTTGCTAAACTTACGTCGATTGACAGTATGAACTTAACTGGTAAATTTGGTCCCGATCGTACCTGCCGTTCTTGAGATAATATATCAAACACGTGCACAAATGTCAAAATTTTAACCGAAACTTGAATATCTCAAAAACGAACGTGACGATCGGGACCAAATTTGCTAAACTTACGTCGATTGACAGTATGAACTTAACTGGTAAATTTGGTCCCGATCGTACCTGCCGTTTTTGAGATAATATATCAAACACGTGCACAAATGTCAAAATTTTAACCGAAACTTGAATATCTCAAAAACAAACGTGACGATCGGGACCAAATTTACTAAACTTCCGTCGATTGACAGTATGAACTTAACTGGTAAATTTGATCCCGATCGTACCTGCCGTTTTTGAGATAAATATCAAAAACTTGGACAAATGTCAAAATTTTAACCGAAACTTGAATATCTCAAAAACGAACGTGATGATTGGGACCAAATTTGCTAAACTTACGTCGATTGACAGTATGAACTTAACTGGTAAATTTGGTCCCGATCGTACCTGCCGTTTTTGAGATAATATATCAAACACGTGCACAAATGTCAAAATTTTAACC